>JAMWYP010000125.1:0-272171 GCA_025563575.1 Acacia pycnantha | reverse complement strand
TCAATAAAAGGATGGAATATAGATTAGTATGGGAGATTCTCCTTGGACTTTAATAGTCCGATGAGTTACAGATTCTGGCTCATCTTTCTATTAAGGATGTGAGCTGATTTAGAGAAAAGGCGAGATTCTTGCTTATTCTCTATGTTAGAGAGGCTGTTCTTTAGATCAGAGTAATTTTATAGCTTACTGTCATCATTATTCTTCTCAACTTAGATTCTCTCTTTACATTCTCATTCTCATTTAACCTTCCCATGAGCTTAACCAAATCAATATCTCATCACAAGCAAAAGAATTATCAATTTCCAATAAGATATCAATGGCGCAAAACTCTCCTTATATGGGCAACATCATTGGACAATAAAATCTTCTAAAGGTTAATACAATGCTTGGTCCTTATAATTTGTCTTCATTTAGGTTTTAGTCCTATAGTTTCAAACCACAGGTTGATCCATCAAGTTTCTTTCCATCTAAAACATTAGTCACTATAGTTTAACTACAAGTCTACAACCAAAATGAGAGCAAACTATAAGAAACAAACATTGTATTAAACCAACTTCTTATGTAAAATCAGGTCATAGGTCCTCGATGTACAGTACAAAATTATTAAGAGCCAATAAGATATCAAGGTTCTATATGCATGCACTATCCTTTCTATTGTTACAATTTTATCAGTATATCAGTGTTTTAAGGACTGAAATAACTAAAATTTTCTCCAACTAAGACATACCTCCACAACTGAGGGTTCCTCTGCTAATTCTTTTATAGGTTCTGCAGGCCTCTTATTTTCACCGCGAAGCATCCACTCTAATCCCATTTCTTTTCTTGCAATTTCCTTCTCACTTACTGAATTTGATGCAATATTTATACCTTCCCTTTTTATTTTGTCCTTTTCACTCCCATCTTTTCTCTGGGTCCTTTTAGGCTTTGCTTGGCCATCCGAAAAGCTATCACTACCATCAGATGAAGAAGAACCTTCTTCAGATGTATATTCTTTTTTACCCCTCCTTGATCTTGATCTTCTTTTTGTACTTTCTCCAAAGTCATCTGACCAATTATCATCAGTTCTCTTTTGTGTCCTCTTCTTACGCTTCTTCCTATCATGTGAACTTTCACTTTCTGATGTGTCTGATGAAGATTCTTCTTCTGACGAATACCACTTCTTCTTTCGAGAGCCCCTTTTGATCTTTTCAAGATTCTCATCATCTGAAGAGCCATATTTAGAGCTCTTCCTTTTACTACTACTCTTTCTCTTCCTAGAATCAGATTTGTTCCTCTCTTTTAAAGAAGAATCCAAGCTCTCATCCTGTCATAGTACAGATATATGTAGGCTTTCAGTTCAGACTAGCTTCTCATCAATCATCATCATACACAAATATATAAAAAATCTGATTATGACAGAAATATGTTTACCTTATCGACCTGATCACGCGGAATGAATTTTACCCCAGAAAGCATTCTCTAATTAGATAGAGTACACCAAAGCCTGTACAGTAGAAATTTCTTGTATTATTTTACCAAAAGAAATTAGTGTACCATGAAGTGACAGCATAACATTCCATAGGACACTACATCATGAAACATGGACAGGAATATACATATATAAAATACAAACTTGTAAATCTGCACCGGTAATGCATATTTGATATACGTTTGGGTAAATTTCAACTTAAAGCTGAAGAAAGCTAAAGCATAACACCCCAGAACAATAAAATTGAAATTCACTTGAAGAGAGACTACTCCTACATATGAATACATGAAAACAAGAAACATACACTAACCGGAACAACAAATTTCAAATTCTGAGGTGGAGCACAGAACAAGGTCCGCGGAAGAATAAGGGAGAGAGCCGAGATCAGTACGAGTATGAGATCCAATTTGACGCGGCCGAAATGCGATTTGTCAACCTCGCTCTGGTTCTCAAGTTATATAATTTCGAGAGGAGAGTCGCCGGATTTATATTTGGGGGCGCCGGGATGTCGATGATGCCTGAGTAGAGAATATGGATTTTTTTGGGCAGAGAGGGATTTCAAATAAAAAAATTGTTTAAAATTTATTTTTCAAAGGAAAAAGTCGAACTCCGATATACTATATATTAAGAAAAAAATCTATCATAATCCCTGAAACTGATATTTTTTAACCTTAATTTTTAGATTTTCTATCACTTTCGTTTTAATAATGTTTTTATTGTAATCATTTACTTATATATACCTGTTAATTAAAATTATGATTTTAAATTATTTTATGTTATGAGGTATTTTTAACCAATTATCAAATATACATTTTATTTTTATTAAGACATACTTTACTATAGATTTATGGCAGGAAGACGGTAGAAAGTCTTTCTTTTTTGGGAAAATTATAATAAAATACCTGGAAGAAAAAATATTTATTGAGAATGACCATAAAAATTGTAATTATTTAGAAGTACCAAATATAAAAATATATAATTAAAAATACTAAAATACCCCTAAGGAAATCTTATTCATTCCCTCCTACATTCTCTCCTATTCCATTTTTAAAACTAATACAAAATTCTAAATTTTATTAAATTAAATAAAAGCTTTCTAAAATTTTCTTTTTTCACAACTTGCATAGATATGTATGAAAAAAATTACGCACTCTTCAATTTTTCAAAATTAAAATTTCTTAAAATCAACAAAAAAAATTAATTAAAAATATATTTATATAATTTAAGTCAAAATTAAGGTCTTTTATAATTTACTATATATCTTAAACCGAAAGAGTTTATATGATTTATTTTTATTTTAGAAGAAATCTATGTGGGCTAAAAATTGATTTAATGTTAATAAAATAAAAAAGAAATCTATTATATCTTGAAAAAACATACAATAAGTTTAGTTTTTATTTTTATAAAAAGTGCTTAATTGATATTAACCTTGATACTTGCTAATAAGCAGCTTGATGATATGTTCATTAATTAAATTATCTACTGATTATATGAATATGGAACTTGTTAAAAATTAAAATTTAAAAACATATGATTTTGAACCGTATAGTTTACATGAGTATGAAACATGATGAAAAATAAAAATCTAAAAAGAGAGATATTATAATATTACATGTGGATGATTGACGGTTTTAATTTTCATTTTATTTATGAATACAATAGATAATGGAGGTTTCACTAAGGACAATTTAGTGATTTTAAATTTATATTATGATGTTTGGTCCTTCTAAGTAATTACAATTTTTATAGTCATTCTCAATAAATATTTTTTTCTCCCGGTCCTTCATTCTAATTTTCCCTTCTTTTTTGTCCATGTAAAATGTCTTATATATGATAAGTAAGAAAAAAGTCACATAAAATTAATATTTAATATTTGACTTCATAAAAGCCTTTTCATATTTCACAAATAATAAACGGATCTCTTGCTTTTTGTTACCTTATTTTAATGATATAAAATTGTATCATATTAACTTCAAAATTTCTTGATTCTTGATGTTTACTTTTTTCTTTCACTTATTTTCCTTAATCCTTATTATTATCTTCCAACATATTTTCTTTTTAAGTCTTTCCTGCGTAATTTACTAATGCACAAATCTTATAAGAGTAATATGCAGCAGCTACGTGTCAAGATAATTGAAATTTAGGGGAGATTCTAATCTTAAAAACAGAAGACAATAAACTATTTGGTTTGAGAAAAATGCTCTTCTCATAGAAGCAAAACTCGCACTTTATCTACATTTGACTTGCTTCTGGTTTTATTCTCTAATAACGAAACGATATAGAAGAGAGAGTCTTTACTTGATCAGTTAGATTCTCAAATAACTGAATAAAACCAGAAAAGCCCGTAGATTCTATATGATCAGAGATTAGCCTTAATCTCATCAGGTAAGCTGTGCAGAAAGATACAGGCTTTCATGAATCAGGCTCACAGAATCACAATTATCTTCAATTCTTGCAGCATCAAAAATGATCATAATCCCTTCCATTGGCAGTGATCACACAAACTGCTACCAAGTTGATTTTACAGTTTTACTCTGCCTCGGCTGCGGGACTGGCCGTTTCTGACAGTGACGGCCTAAGGAGGACGTATAAAGACGGACCAAGAAATGGTACCAGCGACAAAGGAAGAAGCCAAGAACCTTTGTCAGCCCTGCAAAATGAACCTAGCATTAATGCTTAATTACCATATTGGTATGTAAAAGTAAAAGAAAAAATGTAAAGCAACATACCATTTCCGAGCAGTCATATCATTGTAAACCCAAAATGGCGCAAATGAAGAAAGCAGAATAAAATCAAGGGACATAATATGGATCTGCAACAAGAAATCCCAGTGTTTCTGGTTTAGTACCTAACAGATAGTGTAATTACCAAAATGAAAGGAATATATAAACGTAAAAGAAGTAAGAAATTTCAAATGAAGATATACTGATTATGAACTGTGTTTAGTTTCACCATAACTCCAGGAGACTAGTAATCATTGATCAAACAGCATGATTTTAGAATTAATCAAAGATACATGCATTGTGAGATTGGAAATCCATATGGCAGCAGGTCATCTGATTAATATGACAGACCCATAGAGTTTAATGGTAATTTAAGGAAATAATCCACAGTTATCCATTTCATAATTAGTTGTAGGGAAGCTAATTTCAATTGACAGTAAAAGGACATGAGCTTACAAATTTGCTTCCCCTGAAGTACTGATAAAATTCTTTCCAGACTGCCCCACCAGCTAAACCTGCATATATGATGAAGGCTAGCCCTGCAGCAAGTGATATCTGAAGTGTAATTGAGTTAAGTCACATACTCAATAACAAAAATAAAACAAAGAATTTAACATGAATCTTTCAACTATAAGTCATGTAGAGGTTAACAATCTAGACATAAAATGTCGACTATGGATCAATCATAATGAAGGTTGTGGTATTTAGGTCATCTTCTCAAAACGCTAACCAAAAATTGAATGATCTAGCATTGGTGTGTCTATAAATGAAAGAGAAATGGCGCTTTAGGTAAAACACCCCATCCAAACAGGAGGTTTGCATTATATCTATATATATACACGTGTGCCCGTGTGCACATACATATATGTATATAAGGGCTCTTTGAACATAACTGTTTCATGACTTCACCCAAATTAAGTATGCAAAAACAACTGGGTGAGTGGTTTTGTCTTAAGGCTGGAATATGAACTGAAATATATAGCCATGGGCACACTTAATCATATTATAATAATGATGCTCACGTGTGACCCAGGATAAATTAGATTGCAAGCTCGAGTGAAGATTTGCACTCACCCCAGCAGTTACTTTTGATTCCAGACCATTCAACGGCAAGGTTCTAAGCTCACTTTGTTCAACAGGGGGAGGTGGTGGTTTCCAAAGTACAAAATAGGGAAGAAGAGCATATGCACCACCAAAACATGAAAGTAGAAGGAAGGGCCAAACAGGAATTTTGCTTTCTGAGCTGCAAAAAACAACAGATTGAAGAGCTTAAATCAGCTCCAGGATTGTTGAACAGGACAGGAAAGATATGAAATAAAAGACTTATCACTCTTCAGATGATATTGCTACATTATAATATCTATTATTGCAGTGGCACTGCTGCTTATGGTAGCATGCAAAACTCTTTATATATACAAAAAGAGAATATCTTATTGAATTCTTGTGTTTGAATTAGCTTTTTAGAAAAGATTTTACCATATACAAATTAAGTATGTGAAGGGAGTTTCGTCTAGTCTGAAACCATGGTTTGGGGTTTCCTAGCACTTAAACAAGAAGGGGAGTAAGAATATGGAGTTGAAACCCATTGGTGGCTGCCAGTGTACTATTTTTGCCAATGAACTAAAACAGAAAAGTAAGCAGAAGACAAATCCATCATTTGGAAAGGGATTCAACAAATTGAATCAGACAAATCATATATCATCCATTTATCTAATAAATTTCACCAGAGAACAAGAAAAATGGATGTATGATACCAAAACTTGATCAGTGATAGAAAGAAATAGAGTTTACCTTCTTCCCGTAGGAAGCAGCATCATGCTATACACCAAGGGCCACAAGCCCATTAGGTACCACAATGATACAATCACTTCATTCATTCTAAAACCATCATCTCCTATCAAGTTCAGGAGCTTTTTCAAGAAGTACTTATCCAGTGTCTGGGGGGAAAATGATAAAGATAAGTCAGAGATATAGAAATTCAACAGTTAATAAACATGAGAAATTAGAATCTAAACTCCATATCTCATCTAAAAACCTTGTAAGTTTAAAAGTAAACGGACATTAGAATACCTCCTTAACCAATGCTCCCAAAAATGTAGAATGACTAACAAAGAATTGGTATTCGAATTATACGATTTTACTCCAACACTTGGGTAATTTGTAAGTAACAAACATGATTACAGTTAAATTTACCGGGGTCTGGTTTGGGGCGAGAAAGGAAATATAGTATATGAGTCCACCCCACAAGATGAAAAGCAAAATGGACGAAGTCCAGTCCCTTCCTTCCCCGCCATTTCCGTTGCCGCCAAGCTCACTTTCTTTCTTCAATTGAGTATCCTCTAAATCCTGACGGTTCAAGGAACTATGACAGATGAAGAAACGACTCTTGCTTTGAAACGAAGATAGCGAGGTTTTAACATCAAGAGGTTTGAATACACTAAGCGATGCAGCTACTGTTGATTTAAATGGAAGAATTCTGAGTTGAGGATTGTAGGTTTGAAGTGGAATTTTCGATTTGGGTTTGTTGAGAGAAATAGACGGTGAAGTGGAGAAGTTGCAGGAGATGAGATTGGCTTTAGACAACATAGTTGTAAACTTGGAAGAGATTGAACGATTGTCTTCTGGTTCAAGATAAGCCCTCCAATTGTTAAAACGCAGCAATGTCCTGCAACTATGTCATTCTAGTAAGCCAGTTTGACCACGAAAATTGGGAGAGATTGAAGAACGAAGAAGATTGGGAGAAACGACCCTCAGGAGACCCGTATTAGTGTATTAGTGTATATAATTGGTTAAATTTGTGTAACTGATTATTTCTGTTAGATAGAAAGTTTCAGGCCGGTTTGTTACAACGAAAATTCAAGGAGGGAAATGAAATATTCCAATCTTCTCATGGATTTTGGGTATTTATTAGAAAGAAAATCCAGTCAGCAACTCATTGGAAGTACTCATCTTTCCTTATTTGAGGGAAGATGCTTTCCATCCGAAAATGGAAGGAAAGCTGTCATCTTCCCAAGAAAATGGTTTTTTTTATAGATTTACCCCTGAAATTCAAATTTGGCGGGAAGTTCAAACTTGGAGGGAAAGTTCAAATTTGGAGAATTTTTTTTTTTCACGAGTTCGAACTTAACAATAATATATTTTTTTAAAATATATTTTAGCAAAAAAAATATTTTTCTTATTTAAGCATGAATCAAGAGAATATTCAAGTTAATTATGTAAAAACCCTTTAATCAAATGATTAGTGGCTAAATTAGCATAAAATATACTTGCTAATTAATCAAGAAAGATTAAGTAAAATGTGTGAGATTAAGTACATGGAAATCCCTAATCCTAAAAGTTTGCTAAACATAGGATTAGCCAATGGAGTAATTACTTATCAAGATGATTAAGGCATAATTTAATTGATTAAGAAAAGAGTTGAAAAGTCAACAATTGAGGCAAGTGGGAGGCAACATCTTTTGTCAAAAAGATGCCAAGATTTTCGAAAATCTAAGGGAGAAAGAGAAGAGAATTTTGCAAAAAGAATATCATGATATTTGTGATTAAATAATAGTATAAAATGAGATATTTTGTGAAAAAGCAAACAGGATAAATATAAATGATCACCAATAGAAAATAAATCTTAACTCAAAATCCTTGAATTAGGTTGCTAACAACTGGACATATTATGATTCAGTGTAATTTTGTCCCGAGTTGGACATTACCGGAAGCGATTTCCGTGCATCAAGACGTTTATCCGAAAATGTTCGGCAGGCAACGGAATACCCTGAATGGAATCAAAAATTTAGTTAACCAAGATATTTCCAAAGAGGAAGAATAGACCTTCAGGGCTATGTTGCCGGATTTTTGAGATTATTCAAGATTACGCGATTAGAACACCGAACAAGGAACTTTATCGGTATAAAACTTCTTGAGGAAGTAAGTGACATCACCCTAGTGACATGGGATGACATAAGGGGACGAAATTTGTGGAGGAAAATGAAGGAAAATGAGTGATTCTCATGAGGCCACATCTACTTCATCTGAACTGTTGATTCGGAAGTAGATCCAAGGGCTAAGATCCATAGAAGTTGCCTATAAATAGCCTTCACATTCTCCTTCATTTCTCACACCAATTCCTTGAGCCATTTCGAAAGTAGAGAGAAGGTAGAGAGAAGGAGGATCCCGGAGGAAGAAGCAGCGAAGCTCTGGGTAATTTCTTCGGTACCGAGTCTTAAGTTCTAGTTTTCGATTCGGAAGTTATAGTAGGAATGTTAGTTTGATCTTTAATCTTCCAAGTATGATTAGATATCATGTTTTAGGGGTAATTAAGGTATTAATTTCGAAAATAATGTTGGAGGAAGAGTTATGGAAAAATTTTGGAAGATTAGAGTCAAAGTAACGAAGTTCTGGCGAAATTTCACCGATTAGTCAAACTAGGGGCAAAATAGTAATTTATACCTAAAATGCCTGTTATAATGTTGGACATTGATTAAAGTGATATTATCCTTATAGGATATTTGTGAGCACGTACCGCTGTCGTATTGCTGTCAATTTACCGTATTCCGCCAGAAATACCGTAAAACGTCAACGAAGGTACGTTCGCGTACTGTAACACTAACACTGATATTTATGGTATGCATGTATGTAGTATGAGTATTGTGTGCGTATATGTGGTTGATGGTCGGTTGACATGTTATAAGTGTTGTTATGCACTCCGTGTGGTACATCTACATTCACTCCGTGCAATATTTCTGCATTCACCCCGTGCGGTATTTCTGCATTCACCCCGTGCGGTATTTCTGCATTCACTCTGTGTGGTATGTCTGTATTGAGCTGTTTATGTTATGATTATCTGTGATCCATGTACTGTATATGTAAATATGAGGTTAACCGTTACCTGGGGTCTGGTGCATTGGACCTCAGCTCTTAACATAGTGTCAGGGTCAGGAGGACCAAGGATCGAGGAGAGAGGAAAACAGCAAACTTAAAGATCCGGCTGAAGACCATCTTTTGTTGTCACGGCATGGAGATTGTCAGGGAGACACTTCTGTTGTTATTTTAAAAACTCTCGGTTATCGTACCGTCTCTGTAATTAGCTAGTAGACATTTTGAATATATATATCAGTTACACTCTTGCTCCGATGCTCTACTCTGATGAAAAAAATTTTATACTGCTTTTGAAAAACGGGATGTTACATTTGACATCTTGTTTTCTTCTAAATTTTTTTTTTCCAGAGATTTCTTGAGATTTCCGGTCTCTTTCTCTGATTTTTTCTTTCCTTTCACATGATTCCCGTACAGTGACATTACTGTGCTAACTCAACTTTTTGAGTTACTTTCCCCTTTCTCTCGATTCATTCCAGCTTTCTTTACTCTTTTCCCTCTCTGATTTTAGGTTTTCTTTAATGGTTACATCTTCCTCTTCCGCTGCAACCACCGATACTCTTCCCTCGTTGATGTCCTTTGATTGATTCAGTCCATTGCCAATCCTTATTACTTACATCAGAATGAAAATCCGTCTTTGATTCTTGTTTCACCGATCCTTATCGACCCTAACTATCATTCTTGGGCATGAGCTATGAAAATGGCTTTGATGTCCAAGAACAAGCTACGTTTCATCGATCGGTTAAATCTGGTACCTCAACCATCGGAACCTCTGTATCCGGCGTGGGAGCGTTGCAATATGATGGTGTTGTCTTGGCTCACTCGTTCGATTTCTTCTTCAATCGGACAGAGTGTATTATGGATTGATCGTGCCTGTGATGTTTGGGATGATCTTCATGCTCGTTTTTCTCGGAACGATGTGTTCCGTCTAGCTGATCTGCAGGAAGACATCCAGAGTTTGCGACAGGGTGATCAAAATGTAAGTGATTATTTCACTCGTTTAAAGATTCTGTGGAATGAGTTCCTTACCTTTCGTTCGATTGTAGCCTGTTCTTGTAATCCTAGCTGCTCGTGTGGTGTTCTTGATATATATAAAAAGAATCTGGATCAGGATTATGTAATCCGTTTTTTGAAAGGCTTGAGTGATCGGTTTTCTTCTGTGAGGTCTCAAATCATGCTAATCGACCCTTTACCTTCAATCAATCGGGTATTTACATTGGTTCAACAACAAGAGAGAGAGCTTGGCTTCCCTGTCGCAGAGGCTACTGCATTGCTTGCTAAGTCCGCTGGCACTCGTCCGCCTACCCCTAGTAATCCTAAACCAAACTACTCTGGCTCGGTCAAGCAATGCACCTTTTGTGGAAAGTATAAACACACTGAGGCTACATGCTATAAGAAGCATGGTTTTCCACCAGGCTTCAAATTCAGAAATTCCACTAATGCTATTTCTACTGAACCACCTCCCAGTTAGAGTACCACTGAGCCACCTCGGGTTGCAAATCCTTCATACAGCTTCACACCTGAACAGTATCATAAACTCATTGCTCTTGTTCAAGCTGGTAGTGATTCTCCTACATCCTCTGTTTCTGTAAACAAAGTTTCCACCAATGGTATATCTCTTATCTGTTCCTATTCTACATTTTCTGACTCTTGGATCATAGATTCAGGAGCTACTGATCATATTTGTTCCTTCACCCCAAGCCACTCCATCTTTAAATTTTTCTGAGCCTTCACCTTTACCACTTGTTCCTTCCCCCTTACCTCCCCCCATCACTGATAATGGTTTAGAGTTTCAAATGACTGAATTTTTTGCTACCCATGGTATTCTCCATCAAACATCATGCATTGAAACTCCTAAACATAATAGTAAAGTGGAACGTAAACACCAACACATTTTGAATGTTACTCGTGCTCTCCTTTTTCAAGCTCATTTACCAAAGTTTTTTTTGGTATTATGCTATCACTCATGCAATTTATCTCATTAATCGATTGCCTACTTATCACTCATGCAATTTATCTCATTAATTGATTGCCTACTCCTCTTTTGGGAAATAAAAGTCCTTTTGAAATACTTTTTAATAAACTCCCTAATTTTAGCATGCTCAAAGTCTTTGGCTGCCTCTGTTTTTCTTCTACCCTTTTACAAAACAGAACTAAGCTTGACTCTAGAGCCCATAAATGTATTTTTCTTGATTATAATGATACTTTCTCTCCTGTTGCTAAATTGACCACCGTTCGTCTCTTACTTGCTCTTGCAGCTGCTCACAATTGGCATTTGAAGCAATTAGACGTCAATAATGCTTTCTTACATGGAGACCTTGATGAAGAAGTGTATATGCTTCCTCCTCCGGGTTTGGTCGTTCCTTCTTCTAAGGTTTGTAAGTTGCAACGGTCTCTTTATGGTCTTAAACAAGCTAGTAGGCAACGGTATTTTAAATTGTCTAAGGCCCTGATTTCTTGTGGTTATAGCCAATCTCAGGCTGATCATTCTTTGTTTCTTAAAAATACTACTTCTTCCTTTACTGCATTGCTTGTTTATGTGGACGATATCATTCTTAGTGGGACTGATCTAGCTGAGATTAATCGTATTAAGTCCTTTCTTGATGATAAATTTAAAATTAAGGATTTGGGTGATGTGAAATACTTCCTTGGTTTGGAAATTGCTCGAAACTCCACTGGAATTACTGTCTGTCAGCTTAAATTTGCTTTAGACTTGTTATTGGATTCTGGTTTTTTGGATTGTAAGCCTTCTAAAACACCCATGACACGTGATCTCAAACTTTCTAAGGATTCTGGTACTTCCTTGGTTGATTGTTCTCAGTATCGTACATTAGTGGGTCGTTTGATTTGCCTAACTAATACTCGTCCAGACCTCTCATTTGCTGTCCAACAGCTTAGTCAGTTCATCCAGCAACCTACTGATGTTCATCTACATTGTTTGCATTGAGTTTTACGGTATCTTAAGGGTGCTCCTTCCCGTGGCATTTTCTTTCCAGCTACTTCTACTAATAAACTTAATGCTTTTAGTGATTCAGATTGGGCTGGATGTCTTTATACAAGGCGTTCCATAACTGGTTTATATGGTTTTCTTGATCAAGCTCTGATTACTTGGCGTTCTAAGAAGCAACCAACTGTTTCTACTTCATCTTCAGAGGCTGAGTATCGTGCATTGGCAGCCACCACTTGTGAATTACAGTGGCTCTCTAATCTCTTGAGAGATTTCGGTTTGCCTTTCTCTAGTCCTGCATCTTTATATTGTGATAATCAATCTGCTAGACACATTGCTGCAAATCCTACTTTTCATGAACGTACGAAACACTTGGGGTATTGATTGTCATGTTGTTCGTGAGAAGCTTCAAAAGGGTTTAACTCATCTTCTTCCCATTAAATCTGAGGATCAGTTAGCTGATATCTTTACTAAGGCTTTGCCTCCGTCTTCATTTTCTGCAATTCTAGCCAAGCTGGGAATGATTAATATCCATTCTCCAGCTTGAGGGGGGTATTAGTGTATATAATTGGTTAAATTTGTGTAACTGATTTCTGTTAGATAGAAAGTTCCAGATTGTAATTTGTTATTATTGAAAGTGTATGTATCATTTATTTTAGTCTATATAAGGACTTTGTACAGTTCCATTTTACTTGAATAAAATCATTTCATTTTTCATTTTTCTCTTCTTCCTAAAACTCAATAACCCGCCCGAACAGGTCACGACTGGAGCCGGAGAGAGGAAGTGGATTAGGCTCAGCCACTAGCTTCCAACCGCAGACCATATGTGTTTGGTAGGCTACGCGTTTGGTTCAAGGGGAGTGGGAGAGAGACACATATTGATCAAATTGCTCATGATTTTTTTTTTTAAAAATAAAAAATAAAAAATATACCCTCAATAGAAGGAAAAAAAATATTTTTTTTATTAATAATAATTTGGTAAAAGTCCTTCCTCCCCTCCCGCAAACCAAACACACTGAAAAACACGGAATTATAAACTTTTTTTAAGAAAAAAGTTGAATAGTATAAGACATATTTACTGATTAGATTAAAGAAGTTAGTTAAAACAGTTAATATAACATACAATTTCTAAAACATCATAGTCATCTTTTTTAATTTTCTCATTCTCTATCCTCCTTAATTATTGTTAAAAAAACATCAATAATAGTAAATTAGGAAAATGTTCGACAAATATGAAAATTTTATCTTATATTGAAGATCAAGATCTACTCTCCAAAATCTATTTTATATTAAGAACATGATGAATATTTAAAAACTAACAGCCAATGCATCAGAGACCTAAATTTTTTGCCTAGACATCAAGAAACCTAAATAGACTATCCTCTATTATCAATCATCTCCGATGGGCAATTATCAATGATGCAATAATTTCTTGTAATGTTATGGAAGTAATTGGCAAGCCAAAAAGCCATGGGGATATTCTCTCAATAAGCATGGTTTATTTCAACCTGTCATTCCCTACAAATAATTAACCTAACTTCATCTAAAAGATCTCTAAGAACGTCAATGGAGATGGCAGCCCCTGGTCGATACGTTGGGCTGCAACCTCCATTAACCTTTTTAGATGTGTGTGTTAATCCTCTAGACTTGTACAAGCTGTAAATCATAGATTATTCCTGTCAACTCTGCAACAACAGGTGGAATGTTGATTAGTTTGAATGTATAATCACATATCCAATTGCCCTCGCTATCTTTAATGACACCACCATTGCCACTTCGATCATCATCAGGAGTACTGAAGCATCTACTTTGACTCTAATGGCATTGATAGGAAAATTCTGAGCACTTCTTTCGAAAACTCACTCAAGTAGGAGCAAACAAGTGGCTTCTTCTAAGCAAATACTGGCTAGCAACCTGATATGGCCTAACTGTGGAAGTCCCATATCGGACAAGATGAGGGGATTTATAGAGCATATATATGTGGTGCACCTTTACTATCAATTTAAACTTTTGGCACGATGGATAACCTTTCACAAGGTTAAGCATGCTCAAATGATGGAAGTTTTAGGATAGGTGATCTCCTGAAAAGTTTTTTGTTGCACACAAAGAGAGTTTTTTCTATTATCAGGGGGCTGATATAGTTGTTAACGGATAGATTTTAACAACTAAATCAGCCCCGTTAACAACACTTTTGCTAACAACTACATCAGTACCCCGTTAACAACTATATCAGCCTCATTAACAACTCACCTAAGATTCTGTAAATCCCAGAAAAGGCCCTGGGATTGTCAGAATCTTGGGGCCTTTTTAGGATTTTCCCTGTTAAAAGGGCCTGAAATGGATTTTCCCTTAAAATAATGTAATTTGCTATATTCTGACTAGTGCACAAACGAGGGGATGGACTAGGAGTTATGTAAGTATTTATTCTTTGTATTGGGCCTCAATTTAGAGATAATAGCTATCAAATGATTTTGAGATAAATACTTTTATTTATTTTAAAAAAAAATATATAACTTCCCACTTAACATCTACGCAGATGATCCAAGAAAATTGATGTGGGTATATTCCATAATAAAAAAGGAAAATAAAATGGAGCATATATAAAAGTATTTAAAACATGACCACAAATTAAACAAGTTGATTATAGTTGTTAGATTTATGTGATTCTCATAATTTCCCTTCATTTAGGTCGCAAGATTGACACTTCACAATCGTTTATTTATGGATGGCTGGAGGCAACAGAATGGTTGGAATAGTGAAATTAAATCACCACCAAACGCTTAGGTCAACTGGTAAGGGTTGTCCTAACTTAACCACGGGTCTTGAGTTCGAGACATGAGAATGCAACATGCGTGGGTGGTAGAGGCTACCCCCCGAAAGGGGTCACCCGGTCTCGATCCAGATTAGTCTGGGGCCGTTGATGTGCCTGAAAGATGACTTGCTCTAGGATATCGGATGCTCTAAGAAAAAAAATATAGTGAAATTAATTATTACGAAATCGGTTATCATTAACGATTCTGTTATACACACATATATGCTCATTTAAATTTTGATTAATTGAGATGAAAAATGAATTATTAATTATAAATTGGAAGATTATGTTCTGTGTAAAATATAAATATTTTATTTTATTCCCCAATTAATTTCTCAAATGGGGGCTTATAATATGCTGCATCTTGAAAAAATAAATTTGTACTTAGTATCTCAAACTAATTAATTTACAGTCTTGCATTCAGAAATGTTTTTTGTGTAATACTAGTATCCTGAAAATTAATTAATTTTGAGATACTGGGTGCAAAAAATATTTCAGGATACAATATATAATTTAATATAAATAAATAAAATATATAAAAAAATGAAAAAAATGGTTACACCTCCAAATTATGGGGATAAGCACCTAAGAGAAGAGCATGGAATGAGAACCCCTTCACAATGTATAAGTTGCCCTTTCTTCGGGGCAAGAGAAAACAGTGTTAAGTTGCTTTCATTGTATGAAGTTGCCATTACAAATTTACAATTCTATATTATTGTTGAGTTAATGTGCGGATTGGCCAACGAAGTGTTATGCTAGGAGCATCTGGCACAAAAATGTTTTGAAGGTATCAAAACTACTAATGAACAATTGAAAGAGAGCAAAAATACCAACGAATAATTTAAAACTTCAGCGAATAGACTAAAACGGGGATTGTGCTACTTTTATCAGAATTTATTTATTCATTGGTATTTTTGCTCCATTTCAATTGTTCATTGATATTTTTGATACTTTCCAAAAAAAATTTGTGGCAGATGCTCTTAGCATAACACTTCGCTGGCCAATCTGCACCTTAACCCATTATTGTTTATACCATTGAAATATAATATTTTCTTAATAATATAAATTATATTTGTGTGACATGCATCTTCGAGATAAAGTAATAAAAAAAACCCAATTAATTTGGGAGGGTAATTAAAGTCTCCATAAATTTTTTTAAAAAAAATTATAGAACTGGACTATCCTTAATTAAGATTCAACAATAAAGTTCAAAGTAATTAATGGTATCAAATGCATGTATTATAGATATTATATATCAAAAAAATTTGAAAGAAGAATATTTTGAACTGATTGAATACATATTAGTATTATTTATTAAATTCTATAAATAATAAAAAAAATACTTGGATTGAAATATTTAATTAACGAAGAAATTGAGTGTGGTCAGATGGAATAACTTTTGCTTTGCATCGATCTGATCTGAAGTCAATCAGTGATCTACTTATCCTTATTCAGAGGTAGAGGGACCATAATCATTGTCAAGAATCTCTATAGGAATCTACACACACATAAATATTGTATGTATTTTATAAAATTTATCCTCCATTTCTCTTCCATTATATTTACAGCCTACATGATCTTTTTAATTAAAGAATAAAATTACACAAATTATTATTTTCTATAATTTTTTATTTACATACATATATAGTTTCTCCTTCATTTAAGGAGAGATTCCTGTAACCAACGGAGTTGGCACAAGTGGTAAGCGGCTTGTGTCGTTTAAACAAGGTCTCGAGTACGAGTCTTATGAATGCAAAAAAGTCCCACTGGGAGACTCACCCATCATAGTTAGGTGCGCGACCCGGGTCGGATTTGGATTAGTCAGGGCAAAGCTCTGGATACCGGATGGGCAACCGAAAAAAAAAGACAGATTCCTGTATATTTTGGAAAAAAAAATATGCCTATAAATAAATATATAAATGTTAGCTAGACATATTTGAAAAAATGAATTGTGCTTTTTATATGTGTGGTTGGTTATAAATTTTACTCCCTCTAATCCTTTTTGTGGGAGCTAATTATTGATATTTTAGTTTTAGGCGTAATATTTCAATCTACAATATCTTACAAATTTGTAAATTTTTTTCTCAAAGTATTATTATTGATTGCATATATTAAAAATGATTATTCATGTGCTCAATTAATGATTAAATATGGTATTTAAAATAAATAATTTGACTAATTTTCAAAATATATATATGTAAATTACTAACAAGTTGCTTGATAAGGTGACTTCAGGTAAAATCAAGTTCGAATCTCAAAAAATGAACATTAAAAAAAAAAAAAAACTCTTTACATTTTAATCCTTATGAAAAGAAAAGGTAAATTTTATATTAAATAATAAATATTGGTGGCACGAATACCAAAATGGAGCACAATTTGTTGGGAGACCAACTTTTTTGTGGCTTTATATAAAGGGAGCCACTTTCGTTGTGAATCCATATTGTGAAGAGCCGAAAGCTCTTTTTCTCTTTGCATCTTCTCTGAAAACTGCTCTGTTTGGTCTGCTTAAGTACTCTGCTTCTCTATCTTTATCCTCTGCTCCAAATCCAACGATCCCAAAACAAATATTACAGACCACAGAAAATGGGAGTGCTTACTTTTATTTCGGATTTGTTCATAGTTTATGGCAGAAAAAAGAGACGCAAACCATTGCAGGTCTAGTTTATTAATTCCCATGTCTCCTATAATTAGCTATTGATTATTGTTATGATTATTATTTACATTTTTTCTTTCTGAACTCTGTTTTCTGGGTTTGAGTTTGTTGTTACAGACTGTTGAAATCAAGGTGAAAATGGACTGTGATGGCTGTGAAAGAAGAGTAAAGAATGCTGTCACTCGCATGAAAGGTACCTTCTTCTTCCTCTTTCTCTCACGTTCTTCTTTTCAATCAGTTCAATTCAAACTTTGATAGTTGATCTGTTATTAGACAAACTAGCTAGTTTTACAAAACATTCTGGACTAGACTATGATCATTATCAGGTACACTTCATAGCTTTCAAAATCTCTTTTTCCAAGGGTGGGAAACTTTCTCACTGTGATAATACTTTGAGGTTTGAGCTAAGAAGCATTCATTGTTATTAAATACATATATTTTTGTTGCCTTCGTTATTAAAGACATAATGAAATGATATATAGCGTTCAAGTGCAATTTAAGTATGAAATCTATTAGAGGCTTAAGGCTTTGCTTTTATGGTACTGGTGGTTTGTAATAACAAAGGTTAATAACTTTATATCATTGTTATACTTTGATCGAATTTTAATTTTGGTCCTTAATAGTTTTATAAAGACTTGGCCTCAATTTAAGTATGGAGACTAAAACTAAAACTCGTTTAAAAAAAATTCTTTTAGGAGACTTGGATTCTCTCTAGCTACACAAGCCTTGTAGCAAGAAAGGGTTTTGAGTCTTGAACAGGGTTGACTCATCTCATGTGTGTCTTTCTCTTCTTTTGCCGTACGATATATATATAGATCTGAAAAGGTTGAAATTGGGAATGAATGTGTATGCAGGTGTGAAAGAAGTGGAGGTAATAAGAAAGCAAAGCAGGGTGAAAGTGACAGGCTATGTGGATGCAAACAAAGTGTTAAAGAGGGTGAAGAGGACAGGGAAGAGAGCAGAGTTTTGGCCATATGTTCCCGTTAACTTGGTGGCATATCCTTATGCACCTCAGGCTTATGACAAGAGGGCTCCTTCTGGTTTTGTCAAGAATGTCCCACAAGCTGTTCCTACTCCTAATGCTCCTGATGAGAGGTTCACCTCCTTCTTCAGTGATGAAAACCCTCATTCTTGCTCCATCATGTGAATGTGAGATGACTCCCCCTGAAGTATCTTCTCATGCGCGAATTCAATTTGAGAAGGTTGTTTTGTTTGTAATAAGGAACCAAATGTTTGTGGTTCCTCATGATCAAGTGAATGAAAATTGGCTTCTCTAATAAGTTTTGTTGCATTATCCATATAACAAGCCTTTATATCAAAGCATATATTTACATAATATACTGTGTAAATAAGGAACAAAATGAAAATATCCCGTTACATCCTTTTAGGTCTCGAGTTCAAGTCTCAAAGAAAATACTTGTACTGACGAGGCAACCACAAACTCTAAAACTAGAGTAGTCAGTTCCTCATATACTTGATACTAGGATCCAGAAAAAGCGCTAAATACCGGTTAATAGTATAAAAAAATAAATTAAAAAAACCATTGTATATATGTATAGTATGTTCTTTACGTATTTGGATCAAAAGTAATTATTTAAGTAAATAATTTTACCCTTAAATGATTATAACTAGGGTATCCTATTGATGTATATGTTGTAATTATATTGTGTGCGTGTGTGTCAAAAGAAAATCCCATATTGCTAAATCTGTGTTTAGTGTATGAGTGGGTGTTAAAAGAAATAAAGATCCAGATCATTTGTATTCAAGAGAGTTAGCATATGAACATTAATGTATGGTGCAAAGGGACAGACCCAGCAATTAGAATTAAGAGGGTCGAAAATTATAGAAATGAACCCACATTTTTAGAAAATCACATTTCAGTCTGATAAAAATTTAAATATTTTCACTTTAATACCTCTATGAAACTATTAGAAGGAACTAAACTGAAAATGTTGAAACTTTTATAAGTCTGAAATGAGATTTCCTAAAAATGTGGGTTCTTTTTTTTAATAATTTTAGGGAGCGGGGGCAACCCCTAGCCCCTCATATGTGTCCTGGTGCAAGCCTATCAAAATATCAAGCTCTTGAGTTCATGAGCTCTTCTCTATTTATTACTAATATTTTTTGGGGCAAGTCATGATGAGGTACTAAAAAAAAGGAAAAATCATTTTCAGGGCCCTTTTAATACTGACAATCCCAAAAAGGCCCTAAGATTCTGATAATCCCAAAAAAGACCCCAGGACCTTTTCTGGGATTTTCAGAATCTTGGATAAGTTATTAACGGGGCTGATATAGTTGTTAACGAGAGGTCTTTAACAACTAAATCAGCCACGTTAACAACACTTTTTCTAACAACTAAATCAGTATATTTAACAACTATATCAGTACCCCGTTAACAACTATATCAACCTCGTTAACAACTCACTCAAGATTCTGAAAAACCCAAAAAAGGCCCTGGGGCCAGGGCCTTTTTTGGGATTATCAGAATCTTTGAGCCTTTTTTGGGATTGTCAGTATTAAAAGGGCCCTGAAAATGATTTTCCCTAAAAAAAATGTATCACCAGAAGTCCTAATACTAAGTGAGTAATATAAACCTGTTATCATTTTTTATACTAGAACTTATTGTTATTGCATACTACTCATATGTTGTAGGATTTTTTTTGGTGTTATGTATTCCTTCCTTAGAATATCAACGATTTAACTTTTTTGTTGTTGTTATGTATCCCTATTTTTTGTAAGAAAAGTTTGTTTAATTTTAGGGAGTTGCCGCATTTCTTAGTGTGCATGATTGAATAACTTTTTAAAGAAAGTTTAATCTTTCCACACAACTAAAATTATATATTTTATTATTATTATTATTATTTTACCGGCGTTACCAACAATACATGGGCAGTGGAAAAGTTGATGCTAAAGAGATGATTCTCTAGCCTTTCTACCAAACAAAGTGTTACTGATAATAATTATTTATAAGACCAGACAGTGGCATTATGGTCTAATCATGAACCTTTTTTATTCTCACAAAATGCTATACGATATTATTCATTGCCTCATTTATTGGTGAGTATTATTTCACGTTTTTCTTTTTTTCTTTTATAAATATTTTCTCATATATCAGATGAAAAGCCCCGCAATAATTTCCTGTTCTTTTTAATTGCCAATGCCAACCTGATCTTCTAAAACATTCTTGGAAAAAAAAATGCCCCGCAAACTGTATTATATTGTTCCAAATTAAAGTTTGAGAACTGAATTGATAATTGGAAAGAAAAAATTCAAGGACCATAAGTTATATTTTCCTATTAATTTGCAATATTTTGAAAGTCTAGTTGTCTTTTCTTCGTAACAAGACTATCGACCCGTGCGTTGCACGGATTTGATTTAACTAATAATTTATCAATCTAAGAAACAATGATGCTCATCAAAGTAGTAATTTATATGAATACATTAAAGGACTAATACAAACCATGTGAACTAATGAATTCATACAATCTGCTTGATTACATTTGTGGATGTGGCATAAGATTTTGAAAAACTTCTCTGTACACAACATTCACGGTAGTGTTCGTGCACTTCTTAAACTCATCCAATATCAAAATCTTCAAACCATTGAAACTTTTAACCCTAGATAGAGCAACATAAAGTTGCCCATGTGAGAACACATGGCTTGGTAGGTAACGACCTACGTTTGTCATCGATTGTCCTTAGCTCTTGTTAATCATCATTGCAAATGAAATGATTATTGGAAATTGTCTTCTAGTCATCTTGAAAGGTAGTTTAGATTCTGATGGGTTCATATCCATTCTATGGATCAAAATATCTTCACCAACACTTGTACCATTCAAAGCCTTTGCCTTAATGACGTTTTTGCCAAGTTGTGTTACTTGAAGCCTTGTACCGTTGCACAACCCAGAGGCTTGGTCAATGTTCCTGATTAACATTACTGGTACTCCAACCTTTAATACCAATTTATGATGAGGCATCCCTGAACATTTTAATGAATTTAAATATTCAATGTCATACAGATCATCGAAACTTTCATTTGCATTATCAATACGATTTATAGAATCAGCACTGAAGTATTCCACACCATCTCCTGGCAACAAAGAACAAATATAGTCATTCAAACAATCGACATTTTCTATTGTTGGTGTTAGAATCGACCTGTTGTTTAGGTAATTTTTTTCAAATATACGCTCCACTAAATTAGGGTACGTAGCATCAACGATGCACCTCATTGGATGAACATCATCATAAAGAAATAGGTCTGATGGTAATATCAAGTTCGCAGTTCCGTCATGTGGTAATCCAATGACGCCATCTCCTACATGCAGAAGCCATTCAGAAAATGCTTTCAATTTTTCCTCCTCAATTCGATTGTCAGAAGACTTGAGCCTCATATTTTTTGTCAATTGCAATATAGTGCATTCCTTCTAAAGCGGAGAAGCATTGATAGCTGCATATACAATTTCTGCTCGCCCACTTTTAGGAATGACCTGAAGTATTTGTCTGAAATCACCTCCCATAACAACACATTTTCCTCCAAAAATAGAATTTGTCTTCATTAAGTCCCTCAATGTTCGATCGAAGCCTCAACACAATGTTTTTTGATCATTGGAGCTTCATCCCAAATAATTAGATTAGCAGCCTTGATCAAGTTTGCAGTTGGTGATGTATGGGTAATTGAACACATAGAATCTTCATTGATGTCGATAGGTATTGAAAACCTTGAATGTGCGGTTCTACCAGATGGTAATAAAGTTGCTGCAATTCCACTTGATGCTACACTCAGTATAATCCCCCCTTTTGACCTAATGGAAGCTGTCAAGGCATTCCATATGAAAGTTTTGCCAGTCCCAACATAACCATGTAAAAAGAAGAAACCACCTTTTTTTGAAAAAACAGAGCAAAGTATATGGTCGGATACATTTTTCTGCTCATCAGTCATAAGATGTTGCAATCTTTTGGATTCATCGCTCTCTCTTTCTTTGTTGTAGTTTAACTCTTGTAGTATCAGTTGATTCGACATGTCAATAATGTTGTCTTCACTTGGCCTAGGCATAGATGGATAGTCATCTAGGCTTTTCCCATTGCGCAACAGTAGTTTTTGAATTTCAAACAGTCCTACAGTTTCTTTATTGGCAGATGAAAACTACAAATCTTTGAATAAATTTAAAAAAATTAAAATGAATACAATATTGCTAATTAGTATAATTAATGGAAAAGATGCATAAATTATGGTGATGACATAAGCACTCGTTTTACTGGTTAATGAACACAAATATTATTAAGATCGAACTACATATTTTTATGGGATAAATTTAAAATATTGACAAGTATTGAATCTCAAATGCAAATGTTATCGATGAAGTATTAAAAGATGTAAATTTTAAAAACAATTAACATAAAGGTCAAAATTGAATTAAGATACATACCTTGGAAATGTTGATTGCCATGTGCAATATATAACAAATCTTCACAAATCATTTCTTTGGTGTGTTCCCAAACCACAGCCGGTTGTGTCAAGGAATGGCTTAATAACATACTTGTGAAAAAAAGGCGAAGGTAATTTCCTGATGCCCACAAAGATGCTTCTTTAATTGCACCAATGTACTCATTGTCATCATCTAATAAACCAAGTGCATAACATGCTTCCCTGAATGTAGGATAGATAACATTGTTGACAGTCCTGATATCTTCATAATTCTTTGGGCCTCGAACCTTTGTCAACAGCAACCGAAGGTAGTAAAGTTCTCCTTGAACAGGTGTACAATGACCCAACCTTCCAACGGAGAAACCACGTTCACGAAGCTTCCACAATCTTTTTTCTCTAACAAATGTAAAGTAGTTAGGGAATTGAGAATAAGTTAGTGTCCTTGCGAATGGATCATCTGTATTCTTCTGTAGCCAAGTAAGGAACATTGATTCTTTAACTCTCGGATTGTTGACAAGTGATGACATACTTTGTGTTTGAGAGTAATAAATAGATTGTTGTTGAGGAAGATGAAAACTTAATCTCTCAACAGGTGGATATCTATTGTAACATCCCGTTTTTACAAGCAGTATAAATTTTTTTTTCAACAAGCATCATTTGTAAACATCAGAGTAGAGCACCGGAGCATTGAGTAACTGATATATATATTAAAATACCCATGGTAGCATGTCTTGCTGTTTAAACAACGGTACAAGAGTGTTTCAAAAGTATAACAGAAAAGAGTCTTCAGCTGGGACTCCTAAGCGTGCTGCTTGTCCTTCTCCTCGATTCTCGGTCCACCCGACCCTGAAGCTAAGTTAAGAGCTGAGGTCCATGCATCGAACCCCATGTAACGGTTAACCTCATGATTACATACATCATATATGTACAACAGACATTCTTAGACTTTTGGCAACATTTACTACGGTCAGACATAGGGTATACATATCAGATGTGTATGGCAATAACAATACAGTGGATGACAGACAATCATACAGTCGGATGATAGACAACAGTACAGTCGGAGTACAGATGATAGTACAGTCGTATGTACAGACAATAGTACAGTCGGAGTACAGACAATAGTACAATCGGAGTACAGACAATAGTACAATCGGAGTACAGACAATAGTACAATCGGAGTATAGGCATGACAGACAATAGGCATGACAGAACAACAGTACTTCGTTACTTTGACTTTAATTTTCCAAAATTTAGACATAACTCTTACTCCAATATCATTTTCGAAATATAAATCATATTAATTAATGATTTACATCATAACAGGAATTTTAGGTAAAAATTACCATTTTGCCCCTGATGCCCCTATCGACGGAATTTCGCCAGAGCTTCGCTATTTTAACTCTAATCTTCCAAAATTTTTCCAGAACTTCGACCCTACCATGATTTTTGACATAATGACTAAAATACCCCTAACATATGATATCTAATCATACTTGGAAGATTAAAGACTAATATAGCATTTCTACTCTAACTACCGAAAAAACTACGGAAGCTTAAGTATCGAAAAACTTACCCAGAACTTCGCTGCAAAATTCCCCGGACTCCCCCTTGCTCTCCCTTCTCTCTAACCTCTCTCTAATTCGAAAATCTTAAGAGGAAATGGTGTGAAATGTGAAGAGGAGTGCTTGCCTATTTATAGGGGAAAAAGTGCCAAATTGTGTAATTTTCCCCTCATTTTTAACCATAGAAAAATTAGGGTTTTGGTGGATGATTTGTGGCCATGCAAAGCACAATTTCGTTCAGCCCTTATGAGTCACCAACTTGTGTGACAAGTTGGTATATTCTAGAAGCATTTATACCCCGATCGGTACCCGATTCGCGTAATTCAGGAAAAATCTCAAAATTCTGGATTTACAACTTTGAAGACATATTCTCACTCATTAGAAATGTCCAAGTTTTCTAAATTTTGATTCCATATAGGGCTCCAACAGTCAGTCTGAAGTTCCTCGAAAAGCGTGCCCGGCTACGGAACGATTTTTTGGAATCATAAACTTCTGGACAAAAATTCACTGATTCCAAATATGTCCAGATAATTTTAAACTCACTTCTAGATGTTGAGTTAGAATTTATTTTCTTCAGATCCAAAAATGTGCCTATCTGCATTTTTCCCTATTTCGTTTTATTAGGAAAATGCACAATCGGCTTCAGAATTAACTTCCGGAAAAGCCTAACGGAAGATAAAAATCCACTGATCAATATTTTACCTTGACTTTGGAAATCTCATTCCTGGTTCTCTAGATAGGATCCGTTTCCTATATATTGTGTTACTATTCACTATATTTAATTAAAATATTAAAATATTACAAGTTGTAACATAATATCTAGATATTATGTTTTCATTCTTATCTTCATTTTTCTTGCACAATTTCGGTCAAACAATCTGATCCTTTTCTTTAATTTTCGTTTTTATTACTTATTTAATTAATTAATATTATATAAAATAATTATTTAATAATTATTTTTATATAATTTTCTACAAAATTTCCCTATTGGTCCATTCTTGTATTTAGGCTTAAAAATACCTAAACTCATCTATTCTTCTTCAAAACTTCCAATAAATTAGCAAACATGTTTTTACTAATTTTAAGCCAAAAATCACTAATTTTAGGGTTTTACATAATTATCTCCGAATTTCATTCGTTTATACTTAAGTAATTAGCCAATAATTACCTAATTACTTTCTTATCAATAGTTGATAATTTTCTTAATTAGAATGCCTCACTACCTCATAACTTTGGCACTGACATTTGTGTTTTCATGTCCTCCGTACTGTACTAAAATTTACGGGGTCATTTTGGTCATTTGGATACTTTTTGACTCTTCCCCCTTTATTTCTTCAAGGTAGTAACTTAATAAATTACCTAAATTAGGGACAATATCCTTCCCTATTTCAAATAGATATTTACTTGCCTCTTTTATAGCTTTCACAGGGTATTTATAACCCATAATGTGTTTAGGGACCTATTTGCAAATTTTCAAACGTTTTAGGGACCTATTTGCAAATTATCTAATTTCAAGAGAAATTACCCTAACAACAAGGTAAACTCAATACAAGGTGTTTGAGACCTCATATTCACCTATTTTCAATAGGTATATTTCCCAATTTTTGATATTTACCCTAAGTGTGATTTTTAGGGTATTACATCTATGGTGTATATCAAACCCAAAAATCCTCCACGATCCCTCACATGAAGATACGTACCTACAATTGAGGTAGTGTGAAATTTCATCAAATGGTTGTTGAGAGCCTGGACTATCTTTGGTGTTATATATGCCCGCAATTACACGGTCATTCCCTTTACTGATGTATTTGAATAGGTACTTCACAGCCCAAGATTGATTTGTTTTCTCAATGTTCAAATGAGCAGAAAATAATTTTAACAACCTAGGATTGTAAGGGACAACGAATCTGTTATCAAGATGAACACCCTTCCTAGACACCATACGACTATCAGCCCTCCTTCTATATGTTGGATAACCATTTTCATCCAACATGGTACATGCATTATACTTTTTTGGAAAGTACTTTGAACACTTCTCATCTTTCATGCAGATTTACCCAACAACTCACATGCATGACGATCGAAGAATATGACTGAACATTTTCCAGTCTTGTCATAAACTTTGTAGTGAACTTTAAACCTACCAATATGCATGAATGGAAAAAATTGAGAAGAACATTTACATTGAAGTATTAATACAACATGGAGAAGCATAAATAACGTACTTTGGAACAGTCATAAGTACGTCCTTATCACACTTTGTGCATCTAAGAGCACCATTAGGCATGTACTCGGGCTTCTTGTCACATGGACATGCATCATAAACCCATCCATACAGTGTTTCACACTTTTGAATAGTTACCTTTGTGACAACATCACACTCCTAAACATTGAACGACATAAAATGAAAAACATATCTCCATGTACACTATTTGGATGAGGTTATTGTCATGAAATGAATGGCTAAATTTATATGTTTTTTTTTTTTTAAAAAAGGCGAATTCATAAATAAAAAAATGTATTATTACTTTGTCTATTTTAGAAATATCAGACAAAATGATAGAAGCGGTCAGACAATCTCTCCAATCTGTTGAATCTGTTTCATGACCAAGGCCACTATACCTAATTAATAGAGATGAAGTTGGCGGGAAGAAGATACCAGTGTAATATGGTTGTCAATTTGGTGCCATAGGAATAATGCGGAACGAATATATCAATGCTAAGGTCAAATAGTTTGTTTTGTTTTTTCAACCAAAATATTGGGAAAAGTGAAGTTTGTTTGGTTTGAAATTGTATTTTAAATGAAGAAAGATAATGTCTGAGCAAAAAAAAAAAAATGAAGAAAGATAATGCATTTAAATTGTTCAATGCATTAGAGTAAACCAGGTTCCCAACCCGCGTAAAGGAAAGTAAACCTGGTTGAAAAACCACAATTCTTTAATGCATTTAAAAGTCTTGCCTTTTTTGGCTTGTACCAAAAAACCATATTGATAACCCGCGAAACAATGAGCAGATAGTTGGCAATGCATTAAAGTCATACAGAATAACACTCCCCAGGTTTTAATGCATTACAACTACTTATTAAATTACAGTTGATGACAACGATTAAGTATGGAGGATGATTAAAAACGCATTCAATACCAGTTATTATATTCAATACAAATAAATGTTGAAGATGATTCGTACAGTATGAAGATGATTAAAAACGCATTCATTACACTTCTAATGTTGGAATCAGATGCCATTTTTTTGGAAGAAGGAAAAACCACTATTAAAGACTACTATGAATCTGTAAAGACAATCCATTTACAAAAGAGGCTAAGCACGTTGCCTGCTAAATTAAATTATACAGGTACACAAAGATATAATATACAATCATTATGACTGATAAATAATGCCAACAGTCAGGAATGTGCTGAGGTGGTTGAAAATATAAGGAATATTAATGCGACAGCTGAACTCAGGAATCAAATATCCAACGTTTTTGTGATGCAGGTTGAAAAAATGAGTCGCCAAAATAAATAATATCTGATAAGTGTGGATGTGGAGTATTTGTGGGCATTCCCACGTCAGTCAGCATTCTTCTGCATGGGAAATACGAGTTAGTTCGTGGAAAGTAAACACACTATAAATGCAATGGTTTAAGTTACGGACATTCATTGCAGCTATTTTTTTTATTAGGTTTGAAAAAAATGAGGCTTAAAAGTTAATAATATCTAATAAGTAACAGATATCTATGAACACTGCAATCAAGCCTTACTTTGAAGATGAGTTCATTAGGAACTTCATAAAGATTGGCATAAACATTATTTGCTATTTCGAGACGGAAGAAGTTTTGGATTTAACCTTAAATATATGACGCCATGTAGTTGGAATTTTGTATTTAATGGTTGGAAGTAAATTATGGAACTTGACGATAAACTGCAGGGTAACGGTATGGCATTTTGTAAGAAAATAAGTACATTTAATTTTTTACTCCAAGTAGTTAAGGAATAGATGAATTTTTTTAAAAAGTATTAGAAAACTTCTCTATTAACATATGAAGCCCCTTTTTTGTACTCGTCATCTTCAGTTACGCTATCTAATTTTAAATGTTAGTCAAACCTTGTAAAATTACACAAGTAAAGTGACGTGCGCGTTTTGAAGAAAGATTTTACGGGAAATGGGCTATTGTTTGTACTAATTTCCCAAAAACTTATAATTGTTAAATAGCCTTATTAAATTTAGAGCTAAGTAGATATTAATATTAACGGACAAAAAATTGACCTTCCACACAACTTTTCCCAAATAAAAAATGAATAATTATTTCACCCGTTACTTAATAAAAAAAGGCTTAAATAAATAAGATAGTTGATTGTTTTGTGTTATTAAGATGTTAAATAAATTTATACAACGCAATGAAAATTTGAATTAACATAGATTGAGAAGAAATATGGTCTCATATTATTATATGATATTAGCATAATACTTAACATTGAAAAGCCGTTGTATGGTGTAAAAAATGAGATCCAAACGTAGAACATGAAGCATTCATTGTTCGATGAAACAGTAATAAACGTTGCAGGTACTACAATTGAGAAAAAGTTTGAAAGAGCATTATAAAAAGGAGTTTCAACTACAATCATTTAAAAAAAACCACAAAGCTATAAACACGTGAAAGCAAAGACTGATCCGAAGAATGATGAACTGATGTTAAGGAGAGACTTCGAATTCATGGCAGGACCATCCAGGAATTTGATTGTCCTGAGTCAAATGTGCAGCAGAGAGACGGTTGAGTTTCAATCTAAAGTCAACAACCTCAGAAATGTCACTATGGCTATGGAAGGTGGTTTGTCCATCTGCAATGAAAAGGGGATAAAATTAAGTAAATCAAATATGATGAAAGTAAAAATGACACAAAATAATTAACTTGATAAAAAGGAAAACACTAACCACCAGTCCTAACCATCTTCACAGAAAACAAAGCAACAACAACATCTGTCTTGTCCAAAACACTTGCATAGCTACTTGAGGCCCAAAAAGCGGGGAACCTCTTAAACAACATTTGAAGGGATTTGCACTACAAAATAGGAATGAAGTGAATATTGACATTTATGAATTTGAAGAATTAACAAAACAGAAGTAATCATCACATGCGAAAAAGCTCACCGATTTGGGGCTTGAAAGGATCGTTAACCTCCACTTATTTTCGGCACCAAGGGCACGATCCGTAACATGAAGCTTCCTAGATGGAAAAAGGGATTAAGAATCAAGAGGTTCAAACTTATGAATAAATGATGTGAAAAGACACAGATCAAAGAACCGGTGCCAAGAATTGGTACTCACTGCATAAAGGATAAAAACTGATATTTGGAGATGCTTGATGCAGACGAGGGGAAGAAGATGAAATCCAATTTTGGAAACGAAAAGGAGGGAGCCGAAAAATGAGTGAGAAAGGACTTTACAGAAGAGGAAGACGACAAGAAGAAGATCCTGAGTGGTGGACGAAAGGCGACTGGCGATCTTGAGCTAAATTGTGACTGGTTCTCAGGTTCTTTGAGGTGATTTTATAGGGAGAAATTAAAATTTGAAATTTGAAATTGAAAAAATGGAGGGAGGAGGGGGGGGAAGGCGTGAATTGAGAAATGGATGGCAGGAAATTTTGATGACATGGCACCTATAGTGGTGGAACACGTGGACCAATAAATGGATGGCTAGGAGGTTTAGTAGTATATATTTGATTGATTTGATGATGATTGATACACACACGTGTATATTTTCCATCATCAAAACATTTTTTAGCCACCTAAAAATTCATTCCATACCAAAAAACAAAAATGCAAAAGAAAACTGTATGGTGTGTTACAAAACTACATCGGCTAGTCTACCAAAAAAAAAACATATGCTTTCGTTCTTCAGAAACAACACTGAAATAATAACAATGGAGGAAAATGATCCTATTATCATCATTAAGTTTAGGGTAATGGAGCAAAAATACACATATGCTTTACCCCTGGGAGCGCCCAGCACCATATGCTTTTTTTGGGAGCAAAAATACACACGTGGTTACCATTTTGGAGCAAAAGTCACATCCCACCGTTATGTTATTGTTCACCATGATGAGAGAGAAAGAGCTGAAGTGAACAGTAACATAACGGTGGGATGTGACTTTTACTCCAAAATGGTAACCACGTGTGTATTTTTGCTCCCAAAAAAAGCATATGGTGCTGGGCGCTCCCTGGGGGTAAAGCACAGGTGTATTTTTACTCTTTTACCCTTAAGTTTAACAAATCAATAAATAGGCTTTAGGCTCGACCAGACCTTATGAAGGCTCAGGTCTGAGCCTAAAAAGAGGCCTGAATTTAGGCTCAGACCTTTTACCCCCATTATAGGCTTAGTGTAATACCCTAAAAATCACACTTAGGGTAAATATCAAAAATTGGGAAATATACCTATTAAAAATAGGTGAATATAAGGTCTCAAACACATTGTATTGAGTTTACCTTGTTGTTAGGGTAATTTCCCTTGAAATTAGATAACTTGCAAATAGGTCCCTAAATACATTATGGGTTATAAATACCCTGTGAAAACTATAAAGGAGGCAAGTAAAAATCTATTTAAAATAGGGAAGGATATTGTCCCTAATTTAGGTAATTTATTAAGTTACAAACTTGGAGAAATTGTAGAAGAATATTCAAAAAGTAATAAAAAGACCATAATACCCTTGTAAGTTCTAAAAATGCTAGAGGCATGAAAATACCAATGTTAATACAAGAGTATGAAGGTAATGAGGCATTGTAATTAAGAAAATTATCAACTAGTGATAAGAAAGTAATTAGGTATTTATTGGCTAATTACTTAAGCATAAGCATAGAAAATTCAGAGAAAATTATGTGAAGCTAAAAAATTAGTAAAAATATATTTACTAATTAATTAGAAATTTTTGTGAAAAATGGTTGAGTTTAGGTATTTTTAAGCCTAAATACAAGAATGGACCAATTAGGTAATTTTGTAGAATTTTTGGAAAAATTAAATTAAACAATTAATTAAATAATTAATTAATTGAAAAATAAATATTTATTATTTTTATTCTTGGGTCAGCCGAAATTCTTGGAAAATATTGAAGATAAGATCAAAAAATTTGAATCAAGATATTATGTAGAAGTTGTAATATTATATTAATATAATTAAAGTAGATGAATAGTAAATAGAAAAATAGGAAACGGATCCTATCTAGAGATCTAGGAATGGGATTTCCAAAGTCAAGGAAAAATATTGATCGGTGGAATTTTATCTTCCGTTAAACTCTTCCGGAGAAAATTAAAGTCGGTTGTGCATTTCCTAATAAAACAAAATAGGGAAAAATGCATATAGGTATATTTTGGATATAAGGAAAATAAATTCTAACTCAACATCTAGGCATGAGTTTGAATTTATTTTGACATATTTGGAATCAATGAATTTTTCTGAAAAAGTTGGTATTTTCAGAAATGCGTTCTGAAACCGGACGCGATCGGACACGTTTTTCGAGAAAGCTTCAACTGGACAGTTGGAGCCCTATATGGAACCAAAATTTAGGTTGACCTAGACATTTCTAATGAGTGAGAATATGTCTTCAAAGTTGTAAATCCAGAATTTTGAGATTTCTCCGAAATCACGCGAATCGGGTACCGATCGGGGAAATTCTATCGGTGCGGGCATAAAGCAACTTCGATTCATCACTTTGGACAAATCATTTGCTGCCACCTCAGCCCATGCATGTCGACCAGCTGCTCCCATGGACAAGGATTAAACACCAATTTTGCATTGAATTTCCAAGGTTGAAACAACTTGGAAAATGCCATCCATGTCCTTTGAAATTTCTATAAATAGGTAGCATGCCCTCTTGAAATCTTCACACCAAAAGTTGAGATCCTAGAGAGAGGTTAGAGAGAGAAGCTCTGGGGGAGGAGTCTGGGAAATTTTGCAGCGAAGCTCTGGGTAAGTTTTTCGGTACCGAGCTTTAAGCTTTCATAGTTCTTTCAGTAGTAAGGGTAGTAATGCTAGAATAGCCTTTAATTTTTCAAGTATGATTGGATATCATATGGGAGTGCTATTTTAGTCTTTATTTTCGAAAATCAAAATGGCGTCGAAGTTCTGGCGAAATTTTGGGAAGAAAATTAGTCAGAGTAACGAAGTCTTTGGCGAAATTCCGCCAATTAGGGGTAGAAGGGCAAAATGGTAATTTTTACCTAAAATGCCGCTTATTGTGTCAAATCACTAATGAAAGTGATATTACCCTTATAGGATATCGAAACTCGATCTGCTGCCGTTACTGCTGCCGACGTGCATTGCTTTACGATTTCCGTAAAAGTACGGTTTTAGTAAACGTGCTAGAAATACCGTAATCCGTCAACGAAGGTACGTTCGCGTCGGTAACCTTAACTCGATATTTATGGTATGCGTGTATGTGCTATGTGAATTATATGTTATGTATTGTTGTTATGATTCTTTGGGTAATGGGATACGCATGTTAGAGGCCTAGGTGCCGCCAGGATACGGTTGTTAGGGGCCTATGTGCTTGCCAGGGGATCAAGAGGCCTAGGTGCTGCTAGGGTTACACCGCAGGGGCCTATGTGTTAGGGATACGCTGTTTGGGAGATGCTTGTACTATGTGCTTTTATACTATTGATTCTCGTGTTTGTCTCGTAGTCCATATACGTATATGTAGATATGAGGTTAACTGCTACTCCGGGTCCGATTGCAATGGACCTCAGCTCTCCATATAGCTTCAGGATCGGGAGGACCGAGGGCCGAGGAGAAGAGTAAGCAGTCCGCGTAGAAGTTCCGGCTGACGATTTCCTTTTGTTGTTCAGGCAGAAGCTTTCCTTTGTGTTGTATCTCACTTTTGAACCACGCGGTTACTGTACCGCTGTTGTAATTAGCCAGACTTACGGCAGTTTATGAATACATATCAGTTACTCAATCGCTCTGTTGCTCTACTCTGATGATTTGAAATGATGTTTTGGAAAAAAAAATTTATACTGCATTTGAAAAGTCGGGTTGTTACACTTAGGCTTGTTTAATTAGTCAAAGTCTGGCCTGACCTGGCCTACTTCCATACCTAAGTATTGGTAACTTTTTACCAAAGTATTTAATAATTTGTTGCGCTTTGAGTTTGCCTCGTATATATAGTGCTGTTAATTATTCTCAATTAATGGTTATCATTTGTATCCACACAAGATTATTACTTGATTAAGTACTCACGATTTTAAAGGATCTGAATCTATATATTCTAATCCTAATTCCTAACTAGAGCTCTAAAATAGAGTTAAAATAATGTGTGATTTGTTGTAATTTATACTGAAAAGCAATGTGCTCGTAGTAGGTGATCAGCCATGTATAGTAATAATAATGTTAGTACAACATGACATGCACTTGTTTTCCCCACTTTTTAATTAATTGCTAGTATATTCTGAAACGAGGGCTTTAATTCTTTTTCTCCTTAATGTGTTCAAGACTTCAAGTTAAACCTCAAATATAGTGTAAATACACCAACAAACAAATGTAGTATAAGTATAAGCTAGGTCAAACAGAATTTTACATAAGCTCTTATAATTATAAGAGCTTATTTTATAATGAAGAAAAAAGAACTTAAAAATAAGCTCCTACGAGGAGCATATTTTTAAGCTCATTTTTTCTAAAAAGAAAAAAGAAAAAGAAAAGAGAACCCGTGATCTCTCGATTGAACACTATTACCACCGCCAGCCACCACCATCACCTCCGCCGCCGCCGCCGCCGCCGCCACCGCCACCCTATTATAATATACCTTTTATGATAATTTTTATTAGAAAAAGTGCTTATAACAAAATTTTTTGTCAAATAGCTTATTTTTAATTTTAGCTTTTAAGTAATTTTTAAGCTAAAAAATTTATATAATTACCAAACAGCTTTTAGCTTTTTTTTTTTTTTTTTTTTTTAAACTTTAGTTCAAAAGTAGCTTTTAGCTTTAAAAAATAAGAGGATCCAAACAAGCTAATAAGACATATGACATGTTGTATTGTTTATCCGAGAATATATTCTTCTATATATATATATATATATATATGAGTTTATCGTTTGTCATGTCACTTGACATAAGATTATATCAAGTGAGCCCAAAACTACGTCGTTTTGGGAGTTGAGGAAATTAATGAAGGGTGTTTTTGTATTTTTGTTTTAATATTTATTATATGAATTTTACTAAAAGATCCTTCATTAATTCTCCTGACCCAAAACTACGTCGTTTTGAGAGTTCATTAATTCCTCTAACCCCAAAACGACGTAGTTTTGGAATGACTGAACATAACCTTATGTCAGGTGACATGACAAACGATAACCCCTATATATATGTATATATATGTGTGTGAGTGCGCGCTCTTTTGTGTGAGTGACACTTGATTTTTCTAATATTGATTATTCCAAGTATATATGGCGTGTATATTATATGTCTTTAATACAAGTTTGACATTGGACCAATTATTCCTGATTTGATATATCATTTTCATCTTGCATACAAAAAAAAAAAATTAATCCTAATATAGGCACGAACTCTTTGCAATTTCCTATTAAGAATATTTTATGTAAAAGTTTAGATTTTTCAAATACATTAGGATTGTTAATTAAATCTTAATTACCATACTTACACTTATACCGGCCGATACTATTAAAAAGTCCCTTTTTAATCATTTTATCGGTGAAAATGGCCTAAATTAGAATACCACTATTTTCATATTTGAAAATTTAATACACAAAAAATGTCCATACTCTAAATTTAGGCCTTATTAATAAAATTTTTAAGAAAGTACTTTTTCTTCCTTGATATTTTGCATGATCAGCATATATAAAAGTAAATAGCTAGGCTGCGCACTGTTGTATTGGACTCAGGGTGCCCCAAAGTAGGGAATTCGGACCTCAAATAAAGCGTTCTTCCTCTTTTGGCATTACAGTAATTCATTCTTGTGTCTTAGGAATGAAGGGACCCCCAAAAAAAAGTGTAAAAATAAAAGAGAAATGTACGCTTAATCAATGTTTCCATTCACCTTCATCTTTATGTGTCAAGTAATTAATATAAGACTAATTTTTTTAATTAAAATTGTATAGAATAGACTCAATGGAGAGTTATGTGATTTCAAATATCGAGTAGTTTGATTTTGGGGTGAAAAAAAAAACAGAGCAGATGGAATATTATTAGTGTTTTGCATTTGGAATTGTTTGAACTTTGAACAATGGTGTAACATCCCAATTTCAGAGCCAATTTTTTTTTTTTTTAAAACATCAGAGTAGAGCATCGGAACAAAACATTGAGTAACTGATTATAACAATAACAGTGGCGTAACCGCCTGTTCATAAAGATTAATACATTATCTGCTTACGACTTTAAATCTTCTCGGCCGATCATTACTCGGTCTTCACGTGGTCTTCATCTTCATGTGTGCTGTCCGCTCTGCTTACTCTTATCCTCCGTCCTTGGTCCCTCTCTCCGGCCCTTGATGTGATGCTATAGTAAGAGCTGAGATCCAATGCCCATCGGATCTCAAGTAACAGTTAACCTCATGCTCAAATAAAACAATATACGGATGACAGATATTCAAAACATAACAGCAGCATATCACTTATGCATATAGCAGATGCATGATTGCATGATTGTGACACAGTCCTCGCCGCTAGGAAAACTCTAACGGTATCATTAAGTCTATAACCTGCGTGAAACTGTATGTATAATCGGTAACCCTGAACAGAGTCTCTAACCGTGAATGTATCTCGGTGACTCTAACAGAATCTCTATCCGTGAATGTACTTATCACATATATGTATATGAGCAGCACCAGATTAGTGTTACAGTACGCGAACGTACCTTCGTTTGATGGTACTTCGGTACTTTTAACGGAAATGACACGTTTTACGGAAAACGGCGAAACGTTCAACAGCGGCTCGTCGGACAGCGTAACGGCGGCAAATCTGAGTTTTCGATGTCCTATAAGAGTAATATCACTTTCATTAGTGATTTGACACAATAACTGGCATTTTAGGTAAAAATTACCATTTTGCCCCTATACTCCTAATTTGGCGGAATTTCGCCAAAGACTTCGTTACTTTGGCTCCGATTTTTCCAAAATTTTGCGAACTTCGACGCCATCTTGATTTTCGAAAATAAAGACTAAAATACCCCTATCATATGATATCTAATTATACTTGGAAGATTAAATACTAATCTAACATTACTACTCTAACTATCGAAAGAACTATGGAAGCTTAAAGCTCGGTACCGAAAAACTTACCCAGAGCTTCGCTGCGAATTTCCCCAGACTCCTCCCCCAGAGCTTCTCTCTCTAACCTCTCTCTAGGATCTCAACTTTTGGTGTGAAAATGAAGAGGAAGGGGGGGTATATATAGGAATTTTAAGGGACATAAAGGGAATTATTCAATTTGTTATAAACCATGGAAAACAAAACTTAAATGGTGTTTCATTCTTGTCCAGGGAAGGCTTTTGGTCGACATACATAGCTGATTTGGCAGCAATGGATTGGTTCCAAGTGATGACTTATGTTGCTTTATAGCCCTGTCTAATAGAATTTCCCGATCGGTACCCGATTCGCGTGATTTCGGAGAAATCTCAAAATTCTGGATTTACAACTTTGAAGACATGTTCTCTCTTACTAGAAATGTCCAAGTTAACCTAAATTTTGATTCCATATAGGGCTCCAACAGTCCAGTTGAAGTTTTCAAGAAAAACGTGTCCGATCGTGTCCGGTTTCAGAACGCATTTCTGAAATTATCAACTTCTTCAGAAAAATTCACTGATTCCAAATATGTCAAAATAAATTCAAACTCATGCCTAGATGTTGAGTTAGAATTTATTTTCTCTTTATCCAAAAATATACCTATATGCATTTTTCCCTATTTTGTTTTATTAGGAAATGCACAAACGACTTCAGAATTTTCTTTCGGAAGAGTTTAACGGAAGATAATAACTCACTGATCAATATTTTTCCTTGACTTTGGAAATCCCATTCCTAGATCTCTAGATAGGATCCGTTTCCTAATTTCTAAATTACTATTCACATTTTTTTTCTTTAATTAGTTATATTAATATAATAATATCCACTTGCATATATATTTTCTTTCTCATTTTTCATTTTTTTTTTCATTTCTTTTTTTTTCATTTTTTTTGGTTTTTTTTTTATTTTTTTATTTATTTTTTTTATTTGATTAATTATTTAATTAATTATTTAATTAAATAATTATTTTTACATAATTTTTTACAAAATTTTCCTATTGGTCCATTTTTGCCTTTAGGCTTAAAAATACCTAAACTCATCTATTTTTCTTCAAAATTTCCAATTAATTAGTAAATATACTTTTACTAATTTTTAATCACTTTCCACTAATTTTTGAGCTTTACATAATTATCTCTGAATTTCCTTTGCTTAAACTTAAGTAATTAGCCCAATATTACCTAATTACTTAATTACCACAAGTTGATAATTTTCTTAATTATAATACCATTACCTCATAACTTTAGCCCTGACATTTTTGTTCTCATGTCTTCTGCATTATATCAGAATTTTACAAGGGTAATTTGGTCATTTGGCACTTTGGCCCTTAAATTCTCTAATTTCCAAGAGATTTTTCCCTAGAAAATAAGATAATTATATCTTAACATTTGATATCCCATATTCACCTACTTTCTATAGGTATAATTTTACCAAATTATGATACGTATTTTTGGGGTATTACATTTCTTCCCCCCTTAAACAAAATTTCGTCCTCGAAATTTGTACTCCATCCTCTAAACTCTGTACTATCTTAAACTTCGGACTGTTAACTTCGGATCTCTTCTCTATCTCAAATCCGACTGCAACGATTTTGTCATATCGTATGGAAGTCTAAACAGGTTCGGGGATAAGGCTATCTAATAGCGACTTGTTTGTTGTCATGAATACTTGAATGATCTCCCGAAATGATCTCACGAAATGCGAACTATTCATTCGCCCTTGAGGTGCTTTATTGACACCGGCTTCGAAGAATATATGATCATTACAATCACCAAAAGATTCTTACAATCCCTTGTGACTTGTACCAACTATGTAGAAATGTGACCAATCATATCTGATCTAGAAGATTTCTGCTCCGGCAATTCCGTTGAGCAACTTAAGTGTGGAGCAGTACGTATAATCGGTGACCCTAAGCGATGTCTCTATCCGTTACGTATAATTGGTGACCCTAACAGAATCTCTATCCGAGTCGGTGCCCCTAGACGGAGCCTCCATCCGAGTCGGTGACCCTAAACAGAGCCTCAATCCGCTTGCTACTTATTTTCTACATCACTACTAGTTTTGGTTCACCACTGATGGTGTTCCGGCGTAAGGCAATTCTGACAAGATTTAGATAATAGAGTTGATTGTCGATCCTGGGAAAGTGAGTATTTGTTTTTGGATCTATACCCCTTTTAACTTATGGTAGTTGATACTAATGTCGAAAATTTGAGTCTTTCCTCCTGGTGATCGAAAATTCGTGTCAGCTTGATTATAAAGTTTTTATCATGTTTTAGGTTGATATATAGTGTTTCCGTGGCGTCAATACACCGCGTACTTTATATATATTGCTTCCGTGGCGCCCATAACACCGCGTACTTTAGTGTTTTAGCGTTTCCGTGGCACCCATAATACCGCGTACTACACATTCATCATGTCGTATTTTGATATACTGTATCCCCATGGTTCCCATACACCGTGGTAATACCATATATCTCGTACTCATGGATATCATATCGTACTTCGATATATTATGTTCCCATGGTTCCCATACACCGTGGCCACATAAGATACCTTATACTTAGTGATACAATCGTGATATGTTTTATAGTTACTTAAGAAATATGATAATACTTATCACTATGTTATGTGTGGATTGGTTTGACTTTAAGAGACTTGAGAGTGGTAAGTTATCACACTTTGTCATGCTGCAGCCTAGACATATCCCAATTCAGTACCATTAAAAATATTTGGATTTGGGATAACCAATTTCTTGGTGCGGTAATCAACTTCTCACTCAATTTATGAAAACTTGTCTCACAGTCTTTGTTCAACATAAATGATTTAATCTCTTACTCCTGAGCCTTGTTTATTGGCACGTTACGCGAAATTTACTTGAATAAAGATTCGGTTTCCGCATCAGTTCTATCTCTGCTTGTGAGAATCATATACCGTTCTTCATCACCGTTAGTTTAACACTTATTGAGAATGTCGTCGACGCTATGAAGTCGTAGGAGGGTTTATATTATATCCGAAACTAGGTTCAAAACACGCTTTACAAACTAAAAGCTTACACCCAATGGTGTAGCTGCTATTACAGCGTAAGGAAGATATATGTATGCATCCCAAAAGGATCAGAACAAGCATCAAAAGGAATTGATCGGTTTAGCACTTGGATCGATTCATAATATCTACTGAAATAGTTTTAACTAAACGATAGCATCCGGAACCATCTCTGAGGATTTTCCGACTTCTGCTCCGAGCGATGCTAACATCTGGTCTATGTTCTGTGGCTTGAATTCCGTAATTATCTGGGGACAGTCTTTGCCAATATGCCCTGGTTCTCGGCATTTAGAGCAAATCGGCCTCACATTACAGGCAACACCGGGATGGTAATTCCCGCATTTCCAACATGGATGGAGCTTCTGCTTCTGCTTCTTCTGTCCAGTCTGACTTAGGTTCTGCGGCCCTTTGTTTGCAGTTTTCAAGGGACAATTCCAGCTGATGTGTCCAAGGCTTCTGGCACTCGTAGCATATCTTGTGGTTATCCTCCACTTGAAATGACGAATGAACAGATGAAAACTTTGGCTAGTCCTTCTCCTAAGAGCTCTTTTGTGCTTTCCACCCAAAAGCGGTTTCAAAGAAAAATGATGAGGAGTGGATCTAGTCCAATCTCCAGAAAGATAAGAAATTATGTAATGGTTCTTCCGATAGAAGTCTTTAACATTGGTCGAATACCGCATGTATTTCTATTCGTCGGTCTTAGAGTTCCGTCCGGCGTGGCTTAGCTCCACCTACAAGCTTTTGTGCTAGGATAGAACTATCGTCCAGTACAAACTGACGACTATCAGAGTTATCAGAGTGAGTTATCGAATTCGTGTCGGAACCGATTTTCAAAGTCTATGATCTCTGGGTAGTCCAAATTGTCGTCGGTAGGGGGGGCCTCACCGGGTTAGCGGCGACTTATGGCACACCCACGTAGACTAGCCTTGCCTTCGGCACCAAACTATCCGTATTAACATAGTCAGATCCATGCCAGGAAAACTGCTCTGATACCATAAAGTGTAACATCCCAATTTCAGAGCCAATTTTTTTTTTTTTAAAACATCAGAGTAGAGCATCGGAACAAAACATTGAGTAACTGATTATAACAATAACAAAGGCGTAACCACTTGTTCATAAAGATTAATACATTATCTGCTTACGACTTTAAATCTTCTCGGCCGATCATTACTCAGTCTTCACGTGGTCTTCATCTTCATGTGTCTTTGTCCGCTCCGCTTACTCTTATCCTCCATCCTTGGTCCCTCTCTCCGGACCTTGATGTGATGCTATAGTAAGAGCCGAGATCCAATGCCCATCGGATCTCGAGTAACAGTTAACCTCATGCTCAAATAAAACAATATACGGATGACGAGATATTCAAAACATAACAAAGAAGATATCACTTATGCATATAGCGATGCATGATTGCATGATTGTGACACGCACGTAACATAAGCATTAAAGCAAGACGTATAAGTCCTACACAATAATAGCTGCACAAAAACCAAGTGCCACGATGATCGGTCGTGTCCTCGCCGCTAGGAAAACTCTAACGGTATCATTAAGTCTATAACCCGCGTGAAACTGTATGTATAATCGGTAACCCTGAACAGAGTCTCTAACCGTGAATGTATCTCGGTGACCCTAACAGAATCTCTATCCGTGAATGTACTTATCACATATATGTATATGAGCAGCACCAGATTAGTGTTACAGTACGCGAACGTACCTTCGTTTGATGGTACTTCGGTACTTTTAACGGAAATGGCACGTTTTACGGAAAACGGCGATACGTTCAACAATGCTCGTCGGACGGCAGAACGGCAGCAAATCTGAGTTTTCGATGTCCTATAAGAGTAATATCACTTTCATTAGTGATTTGACACAATAACTGGCATTTTAGGTAAAAATTACCATTTTGCCCCTATACTCCTAATTTGGCGGAATTTCGCCAGCACTTCGTTACTTTGGCTCCGATTTTTTCCAAAATTTTGCCAGAACTTCGACGCCATCTTGATTTTCGAAAATAAAGACTAAAATAGCCCTATCATATGATATCTAATCATACTTGGAAGATTAAATACTAATCTAACATTACTACTCTAACTATCGAAAGAACTACTTAAGCTTAAAGCTCTGTACCGAAAAACTTACCCGAGCTTCGCTGCGAATTTCCCTGCACTCCTCCCCCGCAGCTTCTCTCTCTAACCTCTCTCTAGGATCTCAACTTTTGGTGTGAAAATGAAGAGGAAGGGGGGGTATATATAGGAATTTTAAGGGACATAAAGGGAATTATTCAATTTGTTATAAACCATGGAAAACAAAACTTAAATGGTGTTTCATTCTTGTCCAGGGAAGGCTTTTGGTCGACATACATAGCTGATTTGGCAGCAATGGATTGGTTCCAAGTGATGACTTATGTTGCTTTATAGCCCGATCTAATAGAATTTCCCCGATCGGTACCCGATTCGCGTGATTTCGGAGAAATCTCAAAATTCTGGATTTACAACTTTGAAGACATGTTCTCTCTTACTAGAAATGTCCAAGTTAACCTAAATTTTGATTCCATATAGGGCTCCAACAGTCCAGTTGAAGTTTTCTCGAAAAACGTGTCCGATCGCGTCCGGTTTCAGAACGCATTTCTGAAATTATCAACTTCTTCAGAAAAATTCACTGATTCCAAATATGTCAAAATAAATTCAAACTCATGCCTAGATGTTGAGTTAGAATTTATTTTCTCTTTATCCAAAAATATACCTATATGCATTTTTCGCAATTTTGTTTTATTAGGAAATGCACAAACGACTTCAGAATTTTCTTTCGGAAGAGTTTAACGGAAGATAATAACTCACTGATCAATATTTTTCCTTGACTTTGGAAATGCCATTCCTAGATCTCTAGATAGGATCCGTTTCCTAATTTCTAAATTACTATTCACATTTTTTTACTTTAATTAGTTATATTAATATAATAATATCCACTTGCATATATATTTTCTTTCTCATTTTTCTTTTTTTTTTCTTTTCTTTTTTTTTCTGCCCTTTTTTTTCGTTTTTTTTTTATTTTTTTATTTATTTATTTTTTTTATTTGATTAATTATTTAATTAATTATTTAATTAAATAATTATTTTTACATAATTTTTTACAAAATTTTCCTATTGGTCCATTTTTGCCTTTAGGCTTAAAAATACCTAAACTCATCTATTTTTCTTCAAAATTTCCAATTAATTAATAAATATACTTTTACTAATTTTTAATCACTTTCCACTAATTTTTGAGCTTTACATAATTATCTCTGAATTTCCTTTGCTTAAACTTAAGTAATTAGCCCAATATTACCTAATTACTTAATTACCACAAGTTGATAATTTTCTTAATTATAATACCATTACCTCATAACTTTAGCCCTGACATTTTTGTTCTCATGTCTTCTGCATTATATCAGAATTTTACAAGGGTAATTTGGTCATTTGGCACTTTGGCCCTTAAATTCTCTAATTTCCAAGAGATTTTTCCCTAGAAAATAAGATAATTATATCTTAACATTTGATATCCCATATTCACCTACTTTCTATAGGTATAATTTTACCAAATTATGATACGTATTTTTGGGGTATTACAAATGGATAAACTTATCTAACTAATTTATTAATTTTAATTAATTTTTCATCTTAATAAAATACATTACTTTAATTGATTCATATATATATATGTAAATTAATCGTGCAACAAAAAAAAAGAATTAATATACTATAAGTGCATTTAATTTAGAGTTAAGTTGTAAATGTGCTCTAAAAATTTTTACTGAGAAGCCTGCCATGAATTTTTTTTAGGTTTAATGTTGTTCAGAAAGTTTCAAAACGTAGCAATGTTACCTCATACGTATTATTAAAAAATTGACGTTGATCGTTAACTTTTTAACATAAAGGGCAACATTGTTGCGTTTTTTAACTTCCAAGGCAACATAATATTGAATCGAAAAAAATTTGAGGTAACATTGCTCCTCATCGAAAGCTTTCAGGGAAAATTTGCACCTTGGCCCTTTAATTTATGCAGAATAAGTTTTCCTCTCTAGATTAATTATTTTCCTAATTTTCTTAACTACGACCCTCTTTTTCCGGTCAGGAAAATTCTCCGTGATCAAAAAGAGCACTAGAACATGTAAAAGGAAAAAATAAATTAAATAAATAGATAAACAAAACAATGAGGATGAAAATTATGGAGAAAAAAGGGCCTGGGACCAGATCAAGAGATCTAGGTTCTTGGAATTGCTAGCTTCTTTAACAGATTGAAAAGCAATTTAGATGCTTTGATTCTCAATATTGAAACTTGAAGCTTTATGATTGGTGAGAGGAATAATAGGTTCTTCTAAAAGTTGAAAAGAAGAAGAAAATAAAATAAGGAGGAGCCTAACTTTTGTAAATTCTTTTTATTACTTTTTCTTTAATGTATTAGAGATATAAAATTACATAATATCCTCTCCTAATTAATAGAGCTAGATAATTAATGCCTGATGATGTTGAAAAAATTAGTTATTTGTAAAAGACGTGTTTTTCTACAATACCCCATTTAGTTTAATTTGTATGTAAACTACTTTTGATAGAAACTCTACTCACTAGTGCAATTAGCATGGATAATTTAGAAAAAATGTTGTAAATTTGGAGACAAAGTGTATTAAAGTCTTATTTCTATGACTAAAACAAACTCATTAACTAGCTCATGTGTTTAGTACTCGAGAAGGAAGCATTCATTATCAGTTTATCCCTATTACCCCCCTTTTTTTTTCCTCAAGTACATGCATCATTCTATTGGAAATAATCATATTTGAGGCTGTGTCGGACATTAAATATGGGCACATTTCCTAATGAAGATTCTAATCCTCGTTTGTCATATTGTAAGGGACTAACTTATTCTGCTAAATCTAGACCTTATTGGTGGTTTTATAATCTAGTGGTACGTAAACTTTTTTATAAACATGAGGAGATTGTGGATTTGATATGTCTAACCCAATCTAAGATTTTTTCCCCTCCTAGTAATTGGATGTGAAGGTGAGGTCGAACCTTTGCAAAGGATACAATAAGAGAATGTCTTCGTCGATTTCTAACTCCATTCCCTCTTCATTTAATGTCTCCAACATTATATCAAATTTTAATGGTTGAGATTTAATATTATACAAAAATAATAATATAAGATTAAATATTATAAAAAACTACTATGACAAATGGAATAAATATCAACTATTAAAATTTTTGATCTAATGGTGAAGATATTGAATGGTAAGGTAATGGAGAGAGATGTCAATGAAGACCGTCCTCTCCACAATAATCAATGCGCCTTCGTGATGTATATATATTTAGCCCAAAAATTAAATTACTCTTAGAGATACGGGCCAAGTATAGAAAGTTGCCTCCTAATTAAAGCGATATGTATGAGGACTGTTTAAAAAAATGGTGTGAAAAGGCATAATGAAGGCATAATGAAGGTATGATTTGATTAGCCATAAACCACTAATTATAGGGTTTTTACATAATTATCTTTAGATTTTCCTTTGTTTAAGCCCAAATAATTGGCCAATAATTATTTAATTAATTACCCACTAATTGTTGATAATTTTCTTAATTAGAATAACTCATTAACTCACAACTTTTGCACTGACATTAGTATTTTATGTCCCATACATTATATTAAAAATCATGGGGGCATTTTGGTCATTTCAATACTTTTTGATTATTGCCCTTTAATTTTTCCCAAGTTATAATTTAATAAATTACCAAAATTAGAGACAATATACTCTTTTAATTTTAATAATTATTTTACTGTCTCTTAAGATTTTTTTCATAATTTGCTTAAACCATTTTATGCTCCACAAGGGCATTTTAGTAATTTTGGCACTTTATTCCCTCTAGGCATTTTAGTAATTTTGGCACTTTATTCCCTCTAATTTCATTAGAAATTTCCCTAGAAAATATAATAAGTATTCTACAATGTTTTGACATCACATATTCACCTATTCCCAATAGGTATTATTTACTAAGGGGTTTAAACTTCTCATGTTACATGAGAAGAAGACGTTTCCTACACACACATGAAATGGTGGGACTCACATATATATATAATGCTAATTATATATATGTGTGGGTCCCACCATTTCATGTGTGTAACATGAGAAAACACTTCTCCTACAACATGAGAAGTGTTTTTCCCATTTACTAAACTATGATGCTTTTCCCAAGTTATTGACTTTTTCTGAACTGAAAATGATGACGTGGACGATGACGTGGATGTTAATGTTTTATAAATTACAGTTCAGCCCCGGATGCATTTCAAAATAAATTTCAATTTAGTCCCTCTATAAATTTTTAAAATTTTCATTTAAGTCCCTGGTCAAAATTTGCATTTTGACCAGGGACCTTCTTCTTCCTCCTGAGAGGCGAACCAGAGGGACCTTCTCTCCCACCTTTCTGCAACCTTACCTGGGATGAAGAACGCACGAATCAACTAAGAACGGAGAGATAAGGTAAGTGACGACGAGAAGAATGAAGAGCACAATGGCTCGATTAAGGATGAAGGTGAAGTCAACGCGAAGAGAGGGAGTAGTCGGAGAAGAAAGAGTTACAGCAAATGGAGATCTGATTTGAAGACGAAACCCTTCAATTCCAGACGAAACCCTTAAATCTTGAGGCTCTTCATCAGAATCCCCAAATCAAAGCCATACCCATACTCATACGCAGAATTGAATGAAAAAGTTGAATTGAATGAAAAAAAAGCCATACCAAATCGCACGAGATCAATCATTCAATTCAGAAATAGAACAACAATAAATACTCTATGAGAACGTTAGCAATTAATCAATTCGAATCCAACAAAATCAACAAGAAAACCTTGAAAACCAGATCCAGAGACACCTATTACGAGCTGATTCGGGCAAGATTTAGCCAGATAGAGCAAGAACACAGATCTGAGGTTGATAAATGGTGAACATATCCAAACACGAGATAGTAGAACATATCCATTTTCGGTTTCTCCACGATAGCAAGAACACCTATTGTCGTGCTTGATTCAGATCTGGTGGAATGTAACATCCCATTTTCAAAAGCAGTATATATTTTTTTTCATCCAAACATCATTTTAAATAATCAAAGTAGAGCATCGGAGCGATTGAGTAACTGATATGTATGTATAAAATGCCGTAAGTCTACGGTGTATCTAAGTACGGTTCCATAGACACGGAGTATCTAAGTACGGTTCCATAGACACGGAGTATCTAAGTACGATTCCTTAGACACGGAGCAAATAGCACCGAACAGAATGGTCAGGTAAGTGTCTATCATGGGGGCCTCACCGACTTTACGGCGACTAATTGGCACACCCACATAGACTAGCCTTGCCTTCGGCACCAAACTGTTCTAACATATTTGCATTCAATAAACATACCATAAAAATACACATAGCACATATATGCATACCATAAACATAAGAGTTAATGTTACAGTACGCGGACGTACCTTCGTTGACGACGTTAGGTACTTCTGGCGGAAAACATACTTTTTACGGAAAAACGTGAAACAATGCGTCGGGCAGCAACAGAATCGGCAGCAGACCATTGTTTCGATATCCTATAAGAGTAATATCACTTTCATTAGTGATTTGGCATTATAATCGGCATTTTAGGTAAAAATTACCATTTTGCCCCTATACCCCTAATTGACGGAATTTCGCCAGCACTTCGTTACTTTGGCTCCGACTTTCCAAAATTTTTCCAGAACTCCGACCCCACCATGATTTTCGAATTTAATACTTAAAATAAAACTAACGATCTATCTAGCATTACTACTAAAACTACTGAAAGCATTAACGACTAAAGACCGGAAAATTACCCGAGTTTATTTGCAGAATTCCCGGACTCCTTCCTCCTCAGAGCTCCTCTCTCTAACTTCTCTCTAGGAAAGTTCAACTAGAGAAGTGATTTTTGGTGTGAAGAATGCAAAGGGAGGGCTTCCTATTTATAGGGAAATTCCAGGGGCAAATTCGCACTTTTCCTCCTTTAATCTCCACCATCGGATCGCACCTCTGCTAGGTGTCACGATCCTCACTGTGCCACTTGTCCAAACCATCCTCTCCCCTTAGTTGGTGGTTTGTCACATCAATTAATGTGATGTGATGCTTTTGCTTTATGAACTTGTACCGATAAAGTTCCCGATCGGTGTCCGAATCGCGTAATCTCGGAAAAATCTCAAAAATCCGGAATCACAACTTTGAAGACATTTTCCTACTCATTAAAAATGTCTAAGTTAAACTAATTTTTGATTCCATCCAGTGCTCCAAAAGTCAGTCTGAAGTTTACGGGAAAGCGTGACAGTTACAGAATTGAAATCCGGAATCATCAACCTCTGGACAAAAATTCACTGATTCCAAATATGTCCAGATAATTTCAAACTCATTCCTAGATGTTGAGTTAGAATTTATTTTCTTCAGATCCAAAAATGTGCCTATCTGCATCTTTCCCTATTTCGTCTTATTAGGAAAATGCTCTACCGGCCTCTAATCAACTTCCGGAAAAGTCTAATCAAGATAAAAATCCACCGATCTATATTTTACCTCGACTTCGAAAACCTATTCCCGGTACTCTAGATAGGATCCGTTTCCTATTTATTATGTTACTATTCACTATATAATAAAATATTCATATGTCTTAATCAAAAATCTCAACAAAACCTTATCCCTTATCCTTTGAGATTTTTGGTCCTTTTATTATTATTTTTAATAAATTTTCGTTTTAATTAATTAATTAATAATATATAAAATAATTTTTTTATATAATTTTTTTACAAAATTTTCCTATTGGTCCATTCTTGTATTTAGGCTTAAAATTACTTAATCTCATCAATTTCTCTTGAAAATTTCCAATTAACTAACAAATATATTTATGCTAATTCTTAGCCATTTACCACCAATTTTGGAGCTTTACATAATTATCCTTGAATTTCCTTTAGAAAATAAGATAATATAACATACTCTTTGAGACCATATATTCACCTTTTTAAAAATAGCTATTTAATTTATCAGGGTATTACATGGAAGGAAAAAAAAAAAAAGCACAATCAAGAGTGGGAGGACGACGTCGCCGTTGTTGGTGGAGGACACCGTCATCGCCGTTGGCGTTTGAGAGGAAAGAGGGAAGACGAAGAAGGAGAAAGGGAAAAGGGTTAGAGAGGGGGAGGGCATAAAAGGAAATGAAAATTGTGAAGAGAGAGAAGGAGTAACAGGTGGCAGTATTTTAATGGAGAAGTCAAATCCTACTGCCACGTTAGCGTCAGATAACGGTCAACTAACGGTCAATGGTAATTTTGCTCCACTTTTGTAACCACATAGTCACTTTTACACCTAAAAAAAACATTTCCTATTGGGCGCTCTTTTGACAAAAGTATATGTGTATTTTTGCACCTTAACCCTTTTTATATAGAAAATGACACTAGGTTCACACTACTCACTTGTTATTTGATTTATTAATTATCACATTCATTTCTTGAGATCCTATAATAATTTTTTTTTTTTTTAAAAAAACTCTTAAGATAAAATTTCCTCAAGAGTCAAGAATGGAATTTTGGGGTCATTAAAAGGCAAAAACATTCGCTTACAACAAAAAAAAAAAAGGCAAAAACATTCTTCAAGATGTCATTGTCAATATATTAGAGATGCGATTGTATATTTAGTTGTCTCTAATAAGTTTCATATCTTCATCTCCCATTACCAGTCACAGAGAAGAACAACAAAGTAAATCTTCATAACTTACGATGTTATTTTCCCATCGATATTCTAAGGTTGCAACAACAATATTATTTGTTGTTGCTCAAATATGGTTGACGGTGAATTCATTTTCAGAAGAAGATGAGATACACAGCTTGCCAGGACAACCTCCGGCAGAATTCCGGCAATATGGTGGTTATATTACAGTTGACGATGAGAATCAAAGAGCTTTGTTTTACTACTTTGTTGAAGCAGAAGGAGACCACATGTCCAAGCCTCTAGTTCTCTGGTTGCAAGGAGGTGTGTGTGTATGCTTTAATATAGAAATATATATATTAATTTGGCGTCTTGAATGAAAGATATATAATAGGGTGAAGGTACACAAATACTTACGAACATTTAAAATTGGAACAAAAATGATAGGACCGTTAAATTTGATCTAACACCGTTACTTTTTGTAGTGGGACCCACACTCTTTTAATACATGTATATGTAACGGTGTTAGGCCAACTTTAACAGTACTACTGATATTTTTACTCCTATTTTAAATGTTCACGAATATTTTTGCACATTCGAAAGGTGTATGATACTAAACACGCTTTTAGTAAGAGTTCATGGATATTTTTGCTTCTTATGCCTGTATATAATATGGTCTTATATGTTCTTATAAGGGCCTGGTGCTTCTTCCGTTGGAGGTGGAGCTTTCGTGGAACATGGTCCTTTCAAGTTGAGAGAAAACGCTCTTGTGAAAAATGATTATAGTTGGAACAAAGGTTAGTATAAATACTAGAATTTAATTGAATGTGATAATGAAATATTGTTGATTATATTGATTTATTTTCTCCTTGTCATAGAGGCAAATATGCTTTACTTGGAATCCCCAGCTGGAGTTGGTTTCTCTTACTCTTCTAATCAATCTTTCTATGGCTCTGTCAACGATGAAATTACAGGTTCTTTTCTCTTAATCTCTTGTTCTTATACTACCTCCGGTATCTAGTTGACTTTTTTTTGGAGAGAATAATGAAACTAATTAAATCACTTTAAAGTATTTATATTTAGAGTTTTTTTCCAAATTAATTTGACTATCTTATAAACTGATATATAATTTAATCACACACAATATATGATATAATAAAATAACTTATTTAGATTTCTTAATTAAATACACAACTAGGTCTTATATTTATTACTAGAGGTAATAAATAGCAAAAAAGTATATATATGTACCAAAATTAAGTCATGATCTTTAGAGTCATCATATATTGAGGAAAGAGATAACCTCTTTTAATTTGAAGGCCAACAGAGATTCAAACCTTGGTTTGACATGTGAGGGACTAGCTCGTTCTGTAATACCCGGCCCTTTGGTATGGTTGAATGGTTTTTGACAAGAAAGGATCCAATTATTCATCCATGCATTAGTAATGAACTACGTATAATTGAGTAGCTTTAATTAGTTTTTTCTTGGCGTACATAATTAATTAAGAACTTATTAGGGTTTTCCTTTTTAACATATAGCTAGCTAATCTCTACTCTAATATTTGAAGGGTTATATATTGTCCCCATTTAAAACCTTAATATTTCCTTTTACAGCAAGGGATAATCTTGTCTTCCTACAGCGTTGGTTTAATAAATTCCCAGAATACAAGAACAATGTTTTCTTTATTGCTGGAGAGAGCTATGGTGGTAAGTAAATAGGTTATATTCTATTTTGAAATTGTAGAGTTTAACGCAGTCTTTTTTACACACACACGCACACATGCATTTTTTTTTTTCAGGTCACTTTGTCCCTCAACTAGCACAACTCATCATTCACACCAAGACTCAGTTCAATCTCAAAGGGATTGTAGTGAGTACATTATTGAGAAACTTAATTAGAAACATGAATATATATGTTAGCTTTTTTTAATGTTTATTTAAAACTGGTTTCACTAGATTACACACACACACACACAAATGATCGATAGTTATTTATGCAGATAGGGAATCCACTTCTAGAATTTAGTACCGATATCAACTCAGTAGGAGAATTTTTGTGGTCCCATGGGCTGATATCAGATTCAACTCGCCAAAGCTTGACCACAGCATGCAACTTTTCCCAAATAACGAGGCAAATTTTAAGTAAGACTCTCACACCGGTTTGCAAAGGAGTGGCTACACAAATGTTACAAGAGGTTGGTGAGGATTTTACTCCAGGCGATGTCTCTCCATGCTTGTACACCTCAACAATCTCTGAAGCTAGCCAACTGGTATTTAAGCTTTGTTCTTTCTTTCTTGGTGCTACTTCTAGGTCTTAATGTAAAACATATTTGAAAGAGTTGATCTTAATTCCAAATATAAGACATACTTTTTATAGGGTTAAGGGAATATTTTGCCTTGGAAGTTTTTCCCGCAGGGGGGATTTTTGTTGTGGTCGCTATCTTAGTTAATTTTTATCGTTAATTAACCAAATATGCCAAGCTGGCTGTCCACATGTCACTTACGTCATTTTTGTTAAGATGCAAATTTGCCAAGGAGATGACACTTAACAAAAATGACGTGAATAACATATGAACTATCAACTCGACATATTTGATCAATAACGGTCAATATTAATTGGGATAACAACGAGGGCAAAATTGCTTCCTTTTTTACACTTTCGGAGCAAAATATCCCCCTGAAAAACTTCCGGAGCAAAATTGTCCCTTAACTCCTTTTTATATTTGTCAGCATTTTCCTAATTTACCTCTATTGATACTTTCTCAACAATAATCAAGAAAGAGTTGGATCGGAATGAAGGAATTAACTAGGGTGTTTTAGAAAATACATGTCATGTTAATTAAATTCTTCAATCTAATCAAATTAATTAAAAGTACATATGCCTTATATTAAGGACTAGTGGGATTGTTTATTTCTTCCTCAATTTGTGGGCTTCTTGCTTAGTTTTCTCAGTTTGCATTCATTTTTTTGGTACGGCCTAAGAAGATTCAAGAAATAGAGAATTACTTAAACCGGGGAGATGTACAAGAAGCTATTCATGCTAAGCTTATAGGAGTCACCACGTGGTCCATTGACAGTGAGTAAGTTCCTTGAAAACACCAAGATATATCTCTTGAATGTTCCATGTGTAGGTAACATTTCAGCGAGAGGGTTAAAAATTCTCATTTTATTCTGAAAGATTTTGTATAGACTATGGGTATATGGAATTTTTATCAATCAATATTGTCATGAAAGCATTAAAAAGGAGTAATGTCACCCATAGTTGTTAAAAATGTTAAAGGTTAAATATTAACATTAGTTTTTTAAACTGGTTAGGATGATTTTACTCATTCTTTAACACTTTTGGAGTAGTATTGATCCCCGGGGGAACGGAACTCCTAGATACTCATAGCTCTTACACGGAAACTTCACAGGAATTAACTCATTCAATGAGATAGTGAAAACGAATATCACAAAAGTAATCGCTAGTTTCATTGCGTTACAGAGTTGTAAAATATTATACTCAGAATGCTGAGATTCCAATAATTCCTATCCTCAAGAGACTAGTTGAGTCAGGTCTCCAAGTACTGGTATACAGGTAATTGATTTTTCTCCTGTGTTTTATATCAAACAAATTAAATTCTCTTCAATAAACAAGGAAATTAAATGTATTTCCATATAGTGGAGATCAAGATGCAGTGATTCCCCTAACTGGGACACGAACGCTGGTGGATGAATTAGCCAAGGAGATGGCACTGAATACAACTGTGCCCTATAGAAGCTGGTTTCAGGGAAGACAGGTTCATATTTCTTACAACTTAAATACAAACATGACCTTAATATAGAAAAAGCTTCTGGGAGAGTTACCCTTAAATTGGACCTACAATACTCAGATCTAACTCAGTTAGATAGTCATATAAAAGAATTAGAAAAATGACTTACATGCTCATTAATTATTTATAGGGACTGTTTGTTTTTGTTTATTGTTTTTTCAAAACAGTTTTATGAAATTGTTTTTAAAAACAAGTTTTGAAAAAAAAAATCTATTTGTATGTTTTAAAACAAGTATTGAAGTGGCATGGTGCGACCGTTGCTGATAGTGATATGGTGGTGGTCAACATGAGTAGTATGGTGTCGATAATGGACAGGTGACTGCCTCAAAAAATAAGAAATAGAAAAATAAAAACAAGAAAACACCTTGATTTTTTAATTTTTAAAAACAACTTTCTGTTTCTGTTTTTCTTTTTTAAAAATAGCTCATTGAAAATAGTTTTCCAAATAAGTTTTATTTTTATTTTAAAAAAACTATTTTTGAAAACAGAATCAAACAAGCTTATAATCTGATTGATCATTAGAATTTGCAAGACCATACATAAAATCAAGAAGATGAGAAGCGAATACAAATATGTGAAGCCCACTGTACTAAATTATTGCTCTGTAATTATTATTATTAGGTTGCAGGATGGACACAAGTGTATGGTAATAACATTCTATCATTCGTAACAATAAGAGGAGGAGCTCATATGACTTCAGTTTCACAGCCTGAAAGATATTTGCTGGTGTTTCAAGCTTTTCTGCATGGAAAGCCACTTCTCCATAAATAATGTTTCCTTCTGATCTCATCATCACCAAAAAAAAAAAAAAAAACGATTCTGAACGTTTACACAGCCATACAATCACATTTATACACATACGTGCATGTATGAGGCTTTTTTTACCCCTATTTGTTTTTTCTTTAGATAATTACTAAATAATCTGTAATTTCAGAATATTATTCTGAATTCATAAACTTAATACTTCTAGATACCATACTTTCATGCTCATTTTCCTTCTCCTAATTCTTTATTTATTTCCTCTACACACACAAACATTTAACGGTATGTCATTTTCACTAGTACAAAAAAGGCTTTTAAAACCGGACAAAAAACGCTTCGTAAGACCTGATCTGAGACCGGTCTCGTTACAGGCGGTCTTAAAAGTCTGTTACTTTTAAGACCAAATGTGTGACCGGTCTTAAAAAGTAATTTTTAGACTGGATTTTTAAAATATGAAGTATTAAAAGACGGACTTTTCAGACCGGACTTTTAAAATATGAGGTCTTAAAGTAAGACTATTTGAACATCCGGTTTTAAAAACTTTTAAATCGGACTTTTAAACATCTGGTCTTAAAAGTAAACTTTTTAGACTGGACTTTTTAAATATCCAGTTTTAAAAATAAGTTGACAAAAACAAAAACAAAAATCTCCCCCTTGCCAACAAAGCCACAACCACCATCCAACCACCTTGATGCTTCCGAAATCAATGCAATTGAAAGGGAATCAAAAGATTTCAATTTTCGACAACATACAGAGCCAAACCAATCTCATGTGTTCTGAAACATTAATTCAAAGCCAATATCATGTAAGCAAACATAAGGGTAAGATAAAGTAACGAACTGATCGATGAAATGTAAATTCGTCATGTTATAATCAAGAAATAATAAAAGCAAAATAAAGCTGATTTGAATGTTTTCTTTCAATTATCTTCAAGCAGACCGAAAAACATTCACCAAGAAATGGGTTTTGCGTAGGTATATCAAATTAAAGAACTTGCAAAAAACCACAATACATGAACAGTGGAAAAGTTGATGCTAAAGAGATGATTCTCTAGCCTTGCTACCAAACAAACTGTTACTGATAATAATTAGTTATAAGACCAAACAGTGGCATTATGGTCCAATCATGAACCTTTTTTATTCTCACAAAATGCTATAGGATATTATTCATTGCCTCATTAATTGGTCAGTATTTTTTCACGTTTTTCATTAAAAAAAATATTTTCGCATATATCTAAGGTTGTCAAACTCACGAGTCGAAGCAAACTCATGACAGTGACATAAAATCGTATTGTAAACTCGAATCGGTAAACTCTTAAGAGTTTACTTTTATAATTTAATATGTATTAACAGTGTATAATTAAATAATTTAAATATAAAAATGACAATAATTTGATTTAAATATATTTTAAATCCGAATAATTGAAATTAAATATATCAAAATTCATAATTTATTATATTTAATAAATAAATTTCTATAAAATTCATATATAAAGCCGTTGAGGATGACAAGATTGAAAAAAATTAACACAATTTTGTAAGCTACAAACGTAAAAACGGTAAATTCGGTGTGTAAACTCGTGAGTTTATCCGAGTTTACCGCTGACATAATTTTACTAGAAATTTAACTCGATTTAGTAACCTAGGAACGTAAAAACGGTAAACTCGGAGAGTCAACTCGCGAGTTTGACAACAATGCATATATCAGATGAAAAGCTCCGCAAGAATTTCCTGTTCTTCTTAATTGCCAATGCCAACCTGATCTTCTAAAACATTCTTTCCTTTTTTTTAAGGAAAGATATATATACATATATCTTAATCACGAAAATCATTGATCAATTAATTAAAAAAAAAAATCTAATTGTGGATTCAATCCCTAATCTTTGACTTCAAACAATTTAATCCCTATAATTTTTTGATTCAAAACAATTCAATCCCCAACTCAATAAATTACAAGAATTGAGTTTCACTTAATCAAAAGTTTAAAGGAACTAGAGTTTTCCAAATTAAAGTTTAAGAACTGAGCTTATAATTGGGGAAAAAAAAAAATTCAAGGACCACAATTATATTTTCCTATTAATTTTCAATATTTTGAAAGTCTAGTTGCCTTTTCTTCTTTCTTAATACCAAAAAAACCAAAATGCAAAATAAAATTGTATGGTGTGTTACAAAAGCTACGTAACTGATCGATAAATAATAAAAATGGAGGAAGATGATCTCAAGCTGACGAATATATCCTATTATCATCATTAATAAGTTTAACAAATCAATAAATAGTTTAATTACATACTTAATATTAATAGTTGAAAGAATATGGACACTAGTATTGGTAACTTTTTTACCAAACTATTTAAGAATTTGTTGCGTTTTTAGTTTGCCCCATATAGTGCTGTTAATTATTCTCAAGATTATTACTTAATTAAATGCGATTTTACAGGATTTAGATCTATATATTCAAGGTTGTCAAACAAACTCACAAGCATTGTTGTCAAACTCGCGAGTTGACTCTCCGAGTTTACCATTTTTATGTTTCTAGTTTATCAAATCGAGTCGAGTCACTGGTAAACTCGGTTAAACTTACGAGTTTATACGCCGAGTTTACCATTTTTACGTTTCAAACTTACAAAACCGTGTTAACTGTAACATCCCATTTTTAAAGTGGAATTTTTTTTTTTCAATCAGAGTAGAGCATTGGAGCGAGTGAGTAACTGATTCATAATAAAACATTAACCATAGTGTAATATAATATGGATACAGTCATCCTAGTGTTCTCAAAAGTAAAATACATAAACGATAGAGAAGTCTCCGGCCGAGAGCCTACTCGTGCTACTTGCCCCTATCTCCAATCCTTGGTCCTCCCGACCCTGAAGCTACAGCTGAGATCCAGTGCCCACCGGATCTTAGGTAACAGTTAACCTTATGCTCAAATAAAACAGTATATGGACAACAGATAATCATGACAATACAACAGCATATCAATACATAAGCATAGAGCAGATGCATGATCATAACAATGACAGAACATAAGCATAGAGCAAGTATGTAAAGTCCCTCTAACATGTCTCGCACATAACCAGTGCCACGTTGTACGGTCGTGTCCTCAGCGCTAGGAAAACTCAAACGGTATTATTATGACTATAACCCGTGTAAAGCTGTGTATATAATCGGTGACCCTAAACAGAGCCTCAGTCTATGAACTTATCTATCACATATATGTATATGAGCAGCACAGAGTTAGGGTTACAGTACACGTCCGTACCTTCGTTGACGGTAGTCGGTACTTTTGACGGAAAACAGTACGTTTGTCAACGGTACATCTGACAGCGGTACGAGATTACAGATATCCTATAAGGATAATATCACATTTATTAACATTTGACATCATAACAGGCATTCTAGGTACAAATTACCATTTTGCCCCTATTCCCCTAATCACCTAAATTTCGCTAGAGCTTCGTTACTTTGACTTTAATCTTCCAAAATTTTGACATATCTCTTTCTCCAACATATTTTTGAAATAAATATCATATTTATCCCTAAAACATGATATCTAAACTAATCTGGAAGATTAAAGATTACTCTAGCATTTCTACTATAACTACCGAAAGAACTACTGAAGCTTAAGGCTAAGGACCGAAGAACTTACTCAGGGCTTCGCTACAACTTTCTCCGGGCTCCTCCTTCTCTCTATTTTCGAAATCACTATTGTGATTTGGTGTGAAAATTTCAAATGGTGGAATGGCCTATTTATAGAAGATTTCGGTGCACTATTCATGCTTTATCATACCGAATCTCAACCGTTGGATCTTCTTTTTGTGAAATGGCACATTCTTGGCCCTTGATGGCACTTGGCCGACCTCCCCCTCCCCTTTATGCAGAAATTTTTGTGAAACGATTTCCGTAATCGAGCACGTTTTTCGAGAAACTTCAGCAGGACCGTTGGAACCCTGTATGGAGTCAGAAATTTATTTAGCCCGGACATTTCTAATGAGTGAGAAAGGGTCTTCAATGTTGTGATTCCAGATTTCTAAGATTTTACAAGATTACGCGATTCGGACACCGATCGGAGATTTTATCAGTAGAACCTTCTAGAAATGACCACATGGCACCTTGTGATTGGCCAAGGGGTGCCACCTAAGGGGAGGGAAGGTCGGCCAAGGAGGGAAGAGAGAAGGGAAAACTTGTTTTCTAAGTTTCCAAATGAAGGGCTCAGATTGATTCTCATAAAGTTGATCCGACGGTCGAAATTCCACAGCTTCTCCTATAAATAGCCTCCAAAGTCCTCTTCATTCTTCACAATCCAAGAGTAGATTTCGGTTTTAGAGAGAAGGAGGAGTCCGGGGAATTCTGCAGCGAAGCTCTGAGTAAGTTTTTCGGTCATTAGTCTTAAGCTTCCGTAGTTCTTTCTGTAGTTAGAGTAGAAATGCTAGGTTAGTCTTTAATCTTCCAAATATGATTAGATATCATATGATAGGGGTATTTTAGTCATGAATTTAAAAAATCATGGTGGGGTTGAAGTTCTGGCAAAATTTTGGAAGAATAGAGTCAAAGTAACGAAGTGCTGGCGAAATTCCGCCAATTAGGGGAATAGGGGCAAAATAGTAATTTTTACTAAAATGCCTGTTATGATGTCAATCACTAATAAATGTGATAATATTCTCATAGGATATCTTTGATCGTCGAACCGCCGTCGAACCGCTGTCTGTCGTACCGCTGTCGGACGATCCGCTGTTTTTCGTCAAAAAGTACAGTTTCCGTCAAGCGTACCGTTTTTCCGCCAGAAGTACCTACGCTCGTCAACGAAGGTACGGACGCGTACTGTAATACTAACTCTATGCTGCTCATATACATATATGTGATAGATACATCCCCGGATAGAGATTCTGTTCAGGGTTACCGAGATACATTCACGGATAGAGACTCTGTTCAGGGTTACCGATTATACATTCACGGATAGAGACTCTGTTTAGGGTCACCGATTATACATTCACGGATAGAGACTCTGTTTAGGGTCACCGATTATACCTACTGCTCTATGTTTATGTTCTGTCATTATTGTTCATGCATCTGTTGTTATGTCATGAATATATGTCATCCGTATACTGTTTTATTTGAGCATAAGGTTAACCGTTACCTGAGATCCATTGTGGTAAATTGGATCTCAGCTGTAGCTTCAGGGCTCGGAAGGACCAAGGATTGGAGATAGGGGCAAGCAGCACGAGCCGGCTTTCGGCCGGAGACTTCTTATCGTTTACCGTATTTACTTCTGAGAACAATAGGATGACTGTATCCATATCATATTACACTATGGTTAATGTTTTATTATGAATCAGTTACTCACTCGCTCCAATGCTCTACTCTGACTAAAAAAAAAATCCGCTTTAAAATGGGATGTTACATGTCCAGATGTTCACCAACTAATCCAAGGATTTCAAGTTATGGCTTAGTTTCTATAGATTCTCGTTTATCTGATTTGTTTTTTGGATATCTGATAGCTTCTTAGCCAGTTTAGTATAACCCTTTTCGGTTACGGAAATAACTTCGGAGGTAACCTACTCCGAGCTAAAAATTCACTTGTTTATAATAAGTCCTGATGTTAGCTACCTAATCCAAGGATTTTGAGATAGGATTTAATTTCAATCGGTTCTCATTTACCCTATTTGGTTTTTCACAAATATCACATTTTATATTAATATTTTAATACCACTTGCATCAAAATCTTATTTTCTCTCCATTTTTTTTTTAAAATTTCGGCTGCCCCCTTTTTGCCTTTTTTTTAATATTTTAATTAATTAATATTATATTTTAATTATCTTATATATTTTTTTCAAAATTCTCCCATTGGTCCTTTCTATTTAACATGGATTAAGGCATTTAAAATTACTAGAAATTCCATGGCCTTAGATCTTACTTTATTAGATTACATCCTAACCCTTGATTAATATTTAATTTGTCGAAATTGATTAATAAGTTTAATTAGTGCCCTAATCACATGATTAGCAACTTTTAGGATTTAGGGTTTTCATGTACTTAATCTCACCAATTTTTCTCAACTTTTTCTAATTAATTAGCAAGTATATTTTATGCTAATTTTAGCCATAAACATTTAATTAAAGGGTTTTACATAATTTACCTTGGATTTTCCCTTGTTCAAGCTTAAACAATTAGCCATTAATTACTTAATAAATCACCTACTAATTGTTGATAATTTTCTTATTTAGGATTAATCATTATCTCACAACTATTTTACTGACATTGGTATTTTATGTCCCATGCATTATATTAAAAATCCTGGGGTCATTTTGGTCCTCAAAATACATTTTGATTTTTGCCCTTTAATTTTTCCAAGGTTATAATTTAATAAATTACCAAAATTAGAGACAATATACTCTCTAATTTTTAATAATTATTTTACTGCCTCTTAGGATTTATCATAATTTTCTTAGGCTATTTTATGCCCCACAAATGCATTTTTGGGCCTTTGACACTTTAACTCTTCTAATTTCAATAGAATTTACCCTAGAAAATAAGATAACTACTATACATACTTTGAGACCACATATTCACCTATTTCCAATAGGTATTATTTACTAATTTATGATATTTATCATAAGTGCGCTTTTTAGGGTATTACATTTCTCCCCCCGTTAGATAAAATTTCGTCCTCGAAATTTTCACTCTACCATCTAAACTCCGTACTATCTAAACTTCGGGCTATTGACTTCGGATCTTTACTCTATCTCACATTCGACTACAGAGATCTTGTCATATCATACTTTGATATATAGTGTTTCCCGTGGCTCCCATAAACCGCGGTCAACACCACAAATACCAAAATGTCTCCATGGCTCCCATACACCATGGCAACACAAGATATCTTAAATGTTTCCATGGCGCCCATACACCATGACAACATAAGATACCTCCTACTCAATGACACGATCGTGGTCGGAATGTAATAACCAAGAAACATGGAACACGTCACAGAGGTTTAGTCAAGTTCGGCGGTAATATTATCTAAAATCTCGAATGGTCTTTTGTAATACGGACTGCAAGTTCGCCTTTGAAGTGTTCTATCGACACCGGCTAATAGGAATATTCCTAAAAACATATGATCATCACATCAACCAAAAGATTCTCATGGTCTTTTGAGACTTGTATAAAATTTTTAGAAACGTGATCAATCATATCTGGTCTAAGAAAATTTTTGCTCTGACAATTCCGTTGAGCAATATAAGTGATTTACACTTCTGCCTGTTCAAGGCGTCAATTGGTGTTATCTCGATTGTAAGAAAATTTGAAAGATCGACTTTATCGGGTGTAGTAACAGTTTTACGGGGAATCTGATTCAGGTCGCCATTATTAAAATATTGGCGACCTGATTCTGATTCAGGTCGCCAATATTATTAAATTTCCTAATTTCTATTTTAAGAAAATCCTCGGCGCCAAACAAAAAATTCATGGCGCGAAGAAATTTACTCATTAAAGACGTCCCGAAAGTTATGTAGGTCGCCATAAATGAATTTTATTGAAAAAATTAAATTCCATGGCGCTAAACAAATATTTCTCATATTTTTTATGGCGCCAAACATTTTTAGACGTCCTGAAAAATTTCAGGACACCAAAAATCAATTTAAGAAGTCCTGATTTCTTATTTAGGACGTTGAAGGCTCAACTTCCTTAAATATAATTACAAGAATGCCACCGCCTTCATTTTGGACGTCCTATTTCTAAATAAGGACGTTTTTTAGGGTAGTAATATCCAATTTTTGTAGTAGTGACTAAAGAAATCGATGCAGCTGAAAAGGCACCCAAAGTTGCAAATAAATGGGAAGCACCTCCGGCTAACACGCTCAAAATTAATGTAGATGGGAGCTTCCATGACAAATAGCAGCCATCAGCTATAAGTGCCATATGCCGAGATCACTGGGGAACATGAAATGGGCTTTCGTGAACAAAGTGAACTCTATTTTGGCTTTCATGTCGGAAGCTCTAGCCATGAAGAGAGCATTGATGATAGCCCAGGACCTTCGGAATAAGAACATCATTGTGGAAACTGACTGCCAACTCCTTGCGCGATGTGTGGAAAAAGATCAGCCAAACCTTTGTGAATGGCACTCTCGGAGCATTCTGGACGACATCCTAGCGTTCTTTAAGTCTGAACCCAGCTTTATGATTCATTTCATTCCTCGACAGGGGAACAAAGCAGCGGATCTTCTTACTGCCCTTACCATAAGGGGGTGTGCCTCATCGGGTAGGTAGATATATCCTTACCCCCTTTGTTTTCGGTACTGGAGGAAGACGCTAAGGTCATTAGGAGTCAGAGGAACCATGCTCCTACCCAGCCAAGATCTGTGGAACCTGGTTGATCAGTCGTTATATGTTGGTTTTCTTTTCTTTTTCTAGACTTTGTTTTTCAATGTTTCTGTTGCTTCTAGTGTTTTGCTTTATCGCTCTTTGTTTAGTTGCTACCTCTAGTCGTTAGCTCGTCTTTACCCAGACTGTCTGGTGCTTTCTTTATCTGCTGTAATACTCTTTTCGCTCAGTAATGAAATTCATAGAATTGTTCCAAAAAAAAAAAAAGAGAAAAGTGTTTAAAAAAAATGGTGTGAAAAGGCATAATATTTTCGGGTCGAAGGTATGATTTGATTACATGATTTATTATTTTTTATTTTGATATCATGGCCTTGTACTTAACAAATTAGTGAAGCATAATAAAATAAAATTTGTGATGTTGAAATATTAATTTTAATATCATTATAATATGACAATTTACTGATTAAGACCGCATAATACTAATTTTTTGGTGAAGAAAATTTACTCCCTCGTCCCCTCCTAGCTTAAAGGTGGGAGTCAATACTTCACAAATACAATAGAATTAAGTAATTTATACACATTAGTTATTTATAAAAATTGTGTGTAAAATACTATCCTTTATCACCATTTACATTAAAAACATTTCCTAATAACTGCTCACATTGGATCAGAAAAAGATTGGGATCTTAAATTATTTAAAAGCAAAACAAACTTCATAACAAGATCTTTTTTTTTTTTGAACTTCATAACAAGATCTTACATTTAAAATCCAATTGACTATTGTATGTCTTAATCGCTTAAAGTATATTTTTAGTTTTTTAACTTTGGATGATGTTTTATTTTAGTTATTTAACTTTAAAAAGTGTGTTTTTAGTCATTCTAAATTAACATTGTTAACTTTGCCAACGGAAAATAATAAGATAACAAATTTAATTAACATGCTAACATGTCCAAAATTTAATTCTTTCATATAATTACTTTTTATTTTACTTCTAAAATCAATTTTCTAGGAAGACACATCAACATTTAAATTTGCTGAGTCAGCATTTTAAAGCGACTCAACATTTTGGTGACCTCGTTAATTTTAAGACTAAAAACATATTTTTTAAAGTTAAATGATTAAAATTAAACCTCTTAAAGGATCAAACATATACTTTAGCCTATCTTAATTTTATTATATCAATACAGATCCGAAAAAAATTATTATATCAAGAAGGTTTGAACTCTTGATTATTAGTTGATTTTATTTCTTCTGTCCAAAATATAGGAGGTGGTTTGGGAGTTGTTTTTAATCATAAACTATCCATCCATATTGACATTCAACAATAATTAGAAAAGTTAAATAAGAGTATTTTATGAAAATTATGTTACACTTATTATAACAAATTAATTTGCCTAACTTATTGAATCTACTCAAATTAATTAAACAAGCCTTACATTAATCAAACAGTACACGGTTTATACTTACCTCGCGGAACTATTGTCATATGAGCTCACATGTATTTAATATTTGATGGCATCAAATAATTTAGATTTAAATATTATTAGTTTTAGATTAAACGATGATAATTTTTTATTTATGAAGTTCAATGTTTTTTTTTTTTTTTTTTTGTCATCATTCACTCAACAAAAGGTACTTATGCATCCATCACAAGAGTCTAACATACAACCTCATCATGCTTAAACAAAATATGAAGAAGTGCTAAATGTGAGTTGAATCAGATGGCTTTGCCTATAAAGTTTACATTTGACACTTTATAAAAAGTGGGATAAATTTCTTGCCCCGCCCCCTTTTTTGCCATAAATTAAATTTCTTCCCCTTGATCTAACTGAAGATGATAATTTCATATGATAATATATAGGGCTTGTTTGGGATGACATCAAAAGAAGAAAAAAGCCTTGTGGCAATGAAAACATGATTTTTGGGAGTTTGGGAAAGCTTCAACATTTGATGGACTTTCTAGTCCGAAGCCACTTTTTGGCTGAAGCCACTTCTTAGAGCTTCTAGTTTATCACCATCACAGTGACTTCACTTTTTTCTAAGAAATTACTAGGGGTGTTCATGGGCAGGGCGAGACCCTGCCTGAAAGATTATTAGACAGTAAAATGCAGTCCAATGCCCGGCCTTGCCCAATAGAAGCCCTAACATTTTTGAGCTGGACAATAATGGGATGGGCAAGGCAGACCTTCCTTACCCAAGTGGCGATACTCTGCCACACTCTATGTGGAAAAAATAGCTTCAATCATACCTAATAAACAATATTGCAAACTTCAAATGAAATCCATAATTCTACACTTTGGAATATTCCAAAATAAGCCTACAACTTGAGTCTTGAATTTAAAAAGACAACCATATGTCTTAACAAATAATCAAATACTCATAAGTTAAAATAAAAAATATATAACACTCTACTATTGTATCAATATATATATACACACACAATACTGGGCAGGGCAACATACCATGCCCGATGCCAAGCCTTACCCACAAAAATATCCAGCCTAATTGTACCCAATTTTTTTTGGGCTGCTTTTTCTTGGGCTGGGCAGAACAATTTTTTTACGAGCTCGACAAGTGTACGGGGCCATCGGTATCATGAACACCCCAAGAAATTACCGAAATGATTTCCGCCAAATGCCAAATTATGAAGACCTGGACGACCGTGCCGGATTTCCGCCAACTGCCAAATTACCGTGCCGGACAAATTATGCCAAATTGTGAAGCAAAAGACAATGCCTATCTTACTTGAAGACCGGCCTGGCGGCTGGACAACTCAGTAATATTTTTCAACCAAAGGAAAAAACAATGCATATTTCATTTGATTTTTCTTTCTGAGTTGTTGTGAAGATTATAAATGGAAACAGTTGACATGCAAGTTACAATAATTTCAATTTTTTAACAGGTTTCTTTTCATTTTTAACAGGCCGAAAATACAATTTTCTTCTTATATTCCAAAAGGTGTTTTCTTTTCTGTTGTTTATAATGATATATTTTTTAATTATAAAAGTAAGCTTATATTTAAATTAATTCAAAGAGTCGAACATTAGCGTCTTTTTATTATTTTGTTAAACTTCAAGTAAAATTTTTAGGATACACATGAAATCAATCACCACCATATAATTGTAAGAAGTTCCATGGTTTATAATTTGTGTATAACATGTCTCATTTTACATTTTGAGCCCTATACAAATGCATGAGACCCTACTTTAATTTTTCTTATAATATTTTGTAAATTTTCAAAAAGAGAAAGAGTATACAATAGAAAAAAGAAGATGAAATTGAGAAAATTCACACATTTCTCCTATATACTCTATCCAAAATTTCTAAGACTTGGGGAAAAAAGGAAAATCACAATAAGATCTCAAACAAAGGAATATAATGTAATCACCAAAAAAGTATCATAATAAGTGAACATGTAATGATAAATTTTTATATAGAAAATGACACTAGGTTCATATTACTCACTTGTTATGGATTTTTATTAATTATCACATTCTTTTCTTGGGATCTCATAGTGATTTGTTTTTAAGAAAAAACCGCTAAATTAAAATTTCCTCAAGAGTCAAGGATGGAATTTTGGGGTCATAAAAAATCAAAAGCATTCTTCAAGATGTCATTGTCGATATATACACTTTAATTATTAGAGATGCCATTATATATTTAGTTATCTCTAATAAGTTTCACATCTTCATCTCCCATCAGTAGTCACAGAGAAGAGGAGCAAAGTAAACCTTCATATCTTACGATGTTATTATCTCATCGATATTCTAAGGTTGCAACAACAATATTATTCGTTGTTGCTCAAATATGGTTGACGGTGAATTCATTTTCAGAAGAAGATGAGATACACAGCTTGCCGGGACAACCTCCGGCAGAATTCCGGCAATATGGCGGTTATATTACAGTTGACGATGAGAATCAAAGAGCTTTGTTTTACTACTTTGTTGAAGCAGAAGGAGACTACATGTCCAAGCCTCTGGTTCTCTGGTTGGAGGGAGGTGTGTGTGTATGCTTTAATATATATATATATATATATATATATATATATATATATAATTTGGTGTCTTGAATGAAAGATATATAATAGGGTGAAGGTACAGAAATATTCATGCATGGGAGCAAAACTGTTAGAACCGTTAAATTTGACTTAATATAATTACTATTTGTTGTGGGACCCACACTCTTTTGGCACATGGGTGTTAGTCCAACTTTAACGATATTGGCATTTTTGCTCCAATTTTAAATGTTCATGTATATTTTTGCACATTTGGAATGTATATAGTGCTAGATATACTTTTAGTAAAAGTTTATGAGTATTTTTACTTCTTATCCCTATATAATATTAACTAACGAATGAAGATATGGTCTTGTATGTTCTTTTAAGGGCCTGGTACTTCTTCCCTTGGAGCTGGAGCTTTCGTGGAACATGGTCCTTTCAAGTTGAGAGAAAACGCTCTTGTGAAAAATGATTATAGTTGGAACAAAGGTTAGTATAAATACTGGAACTTAATTGAATGTGATAATGAAATAATGAAATATTGTTGATTATATTGATTTATTTTCTCCTTGTCATAGATGCAAATATGCTTTACTTGGAATCCCCAGCTGGAGTTGGTTTCTCTTACTCTTCTAATCAATCTTTCTATGGCTTTGTCAACGATGAAATTACAGGTTCTTTTCTCTTAATCTCTTGTTCTTATACTACCTTTGGTTAGTTGACTTTTTTGGGAGATTAAGAAAACTAATTAAAATATTTATATTTATAGTTTTTTTTTTCCAAATTAATTTGTCTAACTTATAAACTGATATATAATTTAATCATACACAACATATGATATGATTAAATAACTTATTTAGATTTCCACAACTAGATCTTATATTTATTACCAGAGATAGTAAGTAGCAACAAAGTATATATATGTACAAAAATTAATGCATGATCTTTTAGAGTCATCATATATTGAGGAAAGAGATCATCTCTTTTAATTTGAAGGGCAACGTTGATTCAAACCTTGGTTTGACATGTGATAGATTAGCCTGTTTCGCTATACCCAGCCCCTTGTTGTTGGTATGGTTGAATGGTTTTTGACAAGAAAGGATCCAATTATTCATCCATGCATTAGTAATAAACTACCTATAATTGAGTAGCTTTAATTAGTTTTTTTACTTGGCGTACATAATTAATTAAGAATTAGGGTTTTCCTTTTTAACCTATAGCTAGCTAATCTCTACTCTAAGATTTGGAGAGTTATATATTGTCCCCATTTAAAATAACCTTATTATTTCCTTTTACAGCAAGGGATAATCTTGTCTTCCTACAGCGTTGGTTCAATAAGTTCCCAGAATACAAGAACAATGTTTTCTTTATTGCTGGAGAGAGCTATGGCGGTGAGTAAATAGGAATGTTATATTTTATTTTGAAACTGTAGAGTTTAACGCAGTCTTTTTTACACGCACACACATATATATGTTTTTTTTTCAGGTCACTTTGTCCCTCAACTAGCACAGCTCATCACTCACACCAAGACTCAGTTCAATCTCAAAGGGATTGCAGTGAGTACATTATTGAGAAAATTAGAAACATGATTATATATGTTAGCTTTTTAAAATGTTTGTTTAAATTAAAATAAGTTTCAATGGATTACACACACACAGACACAAATGATCGATGGTTATTTATGCAGGTAGGGAATCCACTTCTAGAATTTAGTACTAATTTCAACTCAGTAGGAGAATTTTTGTGGTCCCATGGGCTGATATCAGATTCAACTCTCCAAAGCTTGACCACTGCATGCAACTTTTCCCAAATAACGAGGCAAAATCTGATAAGTAAAACTCTCACACCGGTTTGCAAAGGAGTGTATACACAAATGTTACAAGAGGCTGGTGAGGATTTTCCTCTAGGCGTTGTCTCTCCATGCTTGTCAACAATCTCTGAAGTTAGCCAACTGGTATTTAGGCTTTTTTCTTTCTTTCTTTGGTGCTACTTCCAATTGTTAATATAAAACATATTTGAGGAGTTGATCTTAGTTCTAAATATAAGACATATTTTTTATAGGGTTAAGGGCAATTTTGCCTCGAAAATTTTCATCGAAGAGCAATTTTGCCTCGAAAGTTTTTCGGAGGCAATTTTCCCTTAACTGTTATCCCGATTATTTTTGATCGTTTGTTGATCAAATATGCCGAATTGGAAGTCCACGTATCACCCACGTCATTTTATTAAGTGCAAATTTTCCCTAGAGGTCCATATGTCATCTAACTCATTTTTTTAAAGTTAGATTTAAAACTTCTGAGACAAATTTGCATCTTAACAAAAATGATGTCGATAACATGTTCATTGTCGGTTCAGCATATTTGGTCAATTAACGGTCAAGATTAACTAGGATAGTGGCCAAAACAAAATTGCTTCATTTTTACACTTCCAAAGCAAAATTTCCCCTGAAAAACTTCCGTGGCATATACAATTGCCTCTCGGAGACAACTTCCAAGACAAAATTATCCCTTAACTCTTTTTCATATTTGTCAACATTTTTCTAATTTGCCTATATTATATTGATGCTTTCTTAATAAAAATAAAGGAGGAGAGGGAATGAAGGAATTAACTAGGGTGTTTTCGAAAATACTTTTATATTAACTAATTTCTTAAACCTAATCAAATTAGGTACATATGTCTTATTATAATAAGGACCAAAGGGAACATTATTTCTTCCTCAATTTGTGGGCTTCTTTCTGACTTTTCTCAGTTTGCATTCATTTTTTGGTGCAGCTTAAGAAGAGTCAAGAAATAGAGAATTACTTAAACCGGAAAGATGTACAAGAAGCTCTTCATGCTAAGCTTATAGGAGTCACCAAGTGGTCCATTAATGGCCGTGAGTAAGTTTCTTGAAAACACCAAGATATATCTCTTGAATGTTCCATGTGTAGGTAAAATTTCAGGGAGAGGGTTATATTCTAATTTTGTTTTGAAAGTTTTTGTATAGGAGCTATGGGTATTTGGAATTTTTTTTCAATCAATATTGTCCTAAAAGCATTAAAAAGGAGTAATGTCACCCATAGTTGTTAAAAATATTAAAGTTTAAATATTAACATTAGTTTTTTAAATGGTTAGGGTGATTTTGCTCATTACACTTTTGGAGCAGTATTGATTAAAAAAATATTCCTACATACTCATAGCTCCTACCTAAAAACTTTATGGGAAAAATTGAACCTTGATTCATTCAGTGAGATAGTGAAGATGATGATCACAAAAGTAATCTTCAGTTTCATTGCGTTACAGAGTTGTAAAATATGATATTCAGGATGCTGAGATACCAATAATTCCTATCCTCAAGAAACTAGTTGAGTCAGGTCTCCAAGTACTGGTATACAGGTAATTGATTTTTCTCCTGTGTTTTATATCAAACAATATCAAATCATATTCAATAAACAAGGAAATTAAATGTATTTCCATATAGTGGAGATCAAGATGCAGGGATTCCCCTGACTGGAACACGAATGCTGGTGGATGAATTGGCCAAGGAGATGGCACTGAATCCAACTGTGCCCTATAGAAGCTGGTTTCAAGGAAGACAGGTTCATATTTCTTACAACTTAAATACGTACAAACATGACCTTACTACTATAGAAAACGTTTCTGGGAGAGTTACCCTTAAATTGGACCTGACAATGAGATAGTCATATAAAAAATTAGAAACATGACTTACATGCTCGTTAATAATTTATAGGGACTGTCTGTTTTTGTTTTTGCAAAACAATTTTATAAAATTGTTTTTAAAAACAAGTTTTGGGAAAAAAAATCTATTTGTATAGCTGTTTTTTTAAAAAAAAAATATTGTTGAAGTGACATGGTGCAACCGTTGCCAACAGTGATATGGTGGTGGTTAACGCTAGTAGCATGATGTTAATAATGTACAGGCGGCTGCCTCAAAAAATAAGAAATATAAAAATAAAAACAAGAAAACAACTAAAAGCTATTTTGATTTTTTAGTTTTTAAATAACTTATTGAAAATAGTTTTCCAAACAAGTATTAGTTGTTCTTTTACAAAAACTATTTTTAAAAACAGAATCAAACAAGCTTATAACTGTTTGATCATTAGAATTAACTAGATCATACGCAAAATCTAGAAGATGAGAAGCGAATACAAATCTGTGAAGCCCACTGTACTAAATTATTTCTTTGTAATTTTATGATTAGGTTGCAGGATGGACACAAGTGTATGGTAATAACACTCTATCATTCGTAACAATAAGAGGAGGAGTTCATTTGACTTCAGTTTCACAGCCTGAAAGATATTTGCTGGTGTTTCAAGCTTTTCTGCAAGGAAAGCCACTTCTCCATAAATAATGCTTCCTTCTGATCTCATCATCACCAAGAATAAAAAAACGATTCTGAACGTTTACACAGCCATACAATCACATTTATACACGTACGTGCATGTATGAGGCTTGTTTTTTTCTTATTTGTTTTTTCTTTAGATAATTACTAAATAATCTGTAATTTCAGAATATTATTCTGAATTCATAAACTTAATACTTCTAGATACCATATTGTGATGCTCATTTTCCTTCTCCTAATTCTTTATTCCTATATGTGTGTGTGTGTATATAAAGTCTCATATAAGGTGCAGTATTTAATTAAATAATACCCTCCAGCAGTCCCTTCTGAAAGCAAGCACAATCTTATCCTCAAGAGCATGTTTAGGATCCTCAAAAGTGCTTATTTACGTAAATCGAGATAAAACCCCTCTCACATTTTTACCTCGTATACGATGAATTACAATTGAAAAGAAAATCTGTTTTTAATTAAAAGTTCCAATCACTATTCCAAACAGATACATGAGGATGGTTGTAACATCCCAAATTTTGGGATTTGGAGTTTGAATATTTTATGGGAAATTAAATTGTGAAATTTTCCCTAAGTAATTATGAAAATTAATTATTTGAATTTAAGGCATATTCTCCTGTAAATTAAAGGCAATCCTGTTCGCATTGGAAAGCAACCACCGAAACCAAAGATAATGACAGCAAAAGTAGATCACGCAAGCTCAGAGAAGATCACAGCGTTTAACAAAAACGCCGAAAAGAAGATTCATTCGGCGTCTTCCACGGGTCACGCAACAGTAACTCCATGCTTCTCGAGCTCAGCGTGAATTATCCACTGTGCATCTCTTCTCGGACTGGACCCTCGGTTCAGTATATAATCCATGTTTCTCTAGCTCTTATTCACTCATCTTACTTCCACCAGGACTAAGTCCTAAAGAAGTGAAACCGAGAGTGAGAACAAGAGAAGGAGAGAGTGAGAACCGTGAGAGAGAGAGAGAGAGAGATTCAACTGTGGTTATACTTGTAATCATCCTCCTCTGCATCTAACGCCGAAGAACAGGGGCGTTGAGTTTTACCAGAGATCACAACGTGCAAACAAGTAGAAACTAAAAGTAAGTCTTCGGGTATCTTCCTTTCTTCTTGTTTCGCTGCACACTTGGGAAAATAAAAAGAGGTTGCTGCACACACACACACACACACACATACACATATATATATATATTATTATGAAGTTATTTTTCGGATATACAAGTACTAAGATAAAAGGTGTGTGTGTGTGTGTGTGTGTATCTGTTGCGTGGTGACTGGAAGGAGTAATGATCAAACACGTAAGGATCAAAACAATAAACAATCATGGTTGCTGATATAATTACTTGCTCCTTAATTTTATTATAAATGAATGTACATATAAGGTTACTGGTGGGAGGTTTTGTAGGATGAAATACTTTGCTATCATATACACACACATATAAGACGCTGCAATGATTAAAAAGAAAGAAAGAAATGATCTTATATAAAAATATGCATATGTGGTACATGAAGCTAAGACTCGTTGGTATATATATTGATGCAGTGGAAGTTAATAGGAAAAATCTGTTCATATATATATATATATAGCTGAACATGGAAAACTTGCTCTTGAAAGTATATATATCTAGATATGGATATGTGTCGCTGGTTTGGAAAGAATGAGCATGGCAACTATTGAAAATGCTAATATATATATTTTGCTGCACACCCAAAAGCTGAAATATACACACACATTAATATATAAATATAAGTGGGTGTTTAAGTTACTGCATAAGAAGGGGGAAAACCGAAACTCATGCTGTCATGTGAATAGAATATATATATATGTGTGTGTGCGCGCATGAAACGCTGCTCATAGGGGAAAAACGTGCGTCTTTGCTGAGAAGTGTATAAGTATATATATATTGTGTGTGTACCGTTGGACTTGGAGAGAGAGAATATAAGGCTTTGGCTTGTATATGTAAATATGGTTGCTGACAAAGTATATCACGTTGCATTTGAAAAGAAAGAGAAAGATGCTATCTTGGATTAATTAATTTTATATATATATATATATATATATATATATATATATATTATATATAGTGAAGTATATTTTACGTGGTGGGAGCATTTATTAAGATCCTAATTTAAAGAGTTAGGATAGCCTATGGGAGTTTAAATTAATTGTGGAGAAATAATAATTAATGATATAATAGTAAATTAGCAAAATTGGGTCTAGGAATAAAGATGACAAAATAAGACCCAAAATATATATTTTGGCCTTCAAAAATTAGAATAGACCTTCGAGAGTTAGTACATGCCCAATAGCCTTACATTAAGTCTAGTCCCATGACAGTGGAGATTATGAAGAGTTGGAACAAATAATAACCCGCCGTATGTAAATGTATATTTATAGGACACGATAGTTGCCGAGACAATTAAACGGACGTGAAGCCAGCTGAAGATTGTAAAGCAATCAGGTAGTAACTCTAATCTCACATACTTAGTATGGCTGTGTATGACTGTTGAATCATATATGTGAATGTCCCGTCCCGTAAGGGCCAGCACCACTCGTGGCTCGATTGAGCGGAAGGACTGACCATGGAGTACCTTCCCGGTGGATAGAATTAGGGTAGGGCCTATTGGACAAAAGTCCTTAGGTGGCTAACCTAATTGCATTCAGAGGACTCGGACGCTTCCGATTGAGAACTCTGAGGTTCCAGGGGACTCTCGGTAGGTCTTAGTCTACTATTCATAGTTGGGTGTTCCGATTGAGAACTCCGGTGTACAGGGGACTCTCGGTACAAGCCACGTGGTATACTTAGCGCTATGGTTATGTGATATGTATATGTTGTTTTGGCTATATGTGATCTGCATTATGGATTCTGAATGCTTTATGCTTTGTGTGGATTGTTATGCTATGTTGGTTGTCTTTCATATACTGTTTATACTCTGTTTGTGAGATTAACTTGTTACTCTGGGATCCTTCGGGATTCCAGCCTCTATTACTACCGTAAAAAGGACAGGTGTATTGGACACGGCTTCCAAGGCAAAGCGGTGGATATCGGCAAGCTGGAGGTTTTGGATCAAAGCAAGGGCAACTACTAGCTATCTTTGATCGAATTTTGTAACTTGGTAATAGTTACGTTTAGAAGCTGTAGATAATCTCCATAACCCTTCGAAAAATTCCTATTGTAATCAAGTAATATTATATCAGTATGTTATGCTATTTCTGTTCGCCTATTATGTTGCGCACTGTTGCTCTGGTTATTGTCGGTATATTAGTAGGGTGTTACAATGGTGGATAAGATTGTGCTTGTTAATCCTCCAAGGAGTACACGCGTGAGGATGGTTTGTGTAGGAGGAAGGCTTCTGATGGCAACTTCAACGTGAAATCATCATACAACATGATCTATCAGCAGCAGGATGAACAGCCTGATGGACATTACCAGCAGCATCTATATATGGTGCTGGGGGGAAAATTTCAGAAAGAGCAAAATTCATTATGTGGCAAGTTTTTTATGAGAGAGCGGCTACAAATGCCCTCAGAGCTAAACACAAAATAAATGTCTCAAATCAGTGTCTCTTTGACTATGATAGTGAGGAATCTATTTTACATACACTGAGAGATTGTGAGGAAGCAAAAAGAGTGTGTGGTCTTTTCTAACTAACCCCCTTTACTATCCTGCTTTTTCTCTGGTAATTTACAAGAATGGCTGAAATGGGACAGGGTGAACTCCCCAGGCGCAAGCCTTGGCAGATGATATTTGGTACGGTGTGCTGGTTGTTGATATGGAAGAATCGATGCAAGAAAGTTTTTGAAGGAGTCAATGAACAACCGAAAGCAATCACTCATCAAGCCATTTATCATCTCATTGAGGGAGTGGAAAATGAAAGGTTTCGACACCAAGTTTTTCAGATTCCCCATTGATTTCACGTTTGCTGGCACCCCCTTCTTTGTATTATTTTTTTCTTTTTTTCTTTTTTTGTGGATGGCGCACGCAACAACCAACGAGAAGCTACATGTGGTGGTGTTATACCACTATTACAAGATTGTTGTATATATAACGCTTAATAAATAACATTACATCGAATTATATATATTGAGGTGGAAGTTGCAAAAGAATATATAAAGCTGACGGTTAAATATGTGTACCTTCATGTATTAAAAGGTGGAATTCGTAAAAATAAAAATATATAACGGTTGTACTTATTAACTGTCAAGCATTTACTATAACAAAAAAGATGTTTCTTACGAAATAACCTTCATGTAACACTTTCAAACTATATTTTTTCACAACTTTATATCAACAAAAACAAATATATAACGTTTATAATAATTAACCATAAAATATGGTTCCTAAATTCTTTTTTTTAAAAGAATATTTAATGGTTAAAAATGATAACCATCATCTATATAAGAAGGATTTTGAAAAAAAAAAATTGAGAATAATTTACAGTTCTTCACAATTAATCATTATGTATTATTCAAGAATAACTAACAATAAAAAATTATTTGACGATATATTATGGTTCTTCACAAATAATTGTTAATTACTATTTAATATAAATAAAGGTGGAATTTTTAAAAGATATTATATATAAAGGGGTAGGATCCTAAAAAATATAATTTGATAATACATTATGGTTCTTTTCGTAAAGAAATGTTAAATATTTTTTAATATAAATAAAGGTGCCATTATAAAAGGGAAAATTCTATTTAAATACCAAATGAAATTGCAAAACCCCCAAATGTCTGTTAAACTTGTTAAAGGACTTAAAGGTACAAAGGACCAAATAGGGATTTTCAAATTCAGGTGAATTTACCATTTTTCCCTTAGTTTTTAAATAAATTAAAAAAACAAAAGAAAAATGACCCTCGCCAGAGGGCCACCTGAGCTGACTGCCGGACGGCCTACAACCGCTGGCAGCTTGGAATTGGGCCAGGGTTTTTTTGTTTTGGTGGGGTTGAATCTTTTATATATATATTAAAAAAAAAGATTAAATGAAAGTGAGAAGGTAGGGTGGGGTTCGAAACCACCCTACCTTCATGCATAGGGGCCAAGTGGCCGTTCCTTATATATATATATATGCATTAACAAATATATATATATATTCTTCTTAACATTTTTTCCATCAAGAAACACTCTTATAAATCTCATTATTGAACTTGTAAATCCTATTAATGAACTTGTTATTCTCATTACAAATTTTGATCATAGTGCTCAAATTTTATTCAATCTTGTGAATCCCATGATATATATATATATATATATATATATATACACACACACACCATTAACGACAATTGGATTATGCATGTGACTCTAATTGTTCTTTATTGATTGAATATCTATGACTACAATTTGACTTGTGATCATTGCAATTAAAATTTGAAGAGACACTTGTGAAAAACATGACGAAGGCACTGGTAATTACCATTACGGAACTTGTAAATACCATTAACGAATTGGTAATTCTCATTACAAAATTTGTTATAATTGATCCTTATTTGTGATTTCATGAGAGACACTTGTGAAAAACTTGACGAAAGCATTGGTAATTACCATTACAGGACTTATAAATACCATTCACGAATTGGTAATTTTCATTATAAGATTTGTTATAATGGACCCTTATTCGTTATTTCATGAGAGATACTTGTGAAAAAGCTGCAAAAGCCCTAGTAATTACCATTATGAAACTTGTAAATCCCATTAATGAACTTGTTATTCCCATTACAAATTTTGTTCAAAGTGTTCAGATTTTGTTCGGTCTTGTGAATCTCATTTTATATATATCCATATAATATATCATATTTATATATTATATATTATATAATATACACACACATAATTAATATGTATGTATGTATGTGTTCAGATTTTGTTCGGTCTTGTGAATCTTATTTTATATATATCCATATAATATATCATATTTATATATTATATATTATATAATATACACACACATAATTAATATGTGTGTGTGTGTGTGTGTGTGTGTGTGTGTGTGTGTGTGTGTGTGTGTGTGTGTGTGTGTGTGTGTGTGTGTGTGTGTGTGTGTGTGTGTGTGTGTGTGTGTGTGTGTGTGTGTGTGTGTGTGTGTGTGTGTGTGTGTGTGTGTGTGTGTGTGTGTGTGTGTGTGTGTGTGTGTGTGTGTGTGTGTGTGTGTGTGTGTGTGTGTGTGTGTGTGTGTTGAAGGTGGAATATCACCTAGAGGGGGGTGAATAGGTGATCTTATCAAATTTTTCTAAGATACGTTTGGATGGCAAATTAAGAGAGTAGGGAAGGAGAAGTGAACACATAGAAATTTATACTGGTTCGGTCTTAATACTTTGACCTACGTCCAGGTCCTCAAGTACACCTTGAGATTTTCACTGTCTCTCAGAAACAGTACAATTACCCACTCTGTAACTTAGGATGATCCTTTCACACTCGGAATCACTCCCCCTTACAAGTTGCAATTGTACACCCTTGCTTAAGGTTCCACAACCTTAAGCTTGAATAAAAATAACAAAAGTGTTTTTCAAACAACTCCTCACGAGTATATCAAATATAAGCACTGAAGCACTATGTGTGTTTGGGATACTCAAGATAATCACGAATGTCTGAAGGGATGAATGGAGTAGATGTTCTTGAGTGTCTTTTCCAGTTGAGTCTTCTGTCTCTTTATAAGATTCATGGTTCATGTTGATCAGTCGTATTTGAGAAAGTAACCGTTGGGGCATTTCGTCGTTTGGACTTCCAATGATTACTCCGTCTTTGATGATTATGACCGTTAATTTATTTTATGGTCTTTCCTTTATTTGATCAGGGAATAAATTAGAGTAGTTGCAATATGATTTGTTTCCAGATAAAGTGCTTCATCTTTTTAAACTTCCCTCTGTTGACGCGTGAAGAATATGTGTTCAGATTTCCGTTCGTCAATCATTGGTTGATCCTGAAACTCACTTAAGTAGAAAGATTAAAGATGGAAATAAATGAGTTTGAATATGATTAGTAATAATGGTGATTCAATAATAATCAAAGGTAATCAATCAAAGATATAGTGTATCGAGAATCTGTTTGAATCGTTGATGCTCGAGCATGATGTATTTCGCTGCTCGGGCAAGCTCCTAAAGAGGCTGGGATTCACGCTGATGCTCGGGCAAGGCATATGACATCGCTCGAGCAAACGCCTAAGGAAGTCGAGATTTACGATGATGCTCGGGCGAGCTTCAATGGTGTGCTCAGCAAGCCTTGGACAGAGGCGAACAACAAAGGTCTTTTGATGTTGCTCGAGCAAGCAATTATATGTTGCTCGGGCAAGGTGCTCGAGCAAGGGTGAAAGATCTGCTCGGGCATATGACATATGGGGGTGATTTAGTAATGTTGCTCGGGCAAGGATTTGTCTTTGCTCGGGCATGTTGCTCGAGCATAGCGGAATGCATGCTCGGGCAAGCAGCATAAAATGGTGAGTTTTGGGAGGTTGCTCGGGCAACCTTTTTCCCGCTGCTCGAGCATGCTGCTCGAGCAGGCTTTCTCTGGTGCTCGAGCAAGGCTTTCCTTTCGCTCTAGTTTTGCTTCTGACTCGACTTTGCTCGGGCAAAGGATTACACCTGCTCGAGCATGATTTCCTTACCTTGCGACAAAAGAGTATTTGACAGATGCTGCTCGGGCAAGGGTAATGGATCTGCTCGGGCAAGACTAACTTAGATTAGTTTTTAGGCAATGTAACCCTATGATGCTCGGGCATAAGCTTGGGGCTGCTCGGGCAAGGTCTACTCAGTTAAGCTTTTCAAGTTTGAAACCCGATGTTGCTCGGGCAACATCTGAGACCTGCTCGGGAAAACTTAGATTCTCATGTTTCACAATCAATTTAATAACTTGCACATTGTGATCATCAAAACACCTATGTATGTATGTATGTATGTATGTATGTATGTATGTATGTATGTATGTATGTATGTATGTATGTATGTATGTATGTATGTATGTATGTATGTATGTATGTATGTATGTATGTATGTATGTATGTATGTATGTATGTATGTATGTATGTATGTATGTATGTATGTATGTATGTATGTATGTATGTTCCCCAAAACTACATCGTTTTGTATATGTATGTATGTATGTATGTATGTATGTATGTATGTATGTATGTATGTATGTATGTATGTATGTATGTATGTATGTATGTATGTATGTATGTATGTATGTATGTATGTATGTATGTATGTATGTATGTATGTATGTATGTATGTATGTATGTATGTATGTATGTATGTATGTATGTATGTATGTATGTATGTATGTATGTATGTATGTATGTATGTATGTATGTATGTATGTATGTATGTATGTATGTATGTATGTATGTATGTATGTATGTATGTATGTATGTATGTATGTATGTATGTATGTATGTATGTATGTATGTATGTATGTATGTATGTATGTATGTATGTATGTATGTATGTATGTATGTATGTATGTATGTATGTATGTATGTATGTATGTATGTATGTATGTATGTATGTATGTATGTATGTATGTATGTATGTATGTATGTATGTATGTATGTATGTATGTATGTATGTATGTATGTATGTATGTATGTATGTATGTATGTATGTATGTATGTATGTATGTATGTATGTATGTATGTATGTATGTATGTATGTATGTATGTATGTATGTATGTATGTATGTATGTATGTATGTATGTATGTATGTATGTATGTATGTATGTATGTATGTATGTATGTATGTATGTATGTATGTATGTATGTATGTATGTATGTATGTATGTATGTATGTATGTATGTATGTATGTATGTATGTATGTATGTATGTATGTATGTATGTATGTATGTATGTATGTATGTATGTATGTATGTATGTATGTATGTATGTATGTATGTATGTATGTATGTATGTATGTATGTATGTATGTATGTATGTATGTATGTATGTATGTATGTATGTATGTATGTATGTATGTATGTATGTATGTATGTATGTATGTATGTATGTATGTATGTATGTATGTATGTATGTATGTATGTATGTATGTATGTATGTATGTATGTATGTATGTATGTATGTATGTATGTATGTATGTATGTATGTATGTATGTATGTATGTATGTATGTATGTATGTATGTATGTATGTATGTATGTATGTATGTATGTATGTATGTATGTATGTATGTATGTATGTATGTATGTATGTATGTATGTATGTATGTATGTATGTATGTATGTATGTATGTTTGGGTCCAGTGATCCCCAAAACTACATCGTTTTGGATTAATGAAGGGTGTTTTTTGTAATTTTGTTTATTTTTTTATCATAGCAATTTTACCGAAACACCCTTCATTAATTCACCTAAAATTACAAACACACCCTTCATTAATTCAAAACAACGTAGTTTTAGGGGTCATTGAAGATAACTTATCTCTAATGACTGGAGAAACACTTTTCCCATATATATATATTGGGATTCACATGATTGAACAAAATCTGAGCACTATGATCAAAATTTGTAATGAGAATAACAAGTTCATTAATGAAATTTACAAGAATATTCGTTCCTTGATGGAAAAAAATGTTAAGAAAAATGTATATATATTTTTTAAAACATATATATATCAAAAGAACCAAGTGGTCAGGCCACTTGACCCCATGAAAGTGGGGTGGGTTCGAATCCCACCTTCTCACTTTCATTCAATCTTTTAAAAAAACAAAAAAAAAAAAGATTCAACCCTACCTCAAAAAAAAAAAAAAACCCTCACCAAATCTCAGGCATTGGTATAAAAAACCTAGGTTGTAACTGGTAGCCAGCAGTTGCAAGCCGACAGTGGCCCTCCAACGAGAGTCATTTTTTTTAAAAAAAAAAATTATTTAAAAACTAAGGATAAATTCACTTGAATTTGAAAATCTCAATTTGGTCCTTAATATCTTTAAGTCTTTTAACAAATTTAACAGACATTTGGGGGTTTTACAATTTCATTTGGTATTTAAATAGAATTTTCCCATTATAAAAGATATCATAGGTAAAGAGGCAGTTCCTAAAAAAAATTTGACAATACATTACCGTTCTTCACAAAGAACTGATAAGTATACTTAATATAAATAAAGATGAGATTATGAAAGATATCAAATATAAGAAGAAGGGATAAAAAAATTATTTGACAATACATTACAGTTCTTCACTGAAGAACTGTTAAATATTTTAATAGTTCTTTAGTAAGAACCGTTAGGCATTCTTTACTATAAATAAAGGCCACATTCTAAAAAAAAAAAAAAAAAAATTGACAATATGTTACAATTCTATACTAAGAACCGTTAAGTATTTTTTAATAGAAGACGAGATTTTTAAAAATATCAAATACAAGGAGGTGAGATTTTGAAAAATTTTATTTGACGTAATTCTTTAAACTTCTTCTCAAACGGTTTTTGAGCTTCCCTAATGGCTCATACTCTTTTTTCCATTAGTTTTGTTTTGATGTTACAGGTCTTGCCGTCCATCATTACCATGGATCTTTACTATTAAGCTCCTTCCTCATGTAGGCTTTTATCTTTCTTTTTTTCAGTTAACATTTTTAGTTCCATTTTATATTTTATATATAACGAGTGCTCGTTAGTTGATGGTCAAAGTTGCCTGTCGAGATTATGATATATAATCTGATGATGATTGTTGGTTTAAATATTAAAAGAGAGGGGAAAAAAAACACAATAAAAGGCCAAGAATATAGGGAGAAAAAAAACGATGAGGTAAAATGCTAAATTTTTTATTGTTAAGCATCTCACATCCCTAAACTTTAGAAATCCAAACTATATGTTTAAATCTGCTTTGTTGAATCAAATTCCGAAATTTTCTTAAGTTTTTATATGTGCCAACTTTTACTATATTATGATTCTCAAAATCATATTCTTAAATTTGTTTAAGTTTTTATATTTGTTTATTTTTATTATATTTATTCTTATATTTATTTTGTGTTACTCTTTTGCAGGTAAAGGATATATGTAACATTCTAATTTTTAAATTTTAAAAAACACATGTAAGGTTACAACAATACATAAGCACACAGCAGATGTAATGTTAACAACACAACAGTACATAGCACACAGCACATGTAATGTTATCCACGTTTACACTAACCAGTGCCACGACGGCCCCTCGTGTCCTCAGCACTAGGAAAACAATACTACGGCATTATCAAGACTATAACCCGCATACAGCTGAATGTATATAAACTGTGACCTAAGACTAAGTCTTAGCCACTCTATGAATCATCTATCACATATAAGCATATAAGATATAGACGATTAAAGTTACCAGTACGCGAACATACATTTCACCGTGTAATTACCAAAACGCCTGTCCTTTGAATCCGACTCCGGACTTGATCCCGGATATTCTATACATTATCGTCGGATTATTTCCTTTTCCATAACTTATATGATATTGTCATTAATACCATATTTCCTAGAATAATATCAAAACGATATTTTCACCTATTTTGACATTTCTACCCTTGGTGGACTTGTTATTCCACTTTTACCCTTACATTTTATTAAAAACGAAATACTGGATTTTTTGGGCAGATTTTTCAACAACTTTGAAAAATCATAATTAATTCTAAAAAAATATTTTTTGAGTTATTCAAAATTCCTCATGACCCTTGACATGTATATTTTCAAGGAAAAATATTCCCAGAACCTATAACATCAAGAATCATTCCCAGTTTAATTGTTTCTCGACACTGCCCAGATTTTCGTCCAGAAAAATAGCTTAACTTCAAAAATTTATATCCCCTTGACCAGAGATCAAAACGTTACATATTTTATATATTTAGAACTCCCTGTATGTATACGTTATTCATGTAAAATTTCATGAATTTTGAAGATCATTTTATACCTAAAATGATATCCTAAACGTGGCTGACTCCAGAAACAGCAAACCAAAAATCTACCAATGTTTTGCTACTTTGATCTTCAACTTCCAAAAATGATATTGTAATACCCTAAAAATCCATATCATAATTTAGTAAAATATACCTATTGAAAATAGGTGAATATGAGTCTCAAATATGGGAAGGGATTTATCATAATTTTCAGGGCAATTTCTAGTGAAATTAGAAGAAATAAAGAGCTAAACTGCCTAAATGAACTAAGAATCATAAAATATTGTGATAAATCCTAAGAGGCAACAGAATAATTATTAAAAATCAGAGAGTATGTTGTCTCTAATTTAGAAAATTTATTAAATTATTTCCTTTGGAAATAAAAGAAAGAAAAATCAAAAAGTATTGTGGGGCCATAATTGACCCCATGATTTTTAATATTTTATGTGAGGCATAAAATACCAATGTAAGTCCAATAGTTGTGAGAAAATAATTAATCCTAAATAAGAAAATTATCAATAATTTGTAAGGGATTAATTAAGTAATTATTGGCTAATTATTTAAGCAAGAATCAAGAGAATATTCAAGTAAATTATGTGAAACCCTTTAATTAAATATTAATTGATAAAAATAGCATAAAATATATGTGCTAATTATTGGGAAAAGATTAAGTAAAATGTGTGAGATTAAGTGTATGAAAATCCCTAATCCTAAAAGATTGCTAATCTCATGATTAGGGCACTAATTAGATTTGTTAATCAAATGAGATAAATTAAATAATTACTAAGGGTTAAGATGTAATCTTGAAAAGTAAAATCAAAGGCCTAGAATTTATTCTAGTAATTTTAAAGCCTAAATCCATGTTAAAAGAAATGGACCAATGAGGGAATTTTGGGAAAAATTAATTTAAGATAATGAAATATAATATTAAATAATTAAAACAGAAAAAAAAAATTAAAAATCCAAGAATGCTGGCCGAAATTTGTGAGTCAAGTGGATAAGAATTTGACAAAAAAATATCATGATATTTAAGATTATAATATTAATATAATTGTGATATTTTGTGAAAAAGCAGATAGGATAAATGACCACCAATAGAAATTAAATCCTATCTAGAAAACCATGAACTAAGTTTCTAAGGTCAGGATATTTTATAAACAAGTGAATTTTTATCTCGGAGTAGGCTGTCTCAAAGTCATTCCGAAACCGACGGAACGCTTATGAGATAAGACGAAAAAGATAAAGGAGCAGTTGAGGAAATGAAAACCAATGGGAAATAAATCATAACTCAAAATCCTTGAGATAAGTAGAAAACATCTGGATATATTAGGAATCAGTGAATTTTTATCCAGAAGTTGGTGTTTCCGGAAGTAATTTCCGTAACCGAAGACGTTTATCCGAAAATGTTCGGCAGGCAACGGAATGCCCTGCATAGGATCAAAAATTTGGCTAACCCAAATATTTTGAAAGAGGAAGAATAGATCATCAGGGCTATGTAGCCGGATTTTTGAGTTTCTCCAAGATTACGCGATTCGAACACCGAACCGGGACTTTATCGGTAGAAAACTTCTAGAGCAAGGGAGTGACATCACCTTGATGATGTCACTTGGTTGAAAGATGATGTAAGGAGGTGGATTGTGTGGCCAAGAATGAAGCTTCTAGAAACCCTAGAATGTGTGGTCCAAAATTGAAGTAGAAAGTTGGAAAAAGACCATTTTGCCCTCACAAAAGTCTATAAATATGCCACCTTCCATTGAGTTTTTCACACCATCCTTTCTTGAGGATTTTGAAACATAGAGAGAGTTTAGAGAGAAGGAGGAGTCCGGAGAAAATTGTAGCGAAGCTCTGGTAAGTTTTTCGATGCACCGAGTCTTAAGTTCTAGTTTTCGATTCGGTAGTTATAGTAGAAATGTTGTTTTGATCTTTAATCTTCCAAGTTAGTTTAGATATCATGTTTTAAGCTTGAATATGGTATATATTTCGAAAATCATGTTGCAGTAGGAGTTATGTTGAAATTTTGGAAGATTATAGTCAAAATAACGAAGTGCTGGCGAAATTCCGCCGATTAGGGAGTCAGGGGCAAAATGGTAATTTGTACCTAAAATGCCTGTTATGATGTTAGACGTTGATATATGTGATATTATCCTTATAGGATATCTTTGAGCACGTACCGCTGTCGTAACGCTGTCAATTTACCGTATTCCGCCAGAAATACCATATAACGTCAACGAAGGTACGTTCGCGTACTAGTAACCCTAACTCTGATATTTATTGTATGCGTGTATGTATTATGATTGGAAGCGTATATGTGGTTGATGGTCTGTTGACATGTTATAAGTGTTGTTATGCACTCCGTGTGGTACATCTACATTTACTCCGTGCGATACATCTGCATTCACTCCGTGCGATATTTCTGCTTTCACTCCGTGTGGTACGTCTGTTATGTGCTGTTTATGTTATAATTATCTGTGATCCATGTACTGTATATGTAAATATGAGGTTAACCCTTACCTGGGATCCATATGCATGGGACCTCAGCTCTTAACATAGCGTCAGGGTCAGGAGGACCAAGGACCGAGGAGAGAGGAAAGCAGCAAGCGTAGAGATCTGGTTGCAGACTATCTTTGTTGCCACGGCATGGGACTGCCAGGGAGACACTTCTATTGTTATTTTAAAAACTCTCGGTTATCGTACCGTCTCTGTAATTAGCCAGTGGGCATTTTGAATATATATATCAGTTACACTCTTACTCCGATGCTCTACTCTGATGAAAAAAAGTTTATACTGCTTTTGAAAAACGGGATGTTACAGATATCCCAGCATATTCCCCATCAAAATTTCGTTCCAAACTCATTTTTAACCTCGAAACATGAAAAAAATTACTTTTGAAGATCAAAGCACAACTTTTACTATAAACCAAAGACCAAAACTCAAGAACCTTACCTTTGGATCTTGAACTCCCTCTTCACCATGCTCCTATGTGTTTTTCTCTAACTCAATCAGCTTTGATATGAGTTTTTGGTGTGAAGAATTGTAACATCCCATTTTCAAAAGCAATATAAATTTTTTTTCTTATTTAAAATCATCAGAGTAGAGCATCGGAGCAAGAGTGTAACTGATATATATATTCAAAATGCCATAAGTCTGGCTATTTACGGTAACGGTACAATATTTCGAAGGTTCAACTGAAACGTAGATACATGAACAGAAGAGATCTTCAGCCGGATCCCTATGTGAGCTACTTGTCTTTCTCCTCGATCCTCGGTCCTCCCGTCCCTGAAGTTATATTAAGGGCTGAGGTCCAATGCAACCGGACCCCAGGTAATGGTTAACCTCATGTTTATATACATCATATATGTACGACAGACATTCATAGAATTTTGGCAACATTTACTACGGTCAGACATAGAGTATACATATCAGATATGTATGGCAATAACAGTACAGTCGGATGCAAAGTTAAGGCACAATGAGAAATGTACATGATCAGATATGCACGGCAATAACAATACAGTTCTTATCCTATTTTTCCCAAAAGTTTCGGCTGCTCTTCTTTTTTTTTTCTTTTTTTTCTATTTTAATTAATCTATATTATTCTAATTATCTTATATTTATTTTTCACAAAAATTCCCTTATTGGTCCATACTTAATTACAAGGATTTAGACTTTAAAAATTACTAGAATAATTCTAAACCTTTGATTTTACTTTTCAAGATTACATCTTAACCCTTAGTAATTATTTAATTTATCTCATTGAATTAACAAATTTAATTAGTGCTCTTAATCATAAGATTAGTAATCTTTTAGGATTAGTGATTTTCATACCCTTAATCTCATTTATTTTTCTTAATCCTTTCCCAATAATTAGCAAATATATTTTATGCTAATTTTATCAATTAATATTTAATTAAAGGGTTTCTCATAATTTACCTTGAATATTCCCTGGTTTGAGCTTAAATAATTAGCCAATAATTATTTAACTAATCCCTCACTAATTGTTGATAATTTTCTTATTTATAATTAATCATTATCTCACAACTATTGGACTTACATTGGTATTTTATGCTTTACATAAAATATTAAAAATCATGGGGTCAATTATGGCCCTCACAATACTTTTTAATTTTTCCCCTTTGATTTTTCCAAGGTTTTATTTTATTAAATTACCAAAATTAGAGACAATTTACTCTCTAAATTTTAATAATTATTTTACTGCCTCTTAAGATTTATCATAATTTTCTTAGGCCATTTTATGCTCCACAAGGGCATTTTAGTCATTTTGGCACCTTATTATTCTTTCCTAATTTCCAAGATATTTTTCCTTAGGATATAAGATAAATATATCACAAAAATTGAGACCACATATTCACTTATAAAAAATAACTATTTTATTTATCCGGGTATTACATTTCTCCCCCCGTCAAACACAATTTCGCCCCCGAAATTTAATCTCTCGTAACTAAACTCCGAGCCTTGAACTCTGGGTATTTCTCCTTCATATCTCTCACTGTTTCCCAAGTTGCCTCTTCAGGTGACAAACCCTTCTAGACTACCTTTACTATCGATATGGTCTTGTTTCTAAGCCGTTTCTCCTGGTGTCTTATAATTTGCTCTTGCTCGACTACGAAGGTATTATCATGCCGTACTTCAACGTCCTCGTACTCGATGACATGATCATGGTCTAGTTGGTATTTCTTCAACTGTGATACGTGGAAAACGTCGTGGAGATTACTCAGATTCGGGGGTAAGGCTATCTGATAAGCTACTGGTCCTCGCTCTGCCAAAATTTTGAATGGTCCAACATATCGTGGACTGAGTTTCTTCCTCTTAAGCGTTCTGCCGACACCAGTTACCGGAGATAATTTCAGAAACACATGGTCGCCGACATAGAACTTCAGAGGTCTCCTCCTTTTGTCAGCATAGCTCTTCTGTCTACTTTGTGCTGCCAGGAGTCTTTTCTTGATCAACGCGATCTGCTCGGAGGTCTGTTCCAGCATATCCGGTCCAAGCATTTGCCTTTCGGACGACTCTGTCCAGCATAAAGGTGATTGACACTTCCGCCCATACAATGCCTCAAACGGGGCCATTTGTATACTTGCATGGTAACTGTTGTTATATGCAAATTCTGCTAGCGAAAGATGTCGATTCCAATTTCCTTTGAAATTGTTGAATTTAAAGAGATAAAATTCACTCTATTAAACTCAATAAATAAAAGAGAGTACATAAGAGCCTTTATATAGGCAGATAGAAGAGAAACTTAGGGACTAAGATAAATTACAATAAAGGCTAATAAAGTTGATATAATTAGGATCCTATAATCAAGGAGGACAATAATCAAGGGATCCTAATAATAAAGTTGATTTATTTCCTAATATTCTAACACTCTCCCTCAAGCTGGAGACCCAGCTTGCCTCGAAATCCTTTAAACTTTGTTCTGCCTACTTCAATCTTCAAAATCTTTAGGCTTGTACTTCTTAAGTCTCAGCGGCCCATCTATTTTTGTTTGGGCTTGTACTCTTCTTGAGTCTCAGCGGCCCATTTATTTTGTTTGGGCTTGTACTCCTTTTTAAGTCTCAGAGGTCCCATATTTTGTTTGGGCTTGTACTCCTTCTTAAGTCTCAGAGGTCCCATATTTTGTTTGGGCTTGTACTCCTTCTTAAGTCTCAGAGGTCCCATATTTTGTTTGGGCTTATACTCATTTTTGGAGTCTCAAAGGTCCCATATTGAGTAGCAAAACTTACCCGAAAGAATCTCAAGTCCCTCAATTTGATAAATAACAGATTGGACCTTTTAGACCAAATCTGGTTTTAGATAAGACTCGTGACTTCTTCCTGCCTGAGTGCCGCGGACTTCGCCTCCTTTCTCTTTGCTCCTTCTCCTTCTTTGATCTACGACAAAGAAGATAGAGGACGCATGACAGCTTCGATCGCCGGTTTTCGCGACTGAGATTACGGACTGAGTTCGTGACCTGTCGACAAGCCGAGCGACCGTGGTGACTGGGCCTCTCTTGTTCTTCGGCGCATTTGGTCTTCTGCTTTCCTCTCACCGTTGAAGCTTAAGGGAACGAAGATAATGGGTCTCGCCTCAGCGTTGGAGAACCTGAAAAACTGATTCTGACCTCTCTAAATCTCTTTCACGGCAGCGGCTAAGGTTTTGTTCGTCGGAGGTGCTTTGGTGTTTTTCAGTCCATCACGGCAGGTTCTGATTTTCTCTCCCTCTCCTCTTGTTCGACGGTGGCTTGAGGTGGCTGCGTCTGGTTTGATTTGCAGCTTAGCTTCCGGCAAATCTGGACTTCTTTCCTTTTTCCGGCGGTGAGATCAAGGCTATCCAACAGTGAAGGTGGAAAACTACGTTGTTCTGGCAATCTATGTTGCCCTGAGTTCTCCTTCCACAACGCTCTCTTCTCTTTTCCTCTTTCCGGAATGCTCGCCTGAATCTGGGAATATCGTCGGAATTTACAACTCTGTTTTGGTGATTAGAGAATCTGACTATGGTGGTCCTGTTTGTGTTCTCTAGTTTAACCAGATTTGTGTGTCTCCCGGCGCTGTGTAACTCACTGCCTCTCTTAAACTCTGAACAGAGCAGTGAGTCACCAGCGCCGGAAAACCATAATAGAACGTTAATTTTCTTCAGGAATTAATCCTACTTTGATACCATGTTGAATTTAAAGAGATAAAATTCACTCTATTAAACTCAATAAATAAAAGAGAGTACATAAGAGCCTTTATATAGGCAGATAGAAGAGAAACTTCGGGACTAAGATAAATTACAATAAAGGCTAATAAAGTTGATATAATTAGGATCCTATAATCAAGGAGGACAATAATCAAGGGATCCTAATAATAAAGTTGAATTATTTCCTAATATTCTAACAGAAATCTAGGGCACATGCTCGCAACATATCCTCCAGTGTTTGTATTGTTCTCTCAGATTGACCATCAGTCTGAGGGTGATAAGCCGAACTGAACCTCAGCTTGGTACCCATACCTTCGTGTAATGCCTGCCAAAAACGGGATTGGAATCGTGTATCTCGATCAGAGATAATACTCTTTGGTACTCCGTGTAGTCTCACGGTCTCTTTGATGTAAATCTCTGCCAATCGTTCCGGAGAATAATGGATACTGATGGGAATAAAGTGTGCTGACTTGGTTAATCGGTCAACAACTACCCAGATCGTATCATGATTCCTGATCTTGGGAAAACCCACCACAAAATCCATGGTTATGTTCTCCCATTTCCATTCAGGCATTTCCAGTCCTTGCAAAAGACCAGGGGGTTGAAGGTGTTCAATCTTTACTTTTTGATAGGTCAAGCATCTGGCCACGTACTGGGCTACATCTTTCTTCAACCCGGGCCACCGAGTTCGGATTTCATGTTCTGTACATCTTGACCATGCTGGATGCAGAGTATATTTACTCTTATGAGCCTCATCCAGTATTTTCCGCCTCAATTCATCAACTGGCGGTACGTAGATTCGCTTCTTGTACCTGACCAAACCACTAGGTGATAGGTCATGGTCTTGGGTCTCACCTTGAGAGATCTTCTCCCGTATGGAAATAGCCCAATCATCTTGCTTCTGAGCTTCCTCAACTTCATCCCTCAGATCATACTCCCCTTGACTCACAAGAAGAGTAGCAAGATAGGCATCATTTGGTGTGTTGAGACCCACGCAGATCTAATTGGATAGATTTAGATCTCTGAAATCTTCCAGTAATTTCTGTTCTTGCATCATCATGTATGCCACCTGCACTGTCTTTCTACTGAGAGCATCAGCAACGACGTTTGCTTTACCCAGATGATACTTGATCTCCAGGTTGTAGTCTTTCAACAACTCCATCCAGCGGCGTTGTCTCATGTTGAGTTCCCTTTGATCAAACAGGTATTTCAGGCTCTTGTGGTCGCAGTATAGTTCTACGGTCGCACCGTACAGGTAATGCCTCCATATCTTCAAAGCGAACACGATAGCCGCAAGCTCTAAATCGTGTGTAGGATTGTTTAACTCGTGAGGCTTCAGCTGACGAGAGGCATAAGCCATCACTCTACCCTGTTGCATTAAGACACATCCCAATCCACGCCCACTGGCATCACTATAGAAAACATACATTTAATTCGGATCTGGGATGATCAATACCGGTGCTGTAGTCAACCTCTCCCTCAGTTCGTGGAAGCTCCTCTCACAGTCATCATCCCATACAAGGGTTGGTTTTTCCTCGTAAGCTTTGTCAATGGTAGGGCAAGACGTGAGAAATCCCGTATGAATCTGCGGTAGTATCCCGCCAGACCCAGAAAACTACGTATCTCCGTCACCGTCTCTTGTCTCTTCCAGTCTAGAACTGCTTCCACTTTGCCTGGATCAACCGCAACTCCACCGCTTGATATAACATGGCCCAGAAATCTAACTTCCGGTAGCCAAAATTCACATTTGTTAAACTTAGCTAGAGTTGCTTCTCCCTAAGTATACTCAATACCAGCCGCAGATGTTCTTCATGCTCTTCTCTGCTCTTAGAATAGACGAGAATGTCATCAATGAACACCACTATAAATTTGTCTAGGTGTTGATGAAAGATTTTGTTCATATAGTCCATGAACACAGCAGGTGCATTGGTCAAACCGAAAGGCATCACAAGGAATTCGTAATGCCCATACCTGGTCCTGAAAGCCGTCTTGGGAACATCACCATCTTTAACTCGCAACTGATGGTATCCCGAACGCAGATCAATTTTGGAGAAAACAGTGGAACCAGATAGCTGATCCAAAATATCATCAATCCGTGGAAGTGGGTATTTGTTTTTGACTGTTACTTTGTTCAGTTCACGGTAATCGATACAGAGTCGGAAGCTCCCGTCTTTCTTTTTCACAAACAACACTGGGGCTCCCCATGGTGATACACTGGGTCGAATGAACCCCTTAGCTAACAATTCTTCTAGTTGCTTCTTCAACTCCTGCATCTCGTTCGGTGCCATACGATACAGCGCTTTTGATATTGATCCTGTACCAGGCATCAATTCAATCGTGAACTCCACTTCTCTGGTAGGAGGTAGCTCGGTGAGATCCTCCGGAAACACATCAGGAAATTCATTTGCCACAGGAATATCCTCGAGCGAAAGGTCAGCTTCTTCTTTTACCGAAAAGAATACCATGTACGCTTGGCATCCCTGCTTCATGCATCTATCAGCTTCTGTAACAGAGAGAAAGTTTAGGCTCACATCAACCTTGTCTCCGCTAGGTGAATCGAGAAAGGATATCATCTTGCTACCACAGTCGATCATTGCACCGTTTGCCGTTAGCCAGTTTAAACCAAGTATAACGTCGATGCCATGAAGTGGTAATCGGATAAGGTCTACTTTTGAAACTCGCCCATCCACATTCACAGTACAATCAAAGCATGCATCAGAAACTAAAGATTTTACACCAAGTGGTGTAGATACTACCAGATCATAAGGTAACCTATAGGCATGCATTCCTAAATGATTTGCACAATCATAGGAAATAAAGGAATGATTGGCACCCGAATCATACAATTCCTGTAATAGATTCCCATTAAGGTAAATTGTACCTTGGACCATCTCCGGAGACTTTCTGGCCTCGTATCGTCGTGCAAAGATCAGTGGCGCTCGAGGTCTTGCCTCTGCGGCCTTCTCGGGCAATCCCGTGAAGTGTCCGGGCTTCGACATCCGGCGATTTGCTTCCCATCACAGTTGACTCCCGGATGGTACTTTTTGCATTTTGGACATGTCTGGGATCCCTACTGCAGGATAGTTACGTTGCCCGACTTGGTATGGCCTCTTGTTCCCACCTCGGTTATTATTCCAGGGTGCCTTCCTCTTTTGTGAGGAATTTCCGCGGTTAGACCCACCACGGCCTGCATTATTAACCTCAAGGCTCCGGAATCTACGCAGTTCTTTCAAGTTGCGCTCTGTCAATCAGCAAGATTCCACAGCTTGGGCCATGTCAGGGAACCGCTGAGACACCAATCTGGCCCTTATGTCGTACTTCAACCCGTAAATCAACCTGTTCGCCTTCCAGCTCTCGTTAACATTGCTTTTCAGATACGACGAATATCGTGACAGGTTGGTGAACCGAGCAAAGTAATCGTCAAATGATGCTTCCCTCCCTTGCTGGATATGAAGAAATTCCTCCTCCTTAATCACTTGTATCGAGGGAGGGAAATATTGTTTGTTGAATTTCTCCAGAAATTTCTCCCAAGTGACAGGGCAATACTGGTTCTGCAGGGTTGTAGAAACGCTCTTCCACCATCTGTATGCATCGCCTTTGAGCTTGTAGATTGCCAGCTGAGCCTTTCGATTTTCCGGGCAATCTTCAGACTTAGAAGCCAATCTTCAGCCAATTCATTCTTCCCTCGGAAACCGGGTGGTTTTAGCTTGCAGAACTGATTGACCCATCTTTGTGTGGTCTTTTCCCTTCTTCCTTGTCTAGGAGGTGATTGGGATCTATCAGACCCCTCAAATTCCTCAGCATGTTGCTCATCATCCTCATCTTCTTCTTCATCATCATTTTCTTCATCATTTCACTCTTCCTGTTGTCTTTCATCTTGTCTTTCCTGTCTTTCTGCCATAAGTGCATCAATAAGAGCTCTCTGCTCTTGCAAAGTTTGTCGCATCTCCAGTATCTCGTTCTGTTGATTCAGTAATTGACTTTGTTCGGGTTGGTTCTCTTTGTCTCGTCTAATTTCAGGTATCGCTCTCATCTGAGGCTGTTTGCCTCCTCTTCTACCTCGGCCTATGCCTCGGCCTCTACCTCTACCTCTAGGTGCACTGGCACCTCTTATGTTGGCCATATTTTAACTTTTCCTTTATTTAATCATAACAGATATAAATATTAGAAATAGCACAACGGTTGGTACCAAAAACACACATATATACATTGCATCAAATTTGTACAATATGTATTCAACCTAGTAATTTGTTACATCGTAATATAATATATTACAGCCCCTTTATTCAAAAATATTCTACATCCCCTCAGGGTTTGAGAGAGGTTTTTCACATACTATACTATACTAGCTAGCTTCTACTAGTCTTCCACAGCTTTCTTCGACCGTTGATTCTGATCTACATGTGTAGACGTACCAAACACTTCAGATAACGGAAATGGATACGGATACCCTGGATAGGCCCTTCATCTAGCAGCTCATTTATGATTCTAGCCCAGCGTCGGGTTTGAGGGAAATAGTACAGGGTGGATCTGATCCAGTCGCCAGCTGAATGACGGCCATAAACGGCTTGGTAGTTTTTAACTAGGCTCAGAAACATCAGATATTTTTCCCTAAGAGTTTTGGTGTGGTCCTCAGCACTCATGTAATACGACTCTAACAACCGTGTTAGCGTCGCATTGTTATTTAGGACATATTGGTAATCATCGGGGTTGGCTTCCTCATTGTCTATGTTTTGGATTTCGGGATAATCAAAGTTATCTCCTACTGATGAATGGGTTGACCCGGCAGGGCTTCCTGATTCAGGTTGGTTTTCAAGTTCTAGTTCGTCCATATCATCATTAGGGTACTCGAGGTCAGTATATTCTGGTTCCGGGTGGTACTCTAGTTCTGGGTTATTCCAATGTTCTATGGGGAATTCGGGGTTATAGGGGAAATCATTGAAGTACTCATGGATAGGATGTGCTAAAACAGTCGGGGGTTCAGGTGCGGGCGGAGGGTATATAGGATCAGGGTTCAGTTTTCTTCCTACCAACCTTGGTACAACAGATCTTCTAGCTATACGTCTCCTCATGCCGTGATAAAGGCGTATGGGTTATCGTCTCTGTTCATCTCTACACATTACACCAAGGTCATATCAGTACTCATTTTCAAAATGTGCTCAAAGTTAAAAGGCTTGAGAACCTAACTCCGTTAACCGAACAGAATGGCCAGGTAAGTGTCTACCATGGGGGCCTCACCGAGTTCACGGCGACTGATTGGCACACCCACGTAGACTAGCCTTGCCTTCGGCACCAAACTGTTCGTGGTAACATAGTTAAATTCATGCCGGAATGAATGCTCTGATACCAAAAATGTCTCCCTGGCGATCACACGCCGTGGCAACATAAGATACCTCAGCCGCTAGTTTTACGCACCGCCTCTCGGAAATATTGTCATATGAGCTCACATGTATTTAATATTTGATGGCATCAAATAATTTAGATTTAAATATTATTAGTTTTAGATTAAACGATGATAGTTTCTGAGCATATTTTTTATTTATGAAGTTTAATTATTTTTTTGTCATCATTCACTCAACAAAAGGTACTTATGCATCCATCACAAGAGTCTAACATACAACCTCATCATGCTTCAACAAAATATGAAGAAGTGCTAAATGTGAGTTGAATCAAATGGCTTTGCCTATAAAGTTTACATTTGACACTTTATAAAAAGTGGGATAAATTTCTTGCCCCTCCTCGAGCAAAAAAAATAAAAAATTCTTGCCCCTCCCCCTTTTTTGCCATAAATTAAATTTCTTCCCATTGATCTAACTGAAGATGATAATTTCATACGATAATATAGGGCTTGTTTGGTATGACATCAAAAGAAGAAAAAAGGCTAGTGGCAATGAAAACATGATTTTTGGGAGTTTGGGAAAGCTTCAACATTTGATGGACTTTATAGTCTGAAGCCACTTTTTGGCTGAAGCCACTTCTTAGAGCTTCTAGTCTATCACCATCACAGTGACTTCACTTTTTTCTAAGAAATTACTAGGGGTGTTCATGGGCAGGGCGAGACCCTGCCTGAAAGATCATTGGGCAGTAAAATGCAACCCAATGCCCGGCATTGCCCAATAGAAGCCCTAACATTTTTGGGCTGGACAATAATGGGATGGGTGATAAGTGCATATTTTATAATTAAATGAGTATCAATTCTGAGATATATTGGATTAAATTTATTACTATTGTATATATCTTGCAGGAGTTATTAGCTGATTGAGAAATGAGCGAGAAAAGGAAATAAATTTGAATTAATTGTGTGGTATGATAGAGTGAATTAAAAAATATTTGGAGGTGATTGGAGATCTCAAAAGGATATCGCATATCCTTTATTTAAGAAAGAAGCAGATCACGGACCAAGTTAGCCTAAGGGAATTATTATATAAAGGAAGGGGCAGCACACAAAAGAGGAAGCACGGAAGAAAGAAAAAAACATCCTTATGCTCTCTAAATTTCGGTATTTACAAAAGGTTTAGAGAGAAAAGGGCTGAAGAAAGAAAGAAGGAGGAGACGGCTGAAGAAAGAAAGAAGGACGCAAGAACAATTCTGATTTTTCATCTCTTTTCTTTTATTTTTTTAACCTAGCCATGCTTGGCTAGTCTTCTTTAGTAGTTAGGGCGAGGATGAACCCTATGCGAATTTGAGTATTTGTTTGAATTCTCTATTGAACGTTATTTACCATGATTGAATGAATTATCTTTGCTTAAAGCTTTCTTAAAGATTGATCACCTTTTAGATTGTTCATAGGTTGGTGTATGACAATAGAGATGTTGGTGCATTTAACTAGAACCGTTAATTCGTCATAGAATTGCATGACCTAGACATAGGCTTACGAGTTTATGCGATCTCATAATTCTGGGTTATATAATCTTTCCAAACAATACTAAGACATTAGGTTGTTTTCAAAGATAACGGACTAAGGTAGCGTCAAGACATTGAGACTTAGTCTAATTTTAGAGAATTGATCGTCAATCATGGGAATAATAATCAATTAGGGATTTAATTCAAATACTTAGAGGAACATAGGGAATTTTATGCCCTAGTTGCGTTTTCTCTATTGATTATCTTTTCTAAACAATCGTTCTTGAGATTCTTAATCTTGAATGCTTGTTCTTGATTAAATTCCTTAAAATTCTGTTTGGTTACAACTCACCCCCTATTACTCATTGATCCAACTAAAGCTGAAATAACGAATTAGTGGTTGGAGTACTATTCCTCGTGGGACGATCTTTTTCTCACTACTTTATTACTTGTAACGATCGGTGCACTTGCCGAAGTCGCTATCAATGGGCAAGGCAGGCCTTCCTTACCCAAGTGGCGATACTCTGCCACACTTTATGTGGAAAAAATAGCTTCAATCATACCTAATAAACAATATTGCAAACTTCAAATGAAATCCATAATTCTACACTTTGGAATATTCCAAAATAAGCCTACAACTTGAGTCTTGAATTTAAAAAGACAACCATATGTCTTAACAAATAATCAAATACTCATAAGTTAAAATAAAAAATATATAACACTCTACTATTGTATCAATATATATATACACACACAATCGGGCGGGGCAACATACCATGCCCGATGCCAAGCCTTACCCACAAAAATATCCAACTAATTGTACCCAATTTTTTTGGGCTGCTTTTTCTTGGGTTTAGCGCAAACATTTTTTACGAGCTCGACAAGTGTACGGGGCCATCGGTATCATGAACACCCCAAGAAATTACCGAAATGATTTCCGCCAAATGCCAAATTATGAAGACCTGGACGACCGTGCCGGATTTCCGCCAACTGCCAAATTACCGTGCCGGACAAATTATGCCAAATTGTGAAGCAAAAGACAATGCCTATCTTACTTGAAGACCGGCCTGGCGGCTGGACAACTCAGTAATATTTTTCAACCAAAGGAAAAACAATGCATATTTCATTTGATTTTTCTTTCTGAGTTGTTGTGAAGATTATAAATGGAAACAGTTGACATGCAAGTTACAATAATTTCAATTTTTTAACAGGTTTCTTTTCATTTTTAACAGGCCGAAAATACAATTTTCTTCTTATATTCCAAAAGGTGTTTTCTTTTCTGTTGTTTATAATGATATATTTTTTAATTATAAAAGTAAGCTTATCTTTAAATTAATTCAAAGAGTCGAACATTAGCGTCTTTTTATTATTTTGTTAAACTTCAAGTAAAATTTTTAGGATACACATGAAATCAATCACCACCATATAATTGTAAGAAGTTCCATGGTTTATAATTTGTGTATAACATGTCTCATTTTACATTTTGAGCCCTATACAAATGCATGAGACCCTACTTTAATTTTTCTTATAATATTTTGTAAATTTTCAAAAAGAGAAAGAGTATACAATAGAAAAAAGAAGATGAAATTGAGAAAATTCACACATTTCTCCTATATACTCTATCCAAAATTTCTAAGACTTGGGGAAAAAGGAAAATCACAATAAGATCTCAAACAAAGGAATATAATGTAATCACCAAAAAAGTATCATAATAAGTGAACATGTAATGATAAATTTTTATATAGAAAATGACACTAGGTTCATATTACTCACTTGTTATGGATTTTTATTAATTATCACATTCTTTTCTTGGGATCTCATAGTGATTTGTTTTTAAGAAAAAACCGCTAAATTAAAATTTCCTCAAGAGTCAAGGATGGAATTTTGGGGTCATAAAAAATCAAAAGCATTCTTCAAGATGTCATTGTCGATATATACACTTTAATTATTAGAGATGCCATTATATATTTAGTTATCTCTAATAAGTTTCACATCTTCATCTCCCATCAGTAGTCACAGAGAAGAGGAGCAAAGTAAACCTTCATATCTTACGATGTTATTATCTCATCGATATTCTAAGGTTGCAACAACAATATTATTCGTTGTTGCTCAAATATGGTTGACGGTGAATTCATTTTCAGAAGAAGATGAGATACACAGCTTGCCCGGACAACCTCCGGCAGAATTCCGGCAATATGGCGGTTATATTACAGTTGACGATGAGAATCAAAGAGCTTTGTTTTACTACTTTGTTGAAGCAGAAGGAGACTACATGTCCAAGCCTCTGGTTCTCTGGTTGGAGGGAGGTGTGTGTGTATGCTTTAATATATATATATATATATATATTAATTTGGTGTCTTGAATGAAAGATATATAATAGGGTGAAGGTCCAGAAATATTCATGCATGGGAGCAAAACTGTTAGAACCGTTAAATTTGACTTAATATAATTACTATTTGTTGTGGGACCCACACTCTTTTGGCACATGGGTGTTAGTCCAACTTTAACGATATTGGCATTTTTGCTCCAATTTTAAATGTTCATGTATATTTTTGCACATTTGGAATGTATATAGTGCTAGATATACTTTTAGTAAAAGTTTATGAGTATTTTTACTTCTTATCCCTATATAATATTAACTAACGAATGAAGATATGGTCTTGTATGTTCTTTTAAGGGCCTGGTACTTCTTCCCTTGGAGCTGGAGCTTTCGTGGAACATGGTCCTTTCAAGTTGAGAGAAAACGCTCTTGTGAAAAATGATTATAGTTGGAACAAAGGTTAGTATAAATACTGGAACTTAATTGAATGTGATAATGAAATAATGAAATATTGTTGATTATATTGATTTATTTTCTCCTTGTCATAGATGCAAATATGCTTTACTTGGAATCCCCAGCTGGAGTTGGTTTCTCTTACTCTTCTAATCAATCTTTCTATGGCTTTGTCAACGATGAAATTACAGGTTCTTTTCTCTTAATCTCTTGTTCTTATACTACCTTTGGTTAGTTGACTTTTTTGGGAGATTAAGAAAACTAATTAAAATATTTATATTTATAGTTTTTTTTTTCCAAATTAATTTGTCTAACTTATAAACTGATATATAATTTAATCATACACAACATATGATATGATTAAATAACTTATTTAGATTTCCACAACTAGATCTTATATTTATTACCAGAGATAGTAAGTAGCAACAAAGTATATATATGTACAAAAATTAATGCATGATCTTTTTAGAGTCATCATATATTGAGGAAAGAGATCATCTCTTTTAATTTGAAGGGCAACGTTGATTCAAACCTTGGTTTGACATGTGATAGATTAGCCTGTTTCGCTATACCCAGCCCCTTGTTGTTGGTATGGTTGAATGGTTTTTGACAAGAAAGGATCCAATTATTCATCCATGCATTAGTAATAAACTACCTATAATTGAGTAGCTTTAATTAGTTTTTTTACTTGGCGTACATAATTAATTAAGAATTAGGGTTTTCCTTTTTAACCTATAGCTAGCTAATCTCTACTCTAAGATTTGGAGAGTTATATATTGTCCCCATTTAAAATAACCTTATTATTTCCTTTTACAGCAAGGGATAATCTTGTCTTCCTACAGCGTTGGTTCAATAAATTCCCAGAATACAAGAACAATTTTTTCTTTATTGCTGGAGAGAGCTATGGCGGTAAGTAAATAGGAATGTTATATTTTATTTTGAAACTGTAAAGTTTAACGCAGTCTTTTTTACACGCACACACATATATATGTTTTTTTTTCAGGTCACTTTGTCCCTCAACTAGCACAGCTCATCACTCACACCAAGACTCAGTTCAATCTCAAAGGGATTGCAGTGAGTACATTATTGAGAAAATTAGAAACATGATTATATATGTTAGCTTTTTAAAATGTTTGTTTAAATTAAAATAAGTTTCAATGGATTACACACACACAGACACAAATGATCGATGGTTATTTATGCAGGTAGGGAATCCACTTCTAGAATTTAGTACTAATTTCAACTCAGTAGGAGAATTTTTGTGGTCCCATGGGCTGATATCAGATTCAACTCTCCAAAGCTTGACCACTGCATGCAACTTTTCCCAAATAACGAGGCAAAATCTGATAAGTAAAACTCTCACACCGGTTTGCAAAGGAGTGTATACACAAATGTTACAAGAGGCTGGTGAGGATTTTCCTCTAGGCGTTGTCTCTCCATGCTTGTCAACAATCTCTGAAGTTAGCCAACTGGTATTTAGGCTTTTTTCTTTCTTTCTTTGGTGCTACTTCCAATTGTTAATATAAAACATATTTGAGGAGTTGATCTTAGTTCTAAATATAAGACATATTTTTTATAGGGTTAAGGGCAATTTTGCCTCGAAAATTTTCATCGAAGAGCAATTTTGCCTCGAAAGTTTTTCGGAGGCAATTTTCCCTTAACTGTTATCCCAGTTATTTTTGATCGTTTGTTGATCAAATATGCCGAATTGGAAGTCCACGTATCACCCACGTCATTTTATTAAGTGCAAATTTTCCCTAGAGGTCCATATGTCATCTAACTCATTTTTTTAAAGTTAGATTTAAAACTTCTGAGACAAATTTGCATCTTAACAAAAATGATGTCGATAACATGTTCATTGTCAGTTCAGCATATTTGGTCAATTAACGGTCAAGATTAACTAGGATAGTGGCCAAAACAAAATTGCTTCATTTTTTACACTTCCAAAGCAAAATTTCCCCTGAAAAACTTCCGTGGCATATACAATTGCCTCTCGGAGACAACTTCCAAGACAAAATTATCCCTTAACTCTTTTTCATATTTGTCAACATTTTTCTAATTTGCCTATATTATATTGATGCTTTCTTAATAAAAATAAAGGAGGAGAGGGAATGAAGGAATTAACTAGGGTGTTTTCGAAAATACTTTTATATTAACTAATTTCTTAAACCTAATCAAATTAGGTACATATGTCTTATTATAATAAGGACCAAAGGGAACATTATTTCTTCCTCAATTTGTGGGCTTCTTTCTGACTTTTCTCAGTTTGCATTCATTTTTTGGTGCAGCTTAAGAAGAGTCAAGAAATAGAGAATTACTTAAACCGGAAAGATGTACAAGAAGCTCTTCATGCTAAGCTTATAGGAGTCACCAAGTGGTCCATTAATGGCCGTGAGTAAGTTTCTTGAAAACACCAAGATATATCTCTTGAATGTTCCATGTGTAGGTAAAATTTCAGGGAGAGGGTTATATTCTAATTTTGTTTTGAAAGTTTTTGTATAGGAGCTATGGGTATTTGGAATTTTTTTTCAATCAATATTGTCCTAAAAGCATTAAAAAGGAGTAATGTCACCCATAGTTGTTAAAAATATTAAAGTTTAAATATTAACATTAGTTTTTTAAATGGTTAGGGTGATTTTGCTCATTACACTTTTGGAGCAGTATTGATTAAAAAAATATTCCTACATACTCATAGCTCCTACCTAAAAACTTTATGGGAAAAATTGAACCTTGATTCATTCAGTGAGATAGTGAAGATGATGATCACAAAAGTAATCTTCAGTTTCATTGCGTTACAGAGTTGTAAAATATGATATTCAGGATGCTGAGATACCAATAATTCCTATCCTCAAGAAACTAGTTGAGTCAGGTCTCCAAGTACTGGTATACAGGTAATTGATTTTTCTCCTGTGTTTTATATCAAACAATATCAAATCATATTCAATAAACAAGGAAATTAAATGTATTTCCATATAGTGGAGATCAAGATGCAGGGATTCCCTGACTGGAACACGAATGCTGGTGGATGAATTGGCCAAGGAGATGGCACTGAATCCAACTGTGCCCTATAGAAGCTGGTTTCAAGGAAGACAGGTTCATATTTCTTACAACTTAAATACGTACAAACATGACCTTACTACTATAGAAAACGTTTCTGGGAGAGTTACCCTTAAATTGGACCTGACAATGAGATAGTCATATAAAAAATTAGAAACATGACTTACATGCTCGTTAATAATTTATAGGGACTGTCTGTTTTTGTTTTTGCAAAACAATTTTATAAAATTGTTTTTAAAAACAAGTTTTGGGAAAAAAAATCTATTTGTATAGCTGTTTTTTTAAAAAAAAAATATTGTTGAAGTGACATGGTGCAACCGTTGCCAACAGTGATATGGTGGTGGTTAACGCTAGTAGCATGATGTTAATAATGTACAGGCGGCTGCCTCAAAAAATAAGAAATATAAAAATAAAAACAAGAAAACAACTAAAAGCTATTTTGATTTTTTAGTTTTTAAATAACTTATTGAAAATAGTTTTCCAAACAAGTATTAGTTGTTCTTTTACAAAAACTATTTTTAAAAACAGAATCAAACAAGCTTATAACTGTTTGATCATTAGAATTAACTAGATCATACGCAAAATCTAGAAGATGAGAAGCGAATACAAATCTGTGAAGCCCACTGTACTAAATTATTTCTTTGTAATTTTATGATTAGGTTGCAGGATGGACACAAGTGTATGGTAATAACACTCTATCATTCGTAACAATAAGAGGAGGAGTTCATTTGACTTCAGTTTCACAGCCTGAAAGATATTTGCTGGTGTTTCAAGCTTTTCTGCAAGGAAAGCCACTTCTCCATAAATAATGCTTCCTTCTGATCTCATCATCACCAAGAATAAAAAAACGATTCTGAACGTTTACACAGCCATACAATCACATTTATACACGTACGTGCATGTATGAGGCTTGTTTTTTTCTTATTTGTTTTTTCTTTAGATAATTACTAAATAATCTGTAATTTCAGAATATTATTCTGAATTCATAAACTTAATACTTCTAGATACCATATTGTGATGCTCATTTTCCTTCTCCTAATTCTTTATTCCTATGTGTGTGTGTATATAAAGTCTCATATAAGGTGCAGTATTTAATTAAATAATACCCTCCAGCAGTCCCTTCTGAAAGCAAGCACAATCTTATCCTCAAGAGCATGTTTAGGATCCTCAAAAGTGCTTATTTACGTAAATCGAGATAAAACCCCTCTCACATTTTTACCTCGTATACGATGAATTACAATTGAAAAGAAAATCTGTTTTTAATTAAAAGTTCCAATCACTATTCCAAACAGATACATGAGGATGGTTGTAACATCCCAAATTTTGGGATTTGGAGTTTGAATATTTTATGGGAAATTAAATTGTGAAATTTTCCCTAAGTAATTATGAAAATTAATTATTTGAATTTAAGGCATATTCTCCTGTAAATTAAAGGCAATCCTGTTCGCATTGGAAAGCAACCACCGAAACCAAAGATAATGACAGCAAAAGTAGATCACGCAAGCTCAGAGAAGATCACAGCGTTTAACAAAAACGCCGAAAAGAAGATTCATTCGGCGTCTTCCACGGGTCACGCAACAGTAACTCCATGCTTCTCGAGCTCAGCGTGAATTATCCACTGTGCATCTCTTCTCGGACTGGACCCTCGGTTCAGTATATAATCCATGTTTCTCTAGCTCTTATTCACTCATCTTACTTCCACCAGGACTAAGTCCTAAAGAAGTGAAACCGAGAGTGAGAACAAGAGAAGGAGAGAGTGAGAACCGTGAGAGAGAGAGAGAGAGATTCAACTGTGGTTATACTTGTAATCATCCTCCTCTGCATCTAACGCCGAAGAACAGGGGCGTTGAGTTTTACCAGAGATCACAACGTGCAAACAAGTAGAAACTAAAAGTAAGTCTTCGGGTATCTTCCTTTCTTCTTGTTTCGCTGCACACTTGGGAAAATAAAAAGAGGTTGCTGCACACACACACACACACACACACACATATATATATATATATATATATATATATATATATATTATTATGAAGTTATTTTTCGGATATACAAGTACTAAGATAAAAGGTGTGTGTGTGTGTGTGTGTGTATATCTGTTGCGTGGTGACTGGAAGGAGTAATGATCAAACACGTAAGGATCAAAACAATAAACAATCATGGTTGCTGATATAATTACTTGCTCCTTAATTTTATTATAAATGAATGTACATATAAGGTTACTGGTGGGAGGTTTTGTAGGATGAAATACTTTGCTATCATATACACACACATATAAGACGCTGCAATGATTAAAAAGAAAGAAAGAAATGATCTTATATAAAAATATGCATATGTGGTACATGAAGCTAAGACTCGTTGGTATATATATTGATGCAGTGGAAGTTAATAGGAAAAATCTGTTCATATATATATATATATAGCTGAACATGGAAAACTTGCTCTTGAAAGTATATATATCTAGATATGGATATGTATCGCTGGTTTGGAAAGAATGAGCATGGCAACTATTGAAAATGCTGATATATATATATTTTGCTGCACACCCAAAAGCTGAAATATATACACACATTAATATATAAATATAAGTGGGTGTTTAAGTTACTGCATAAGAAGGGGAAAACCGAAACTCATGCTGTCATGTGAATAGAATATATATATATGTGTGTGTGCGCGCGCATGAAACGCTGCTCATAGGGGAAAAACGTGCGTCTTTGCTGAGAAGTGTATAAGTATATATATATTGTGTGTGTACCGTTGGACTTGGAGAGAGAGAATATAAGGCTTTGGCTTGTATATGTAAATATGGTTGCTGACAAAGTATATCACGTTGCATTTGAAAAGAAAGAGAAAGATGCTATCTTGGATTAATTAATTTTATATATATATATATATATATATATATATATATATATATATATATATATATATATATATATATATATATATATATATAGTGAAGTATATTTTACGTGGTGGGAGCATTTATTAAGATCCTAATTTAAAGAGTTAGGATAGCCTATGGGAGTTTAAATTAATTGTGGAGAAATAATAATTAATGATATAATAGTAAATTAGCAAAATTGGGTCTAGGAATAAAGATGACAAAATAAGACCCAAAATATATATTTTGGCCTTCAAAAATTAGAATAGACCTTCGAGAGTTAGTACATGCCCAATAGCCTTACATTAAGTCTAGTCCCATGACAGTGGAGATTATGAAGAGTTGGAACAAATAATAACCCGCCGTATGTAAATGTATATTTATAGGACACGATAGTTGCCGAGACAATTAAACGGACGTGAAGCCAGCTGAAGATTGTAAAGTAATCAGGTAGTAACTCTAATCTCACATACTTAGTATGGCTGTGTATGACTGTTGAATCATATATGTGAATGTCCCGTCCCGTAAGGGCCAAGACCACTCGTGGCTCGATTGAGCGGAAGGACTGACCATGGAGTACCTTCCCGGTGGATAGAATTAGGGTAGGGCCTATTGGACAAAAGTCCTTAGGTGGCTAACCTAATTGCATTCAGAGGACTCGGACGCTTCCGATTGAGAACTCTGGAGGTTCCAGGGGACTCTCGGTAGGTCTTAGTCTACTATTCATAGTTGGGTGTTCCGATTGAGAACTCCGGTGTACAGGGGGACTCTCGGTACAAGCCACGTGGTATACTTAGCGCTATGGTTATGAGATATGTATATGTTGTTTTGGCTATATGTGATCTGCATTATGGATTCTGAATGCTTTATGCTGTGTGGATTGTTATGCTATGTTGGTTGTCTTTCATATACTGTTTATACTCTGTTTGTGAGATTAACTTGTTACTCTGGGATCCTTCGGGATTCCAGCCTCTATTACTACCTGTAAAAAGGACAGTGTATTGGACACGGCTTCCAAGGCAAAGCGGTGGATATCGGCAACTGGAGGTTTTGGATCAAAGCAAGGGCAACTACTAGCTATCTTTGATCGAATTTTGTAACTTGGTAATAGTTACGTTTAGAAGCTGTAGATAATCTCCATAACCCTTCGAAAAATTCCTATTGTAATCAAGTAATATTATATCAGTATGTTATGCTATTTCTGTTCGCCTATTATGTTGCGCATTGTTGCTCTGGTTATTGTCGGTATATTAGTAGGGTGTTACAATGGTGGATAAGATTGTGCTTGTTAATCCTCCAAGGAGTACACGCGTGAGGATGGTTTGTGTAGGAGGAAGGCTTCTGATGGCAACTTCAACGTGAAATCATCATACAACATGATCTATCAGCAGCAGGATGAACAGCCTGATGGACATTACCAGCAGCATCTATATATGGTGCTGGGGGGAAAATTTCAGAAAGAGCAAAATTCATTATGTGGCAAGTTTTTTATGAGAGAGCGGCTACAAATGCCCTCAGAGCTAAACACAAAATAAATGTCTCAAATCAGTGTCTCTTTGACTATGATAGTGAGGAATCTATTTTACATACACTGAGAGATTGTGAGGAAGCAAAAAGAGTGTGTGGTCTTTTCTAACTAACCCCCTTTACTATCCTGCTTTTTTCTCTGGTAATTTACAAGAATGGCTGAAATGGGACAGGGTGAACTCCCCAGGCGCAAGCCTTGGCAGATGATATTTGGTACGGTGTGCTGGTTGTTGATATGGAAGAATCGATGCAAGAAAGTTTTTGAAGGAGTCAATGAACAACCGAAAGCAATCACTCATCAAGCCATTTATCATCTCATTGAGGGAGTGGAAAATGAAAGGTTTCGACACCAAGTTTTTCAGATTCCCCATTGATTTCACGTTTGCTGGCACCCCCTTCTTTGTATTATTTTTTTCTTTTTTTCTTTTTTTGTGGATGGCGCACGCAACAACCAACGAGAAGCTACATGTGGTGGTGTTATACCACTATTACAAGATTGTTGTATATATAACGCTTAATAAATAACATTACATCGAATTATATATATTGAGGTGGAAGTTGCAAAAGAATATATAAAGCTGACGGTTAAATATGTGTACCTTCATGTATTAAAAGGTGGAATTCGTAAAAATAAAAATATATAACGGTTGTACTTATTAACTGTCAAGCATTTACTATAACAAAAAAGATGTTTCTTACGAAATAACCTTCATGTAACACTTTCAAACTATATTTTTTCACAACTTTATATCAACAAAAACAAATATATAACGTTTATAATAATTAACCATAAAATATGGTTCCTAAATTCTTTTTTTTAAAAGAATATTTAATGGTTAAAAATGATAACCATCATCTATATAAGAAGGATTTTGAAAAAAAAAAATTGAGAATAATTTACAGTTCTTCACAATTAATCATTATGTATTATTCAAGAATAACTAACAATAAAAAATTATTTGACGATATATTATGGTTCTTCACAAATAATTGTTAATTACTATTTAATATAAATAAAGGTGGAATTTTTAAAAGATATTATATATAAAGGGGTAGGATCCTAAAAAATATAATTTGATAATACATTATGGTTCTTTTCGTAAAGAAATGTTAAATATTTTTTAATATAAATAAAGGTGCCATTATAAAAGGGAAAATTCTATTTAAATACCAAATGAAATTGCAAAACCCCCAAATGTCTGTTAAACTTGTTAAAGGACTTAAAGGTACAAAGGACCAAATAGGGATTTTCAAATTCGGTGAATTTACCATTTTTCCCTTAGTTTTTAAATAAATTAAAAAAACAAAAGAAAAATGACCCTCGCCAGAGGGCCACCTGAGCTGACTGCCGGACGGCCTACAACCGCTGGCAGCTTGGAATTGGGCCAGGGTTTTTTTGTTTTGGTGGGGTTGAATCTTTTATATATATATAAAAAAAAAGATTGAATGAAAGTGAGAAGGTAGGGTGGGGTTCGAAACCACCCTACCTTCATGCATAGGGGCCAAGTGGCCGTTCCTTATATATATATATGCATTAACAAATATATATATATATTCTTCTTAACATTTTTTCCATCAAGAAACACTCTTATAAATCTCATTATTGAACTTGTAAATCCTATTAATGAACTTGTTATTCTCATTACAAATTTTGATCATAGTGCTCAAATTTTATTCAATCTTGTGAATCCCATGATATATATATATATATATATATATATATATATATATATATATATATATATATATATATATATATATATATATATATATATATATATATATATATATATATATATATATATATATATATATATATATATATATATATATATATATATATATATATACACCATTAACGACAATTGGATTATGCCTGTGACTCTAATTGTTCTTTATTGATTGAATATCTATGACTACAATTTGACTTGTGATCATTGCAATTAAAATTTGAAGAGACACTTGTGAAAAACATGACGAAGGCAATTGGTAATTACCAATACGGAACTTGTAAATACCATTAACGAATTGGTAATTCTCATTACAAAATTTGTTATAATTGATCCTTATTTGTGATTTCATGAGAGACACTTGTGAAAAACTTGACGAAAGCATTGGTAATTACCATTACGGGACTTATAAATACCATTCACGAATTGGTAATTTTCATTATAAGATTTGTTATAATGGACCCTTATTCGTTATTTCATGAGAGATACTTGTGAAAAAGCTGCAAAAGCCCTAGTAATTACCATTATGAAACTTGTAAATCCCATTAATGAACTTGTTATTCCCATTACAAATTTTGTTCAAAGTGTTCAGATTTTGTTCGGTCTTGTGAATCTCATTTTATATATATCCATATAATATATCATATTTATATATTATATATTATATAATATACACACACATAATTAATATGTATGTATGTATGTGTTCAGATTTTGTTCGGTCTTGTGAATCTTATTTTATATATATCCATATAATATATCATATTTATATATTATATATTATATAATATACACACACATAATTAGTGTGTGTGTGTGTGTGTGTGTGTGTGTGTGTGTGTGTGTGTGTGTGTGTGTGTGTGTGTGTGTGTGTGTGTGTGTGTGTGTGTGTGTGTGTGTGTGTGTGTGTGTGTGTGTGTGTGTGTGTGTGTGTGTGTGTGTGTGTGTGTGTGTGTGTGTGTGTGTGTGTGTGTGTGTGTGTGTGTGTGTGTGTGTGTGTGTGTGTGTGTGTGTGTGTGTGTGTGTGTGTGTGTGTGTGTGTGTGTGTGTGTGGAATATCACCTAGAGGGGGGTGAATAGGTGATCTTATCAAATTTTTCTAAGATACGTTTGGATGGCAAATTAAGAGAGTAGGGAAGGAGAAGTGAACACATAGAAATTTATACTGGTTCGGTCTTAATACTTTGACCTACGTCCAGTCCTCAAGTACACCTTGAGATTTTCACTGTCTCTCAGAAACAGTACAATTACCCACTCTGTAACTTAGGATGATCCTTTCACACTCGGAATCACTCCCCCTTACAAGTTGCAATTGTACACCCTTGCTTAAGGTTCCACAACCTTAAGCTTGAATAAAAATAACAAAAGTGTTTTTCAAACAACTCCTCACGAGTATATCAAATATAAGCACTGAAGCACTATGTGTGTTTGGGATACTCAAGATAATCACAGTAATACAGAAGGGATGAATGGAGTAGATGTTCTTGAGTGTCTTTTCCAGTTGAGTCTTCTGTCTCTTTATAAGATTCATGGTTCATGTTGATCAGTCGTATTTGAGAAAGTAACCGTTGGGGCATTTCGTCGTTTGGACTTCCAATGATTACTCCGTCTTTGATGATTATGACCGTTAATTTATTTTATGGTCTTTCCTTTATTTGATCAGGGAATAAATTAGAGTAGTTGCAATATGATTTGTTTCCAGATAAAGTGCTTCATCTTTTAAACTTCCTCCGTTGACGCGTGAAGAATATGTGTTCAGATTTCCGTTCGTCAATCTGTTGGTTGATTCCTGAAACTCACTTAAGTAGAAAGATTAAAGATGGAAATAAATGAGTTTGAATATGATTAGTAATAATGGTGATTCAATAATAATCAAAGGTAATCAATCAAATATATAGTGTATCGAGAATCTGTTTGAATCGTTGATGCTCGAGCATGATGTATTTCGCTGCTCGGGCAAGCTCCTAAAGAGGCTGGGATTCACGCTGATGCTCGGGCAAGGCATATGACATCGCTCGAGCAAACGCCTAAGGAAGTCGAGATTTACGATGATGCTCGGGCGAGCTTCAATGGTGTGCTCAGGCAAGCCTTGGACAGAGGCGAACAACAAAGGTCTTTTGATGTTGCTCGAGCAAGCAATTATATGTTGCTCGGGCAAGGTGCTCGAGCAAGGGTGAAAGATCTGCTCGGGCATATGACATATGGGGGTGATTTAGTAATGTTGCTCGGGCAAGGATTTGTCTTTGCTCGGGCATGTTGCTCGAGCATAGCGGAATGCATGCTCGGGCAAGCAGCATAAAATGGTGAGTTTTGGGAGGTTGCTCGGGCAACCTTTTTCCCGCTGCTCGAGCATGCTATGCTCGAGCGAGGCTTTCTGTAGTGCTCGAGCAAGGCTTTCCTTTCGCTCTAGTTTTGCTTCGACTCGACTTTGCTCGGGCAAAGGATTACACCCGCTCGAGCATGATTTCCTTACCTTGCGACAAAAGAGTATTTGATGTATGTATGTATGCTCGGGCAAGGGTAATGGATCTATGCTATGTATGGCAAGACTAACTTAGATTAGTTTTTAGGCAATGTAACCCTATGATGCTCGGGCATAAGCTTGGGGCTGCTCGGGCAAGGTCTACTCAGTTAAGCTTTTCAAGTTTGAAACCCGATGTTGCTCGGGCAACATCTGAGACCTGCTCGGGAAAACTTAGATTCTCATGTTTCACAATCAATTTAATAACTTGCACATTGTGATCATCAAAACACCGAGAACTAACATGTATGGGTCCAGTGATCCCCAAAACTACATCGTTTTGGATTAATGAAGGGTGTTTTTTGTAATTTTGTTTATTTTTTTATCATAGCAATTTTACCAAAACACCCTTCATTAATTCACCTAAAATTACAAACACACCCTTCATTAATTCAAAACAACGTAGTTTTAGGGGTCATTGAAGATAACTTATCTCTAATGACTGGAGAAACACTTTTCCCATATATATATATTGGGATTCACATGATTGAACAAAATCGAGCACTATGATCAAAATTTGTAATGAGAATAACAAGTTCATTAATGAAATTTACAAGAATATTCGTTCCTTGATGGAAAAAAATGTTAAGAAAAATGTATATATATTTTTTAAAACATATATATATCAAAAGAACCAAGTGGTCAGGCCACTTGACCCCATGAAAGTGGGGTGGGTTCGAATCCCACCTTCTCACTTTCATTCAATCTTTTAAAAAAAAAAAAAAGATTCAACCCTACCTCAAAAAAAAAAAAAAAACCCTCACCAAATCTCAGGCCGCTGGCTGCCAAAACCTAGGTTGTAACTGGTAGCCAGCAGTTGCAAGCCGACAGTGGCCCTCCAACGAGAGTCATTTTTAAAAAAAAAAAAATTATTTAAAACTAAGGATAAATTCACTTGAATTTGAAAATCTCAATTTGGTCCTTAATATCTTTAAGTCTTTTAACAAATTTAACAGACATTTGGGGGTTTTACAATTTCATTTGGTATTTAAATAGAATTTTCCCATTATAAAAGATATCATAGGTAAAGAGGCGTTCCTAAAAAATTTGACAATACATTACCGTTCTTCACAAAGAACGATAAGTATACTTAATATAAATAAAGATGAGATTATGAAAGATATCAAATATAAGAAGAAGGGATAAAAAAATTATTTGACAATACATTACAGTTCTTCACTGAAGAACTGTTAAATATTTTAATAGTTCTTTAGTAAGAACCGTTAGGCATTCTTTACTATAAATAAAGGCCACATTCTAAAAAAGAAAAAAAAAATTGACAATATGTTACAATTCTATACTAAGAACCGTTAAGTATTTTTTAATAGAAGACGAGATTTTTAAAAATATCAAATACAAGGAGGTGAGATTTTGAAAAATTTTATTTGACGTAATTCTTTAAACTTCTTCTCAAACGGTTTTTGAGCTTCCTAATGGCTCATACTCTTTTTTCCATTAGTTTTGTTTTGATGTTACAGGTCTTGCCGTCCATCATTACCATGGATCTTTACTATTAAGCTCCTTCCTCATGTAGGCTTTTATCTTTCTTTTTTCAGTTAACATTTTTAGTTCCATTTTATATTTTATATATAACGAGTGCTCGTTAGTTGATGGTCAAAGTTGCCTGTCAAGATTATGATATATAATCTGATGATGATTGTTGGTTTAAATATTAAAAGAGAGGGGGAAAAAACACAATAAAAGGCCAAGAATATAGGGAGAAAAAAAACGATGAGGTAAAATGCTAAATTTTTTATTGTTAAGCATCTCACATCCCTAAACTTTAGAAATCCAAACTATATGTTTAAATCTGCTTTGTTGAATCAAATTCCGAAATTTTCTTAAGTTTTTATATGTGCCAACTTTTACTATATTATGATTCTCAAAATCATATTCTTAAATTTGTTTAAGTTTTTATATTTGTTTATTTTTATTATATTTATTCTTATATTTATTTTGTGTTACTCTTTTGCAGGTAAAGGATATATGTAACATTCTAATTTTTAAATTTTAAAAAACACATGTAAGGTTACAACAATACATAAGCACACAGCAGATGTAATGTTAACAACACAACAGTACATAGCACACAAAGACATGTAATGTTATCCACGTTTACACTAACCAGTGCCACGACGGCCCCTCGTGTCCTCAGCACTAGGAAAACAATACTACGGCATTATCAAGACTATAACCCGCATACAGCTGAATGTATATAAACTGTGACCTAAGACTAAGTCTTAGCCACTCTATGAATCATCTATCACATATAAGCATATAAGATATAGACGATTAAAGTTACCAGTACGCGAACATACATTTCACCGTGTAATTACCAAAACGCCTGTCCTTTGAATCCGACTCCGGACTTGATCCCGGATATCCTATACATTATCGTCGGATTATTTCCTTTTCCATAACTTATATGATATTGTCATTAATACCATATTTCCTAGAATAATATCAAAAACGATATTTTCACCTATTTTGACATTTCTACCCTTGGTGGACTTGTTATTCCACTTTTACCCTTACATTTTATTAAAAACGAAATACTGGATTTTTTGGGCAGATTTTTCAACAACTTTGAAAAATCATAATTAATTCTAAGAGAAATAATTTTTGAGTTATTCAAAATTCCTCATGACCCTTGACATGTATATTTTCAAGGAAAAATATTCCCAGAACCTATAACATCAAGAATCATTCCCAGTTTAATTGTTTCTCGACACTGCCCAGATTTTCGTCCAGAAAAATAGCTTAACTTCAAAAATTTATATCCCCTTGACCAGAGATCAAAACGTTACATATTTTATATATTTAGAACTCCCTGTATGTATACGTTATTCATGTAAAATTTCATGAATTTTGAAGATCATTTTATACCTAAAATGATATCCTAAACGTGGCTGACTCCAGAAACAGCAAACCAAAAATCTACCAATGTTTTGCTACTTTGATCTTCAACTTCCAAAAATGATATTGTAATACCCTAAAAATCCATATCATAATTTAGTAAAATATACCTATTGAAAATAGGTGAATATGAGGTCTCAAATATGGGAAGGGATTTATCATAATTTTCAGGGCAATTTCTAGTGAAATTAGAAGAAATAAAGAGCTAAACTGCCCTAAATGAACTAAGAATCATAAAATATTGTGATAAATCCTAAGAGGCAACAGAATAATTATTAAAAATCAGAGAGTATGTTGTCTCTAATTTAGAAAATTTATTAAATTATTTCCTTTGGAAATAAAAGAAAGAAAAATCAAAAAGTATTGTGGGGCCATAATTGACCCCATGATTTTTAATATTTTATGTGAGGCATAAAATACCAATGTAAGTCCAATAGTTGTGAGAAAATAATTAATCCTAAATAAGAAAATTATCAATAATTTGTAAGGGATTAATTAAGTAATTATTGGCTAATTATTTAAGCAAGAATCAAGAGAATATTCAAGTAAATTATGTGAAACCCTTTAATTAAATATTAATTGATAAAAATAGCATAAAATATATGTGCTAATTATTGGGAAAAGATTAAGTAAAATGTGTGAGATTAAGTGTATGAAAATCCCTAATCCTAAAAGATTGCTAATCTCATGATTAGGGCACTAATTAGATTTGTTAATCAAATGAGATAAATTAAATAATTACTAAGGGTTAAGATGTAATCTTGAAAAGTAAAATCAAAGGCCTAGAATTTATTCTAGTAATTTTAAAGCCTAAATCCATGTTAAAAGAAATGGACCAATGAGGGAATTTTGGGAAAAATTAATTTAAGATAATGAAATATAATATTAAATAATTAAAAGAGAAAAAAAAAATTAAAAATCCAAGAATGCTGGCCGAAATTTGTGAGTCAAGTGGATAAGAATTTGAAAAAAATATCATGATATTTAAGATTATAATATTAATATAATTGTGATATTTTGTGAAAAAGCATATAGGATAAATGACCACCAATAGAAATTAAATCCTATCTAGAAAACCATGAACTAAGTTTCTAAGGTCAGGATATTTTATAAACAAGTGAATTTTTATCTCGGGTAAGTTTGTCTCCGAAGTCATTTCTGAAACCGACGGAACGCTTATGAGATAAGACGAAAAAGATAAAGGAGCGAGTTGAGGAAATGAAAACCAATGGGAAATAAATCATAACTCAAAATCCTTGAGATAAGTAGAAAACATCTGGATATATTAGGAATCGGTGAATTTTTATCCGAAGTTGGTGTTTCGGAAGTAATTTAAAATCAAGAAGACGTTTATCCGAAAATGTTCGGCGAGCAACGGAATGCCACATAGGATCAAAAATTTGGCTAACCCAAATATTTTGAAAGAGGAAGAATAGATCATCAGGGCTATGTAGCCGGATTTTGAGTTTCTCCAAGATTACGCGATTCGAACACCGAACCAGGGACTTTATCGGTAGAAAACTTCTAGAGCAAGGGAGTGACATCACCTTGATGATGTCACTTGGTTGAAAGATGATGTAAGGAGGTGGATTGTGTGGCCAAGAATGAAGCTTCTAGAAACCCTAGAATGTGTGGTCCAAAATTGAAGTAGAAAGTTGGAAAAAGACCATTTTGCCCTCACAAAAAGTCTATAAATAGGCCACCTTCCATTGAGTTTTTCACACCATCCTTTCTTGAGTATTTTGAAACATAGAGAGAGTTTAGAGAGAAGGAGGAGTCCGGAGAAAATTGTAGCGAAGCTCTGGGTAAGTTTTTCATATGTGATATTATCCTTATAGGATATCTTTGAGCACGTACATTGTCAATAATTGTCAATTTACCGTATTCCGCCAGAAATACCATATAACGTCAACGAAGGTACGTTCGCGTACTAGTAACCCTAACTCTGATATTTATTGTATGCGTGTATGTATTATGATTGGAAGCGTATATGTGGTTGATGGTCTGTTGACATGTTATAAGTGTTGTTATGCACTCCGTGTGGTACATCTACATTTACTCCGTGCGATACATCTGCATTCACTCCGTGCGATATTTCTGCTTTCACTCGTGTGGTACGTACATTATGTGCTGTTTATGTTATAATTATCGTGATCCATGTACTGTATATGTAAATATGAGGTTAACCCTTACCTGGGATCCATATGCATGGGACCTCAGCTCTTAACATAGCGTCAGGGTCAGGAGGACCAAGGACCGAGGAGAGAGGAAAGCAGCAAGCGTAGAGATCTGGTTGCAGACTATCTTTTGTTGCCACGGCATGGGGACTGCCAGGGAGACACTTCTATTGTTATTTTAAAAACTCTCGGTTATCGTACCGTCTCTGTAATTAGCCAGTGGGCATTTTGAATATATATATCAGTTACACTCTTACTCCGATGCTCTACTCTGATGAAAAAAAGTTTATACTGCTTTTGAAAACGGGATGTTACGAGATATCCCAAGATATTCCCCATCAAAATTTCGTTCCAAACTCATTTTTAACCTCGAAACATGAAAAAAATTACTTTTGAAGATCAAAGCACAACTTTTACTATAAACCAAAGACCAAAACTCAAGAACCTTACCTTTGGATCTTGAACTCCCTCTTCACCATGCTCCTATGTGTTTTTCTCTAACTCAATCAGCTTTGATATGAGTTTTTGGTGTGAAGAATTGTAACATCCCATTTTCAAAAGCAATATAAATTTTTTTTCTTATTTAAAATCATCAGAGTAGAGCATCGGAGCAAGAGTGTAACTGATATATATATTCAAAATGCCATAAGTCTGGCTATTTACGGTAATGGTACAATATTTCGAAGGTTCAACTGAAACGTAGATACATGAACAGAAGAGATCTTCAGCCGGATCCCTATGTGAGCTACTTGTCTTTCTCCTCGATCCTCGGTCCTCCCGTCCCTGAAGTTATATTAAGGGCTGAGGTCCAATGCAACCGGACCCCAGGTAATGGTTAACCTCATGTTTATATACATCATATATGTACGACAGACATTCATAGAATTTTGGCAACATTTACTACGGTCAGACATAGAGTATACATATCAGATATGTATGGCAATAACAGATCTGATCGGATGCAAAGTTAAGGCACAATGAGAAATGTACATGATCAGATATGCACGGCAATAACAATACAGTTCTTATCCTATTTTTCCCAAAAGTTTCGGCTGCTCTTCTTTTTTTTTCTTTTTTTTCTATTTTAATTAATCTATATTATTCCCAATGCCCGGCATTGCCCAATAGAAGCCCTAACATTTTTGGGCTGGACAATAATGGGATGGGTGATAAGTGCATATTTTATAATTAAATGAGTATCAATTCTGAGATATATTGGATTAAATTTATTACTATTGTATATATCTTGCAGGAGTTATTAGCTGATTGAGAAATGAGCAGAAAAAGGAAATAAATTTGAATTAATTGTGTGGTATGATAGAGTGAATTAAAAAATATTTGGAGGTGATTGGAGATCTCAAAAGGATATTGCATATCCTTTATTTAAGAAAGAAGCGAGATCACGGACCAAGTTAGCCTAAGGGAATTATTATATGGGGCAGCACACAAAAGAGGAAGCACGGAAGAAAGAAAAAAACATCCTTATGCTCTCTAAATTTCGGTATTTACAAAAGGTTTAGAGAGAAAAGGGTCAAGAAAGAAAGAAGGAGGAGGCAGTGAAGAAAGAAAGAAGGACGCAAGAACAATTCTGATTTTTCATCTCTTTTCTTTTATTTTTTTTAACCTAGCCATGCTTGGCTAGTCTTCTTTAGTAGTTAGGGCGAGGATGAACCCTATGCGAATTTGAGTATTTGTTTGAATTCTCTATTGAACGTTATTTACCATGATTGAATGAATTATCTTTGCTTAAAGCTTTCTTAAAGATTGATCACCTTTTAGATTGTTCATAGGTTGGTGTATGACAATAGAGATGTTGGTGCATTTAACTAGAACCGTTAATTCGTCATAGAGTTGCATGACCTAGACATAGGCTTACGAGTTTATGCGATCTCATAATTCTGGTTTATATAATCTTTCCAAACAATACTAAGACATTAGGTTGTTTTCAAAGATAACGGACTAAGGTAGCGTCAAGACATTGAGACTTAGTCTAATTTTAGAGAATTGATCGTCAATCATGGGAATAATAATCAATTAGGGATTTAATTCAAATACTTAGAGGAACATAGGGGAATTTTATGCCCTAGCTGCGTTTTTCTCTATTGATTATCTTTTCTAAACAATCGTTCTTGAGATTCTTAATCTTGAATGCTTGTTCTTGATTAAATTCCTTAAAATTCTGTTTGGTTACAACTCACCCCTATTACTCATTGATCCAACTAAAGCCGAAATAACGAATTAGTGGTTGAGTACTATTCCTCGTGGGACGATCTTTTTCTCACTACTTTATTACTTGTAACGATCGGTGCACTTGCCAAAGTCGCTATCAATGGGCAAGGCAGGCCTTCCTTACCCAAGTGGCGATACTCTGCCACACTTTATGTGGAAAAAATAGCTTCAATCATACCTAATAAACAATATTGCAAACTTCAAATGAAATCCATAATTCTACACTTTGGAATATTCCAAAATAAGCCTACAACTTGAGTCTTGAATTTAAAAAGACAACCATATGTCTTAACAAATAATCAAATACTCATAAGTTAAAATAAAAAATATATAACACTCTACTATTGTATCAATATATATATACACACACAATACTGGGCATGGCAACATACCATGCCCGATGCCAAGCCTTACCCACAAAAATATCCAGCCTAATTGTACCCAATTTTTTTTGGGCTGGGCAGAACAATTTTTTTACGAGCTCGACAAGTGTACGGGGCCATCGGTATCATGAACACCCCAAGAAATTACCGAAATGATTTCCGCCAATTGCCAAATTATGAAGACCTGGAAGACCGTGCCGGATTTCCGCCAACTGCCAAAGTTACAACTGCCAAATTACCGTGCCGGACAAATTATGCCAAATTGTGAAGCAAAAGACAATGCCTATCTTACTTGAAGACCGGCCTGGCGGCTGGACAACTCAGTAATATTTTTCAACCAAAGGAAAAAACAATGCATATTTCATTTGATTTTTCTTTCTGAGTTGTTGTGAAGATTATAAATGGAAACAGTTGACATGCAAGTTACAATAATTTCAATTTTTTAACAGGTTTCTTTTCATTTTTAACAGGCCGAAAATACAATTTTCTTCTTATATTCCAAAAGGTGTTTTCTTTTCTGTTGTTTATAATGATATATTTTTTAATTATAAAAGTAAGCTTATCTTTAAATTAATTCAAAGAGTCGAACATTAGCGTCTTTTTATTATTTTGTTAAACTTCAAGTAAAATTTTTAGGATACACATGAAATCAATCACCACCATATAATTGTAAGAAGTTCCATGGTTTATAATTTGTGTATAACATGTCTCATTTTACATTTTGAGCCCTATACAAATGCATGAGACCCTACTTTAATTTTTCTTATAATATTTTGTAAATTTTCAAAAAGAGAAAGAGTATACAATAGAAAAAAGAAGATGAAATTGAGAAAATTCACACATTTCTCCTATATACTCTATCCAAAAAAAAAAAAGGAAAATCACAATAAGATCTCAAACAAAGGAATATAATGTAATCACCAAAAAAAGTATTATAATAAGTGAACAACATGTAATGATAAATTTTTATATAGAAAATGGCACTAGCCACTAGGTTCATATTACTCACTTGTTATGGATTTTTATTAATTATCACATTCTTTTCTTGGGATCTCATAGTGATTTGTTTTTAAGAAAAAACCGCTAAATTAAAATTTCCTCAAGAGTCAAGGATGGAATTTTGGGGTCATAAAAAATCAAAAGCATTCTTCAAGATGTCATTGTCGATATATACACCTTAATTATTAGAGATGCCATTATATATTTAGTTATCTCTAATAAGTTTCACATCTTCATCTCCCATCAGTAGTCACAGAGAAGAAGAGCAAAGTAAACCTTCATATCTTACGATGTTATTATCTCATCGATATTCTAAGGTTGCAACAACAATATTATTCGTTGTTGCTCAAATATGGTTGACGGTGAATTCATTTTCAGAAGAAGATGAGATACACAGCTTGCCGGGACAACCTCCGGCAGAATTCCGGCAATATGGCGGTTATATTACAGTTGACGATGAGAATCAAAGAGCTTTGTTTTACTACTTTGTTGAAGCAGAAGGAGACTACATGTCCAAGCCTCTGGTTCTCTGGTTGGAGGGAGGTGTGTGTGTGTGCTTTAAAAAAAAAATATATATATATATATATATATATATATATATAAATATATATATATATATATATATATATATATATATATATATATTAATTTGGTGTCTTGAATGAAAGATATATAATAGGGTGAAGGTACAGAAATATTATTCATGCATGGGAGCAAAACTGTTAGAACCGTTAAATTTGACTTAATATAATTACTGTTTGTAGTGGGACCCACACTCTTTTGGCACATGGGTGTTAGTTCAACTTTAACGATATTGGCATTTTTACTCCTATTTTAAATGTTCATGTGTATTTTTACATATTCGGAATGTATATAGTGCTAGATATACTTTTAGTAAAAGTTTATGAGTATTTTTACTTCTTATCCCTTTATAATATATTATAATATTAACTAACGAATGAAAATATGGTGTTGTATGTTCTTTTAAGGGCCTGGTACTTCTTCCCTTGGAGCTGGAGCTTTCGTGGAACATGGTCCTTTCAAGTTGAGAGAAAACGCTCTTGTGAAAAATGATTATAGTTGGAACAAAGGTTAGTATAAATACTGGAACTTAATTGAATGTGATAATGAAATAATGAAATATTGTTGATTATATTGATTTATTTTCTCCTTGTCATAGATGCAAATATGCTTTACTTGGAATCCCCAGCTGGAGTTGGTTTCTCTTACTCTTCTAATCAATCTTTCTATGGCTTTGTCAACGATGAAATTACAGGTTCTTTTCTCTTAATCTCTTGTTCTTATATTACCTTCGGTTAGTTGACTTTTTTGGGAGATTAAGAAAACTAATTAAAATATTTTAAAATATTTATATTTATAGTTTTTTTTCCAAATTAATTTGTCTAACTTATAAACTGATATATAATTTAATCATACACAATATATAATATGATTAAATAACTTATTTAGATTTCTTAATTAAATACACAACTAGATCTTATATTTATTACCAGAGATAGTAAGTAGCAACAAAGTATATATATGTACAAAAATTAATGCATGATCTTTTTAGAGTCATCATATATTGAGGAAAGAGATCATCTCTTTTAATTTGAAGGCCAACGTTGATTCAAACCTTGGTTTGACATGTGATAGATTAGCCTGTTTCGCTATACCCAACCCCTTGTTGTTGGTATGGTTGAATGGTTTTTGACAAGAAAGGATCCAATTATTCATCCATATGCATTAGTAATAAACTACCTATAATTGAGTAGCTTTAATTAGTTTTTTTACTTGGCGTACATAATTAATTAAGAATTAGGGTTTTCCTTTTTAACCTATAGCTAGCTAATCTCTACTCTAAGATTTGGAGAGTTATATATTGTCCCCATTTAAAATAACCTTATTATTTCCTTTTACAGCAAGGGATAATCTTGTCTTCCTACAGCGTTGGTTCAATAAATTCCCAGAATACAAGAACAATTTTTTCTTTATTGCTGGAGAGAGCTATGGCGGTAAGTAATAAATAGGAATGTTATATTTTATTTTGAAACTGTAGAGTTTAACTCAGTCTTTTTTACACGCACACACATATATATATGTTTTTTTTTTCAGGTCACTTTGTCCCTCAACTAGCACAACTCATCACTCACACCAAGACTCAGTTCAATCTCAAAGGGATTGCAGTGAGTACATTATTGAGAAAATTAGAAACATGATTATATATGTTAGCTTTTTTAAATGTTTATTTAAATTAAAATAAGTTTCAATGGATTACACACACACAGACACAAATGATCGATGGTTATTTATGCAGGTAGGGAATCCACTTCTAGAATTTAGTACTGATTTCAACTCAGTAGGAGAATTTTTGTGGTCCCATGGGCTGATATCAGATTCAACTCTCCAAAGCTTGACCACTGCATGCAACTTTTCCCAAATAACGAGGCAAAATCTGATAAGTAAAACTCTTACACCGGTTTGCAAAGGAGTGTATACACAAATGTTACAAGAGGCTGGTGAGGATTTTCCTCTAGGCGTTGTCTCTCCATGCTTGTCAACAATCTCTGAAGTTAGCCAACTGGTATTTAGGCTTTGTTCTTTCTTTCTTTGGTGCTACTTCCAATTGTTAATATAAAACATATTTGAGGAGTTGATCTTAGTTCTAAATATAAGACATAATTTTTATAGGGTTAAGGGCAATTTTGCCTCGAAAGTTTTTCGGAGGCAATTTTGCCTTGACTGTTATCCCAGTTATTTTTTATCGTTTGTTGATCAAATATGCCGAATTGGCAGTCCACGTCATTTTTATTAAGTGCAAATTTTCCCTAGAAGTCCATATGTCATCTACCTCATTTTTTTTGAAGTTAGATTTAAAACTTCTGAGACAAATTTGCATCTTAACAAAAATGATGTCGATAACATGTTCATTGTCAGTTCAGCATATTTGGTCAATTAACGGTCAAGATTAACTAGGATAGTGGCCAAAGCAAAATTGCTTCCTTTTTTACACTTCCAAAGCAAAATTTCCCCTGAAAAACTTCCGGGGCATATACAATTGCCTCTTGGTGACAACTTCCAAGACAAAATTATCCCTTAACCCTTCTTTATATTTGTCAACATTTTTCTAATTTGCCTATATTATATTGATGCTTTCTTAATAAAAATAAAGGAGGAGAGGGAATGAAGGAATTAACTAGGGTGTTTTCGAAAATACATTTTATATTAACTAACTTCTTAAACCTAATCAAATTAGGTACATATGTCTTATCATAATAAGGACCAAAGGGAACGTTATTTCTTCCTCAATTTGTGGGCTTCTTTCTGACTTTTCTCAGTTTGCATTCATTTTTGGTGCAGCTTAAGAAGAGTCAAGAAATAGAGAATTACTTAAACCGGAAAGATGTACAAGAAGCTCTTCATGCTAAGCTTATAGGAGTCACCAAGTGGTCCATTAATGGCCGTGAGTAAGTTTCTTGAAAACACCAAGATATATCTCTTGAATGTTCCATGTGTAGGTAAAATTTCAGGGAGAGGGTTATATTCTAATTTTGTTTTGAATGTTTTTGTATAGGAGCTATGGGTATTTGGAATTTTTTTCAATCAATATTGTCCTGAAAGCATTAAAAAGGAGTAATGTCACCCATAGTTGTTAAAAATGTTAAAGGTTAAATATTAACATTAGTTTTTTAAATGGTTAGGGTGATTTTGCTCATTACACTTTTGGAGCAGTATTGATTAAAAAAAAAAAAAATCCTACATACTCATAGCTCCTACCTAAAAACTTTATGGGAAAAATTGAACCTTGATTCATTCAGTGAGATAGTGAAGATGATGATCACAAAAGTAATCTTCGGTTTCATTGCGTTACAGAGTTGTAAAATATGATATTCAGGATGCTGAGATACCAATAATTCCTATCCTCAAGAAACTAGTTGAGTCAGGTCTCCAAGTACTGGTATACAGGTAATTGATTTTTCTCCTGTGTTTTATATCAAACAATATCAAATCATATTCAATAAACAAGGAAATTAAATGTATTTCCATATAGTGGAGATCAAGATGCAGGGATTCCCCTGACTGGAACACGAATGCTGGTGGATGAATTGGCCAAGGAGATGGCACTGAATCCAACTGTGCCCTATAGAAGCTGGTTTCAAGGAAGACAGGTTCATATTTCTAACTTAAATACAAACATGACCTTACTACTATAGAAAACGTTTCTGGGAGAGTTACCCTTAAATTGGACCTGACAATGAGATAGTCATATAAAAAATTAGAAACATGACTTACATGCTCGTTAATAATTTATAGGGACTGTCTGTTTTTGTTTTTGCAAAACAATTTTATAAAATTGTTTTTAAAAACAAGTTTTGGGAAAAAAAATCTATTTGTATAGCTGTTTTTTTTTTAAATATTGTTGAAGTGACATGGTGCAACCGTTGCCAACAGTGATATGGTGGTGGTTAACGCTAGTAGCATGATGTTAATAATGTACAGGCGACTGCCTCAAAAAATAAGAAATATAAAAATAAAAACAAGAAAACAACTAAAAGCTATTTTGATTTTTTAGTTTTTAAATAACTTATTGAAAATAGTTTTCCAAACAAGTATTATTTGTTCTTTAAAAAAAAAAACTATTTTTAAAAACAGAATCAAACAAGCTTATAACTGTTTGATCATTAGAATTAACTAGATCATACGCAAAATCTAGAAGATGAGAAGCGAATACAAATCTGTGAAGCCCACTGTACTAAATTATTTCTTTGTAATTTTATGATTAGGTTGCAGGATGGACACAAGTGTATGGTAATAACACTCTATCATTCGTAACAATAAGAGGAGGAGTTCATTTGACTTCAGTTTCACAGCCTGAAAGATATTTGCTGGTGTTTCAAGGTTTTCTGCAAGGAAAGCCACTTCTCCATAAATAATGCTTCCTTCTGATCTCATCATCACCAAGAATAAAAAAACGATTCTGAACGTTTACACAGCCATACAATCACATTTATACACGCACGTGCATGTATGAGGCTTTTTTTTCTTATTTGTTTTTTCTTTAGATAATTACTAAATAGTCTGTAATTTCAGAATATTATTCTGAATTCATAAACTTAATACTTCTAGATACCATATTGTGATGCTCATTTTCCTTCTCCTAATTCTTTATTCCTATATGTACGTGTGTGTGTGTATCATAAAGTCTCATATAAGGTGCAGTATTTAATTAAATAATACCCTCCAGCAGTCCCTTCTGAAAGCAAGCACAATCTTATCCTCAAGAGCATGTTTAGGATCCTCAAAAGTGCTTATTCACGTAAATCGAGATAAAACCCCTCTCACATTTTTACCTCGTATACCATGAATTACAATTGAAAAGAAAATCTATTTTTAATTAAAAGCTCCAATCACTATTCCAAACAGATACGTGAGGATGGTGGATAAGATTGTGCTTGTTAATCCTCCAAGGAGTACACGTGAGGATGGTTTGTGTAGGAGGAAGGCTTCTATGGCAACTTCAATGTGAAATCAGCATACAACATGATCTAAGCAGGATGAACAGCCTGATGGACATTACCGGCAGCATCTATGGTGCTGGGGGAAAAATTTCAGAAAGAGCAAAATTCATTATGTGGCAAGTTTTTTATGAGAGAGCGGGTACAAATGCCCTCAGAGCTAAACACAATATAAATGTCTCAAATCAGTGTCTCTTTGACTATGATAGTGAGGAATCTATTTTACATACACTGAGAGATTGTGAGGAAGCAAAAAGAGTGTGTGGTCTTTTCTAACTAACCCCCTTTACTATCCTGCTTTTTTCTCTGGTAATCTACAAGAACGGCTGAAATGGAACATGGTGAACTCCCCAGGCGCAAGCCTTGGCAGATGATATTTGGTACGGTGTGCTGGTTGTTGATATGGAAGAATCGATGCAAGAAAGTTTTTGAAGGAGTCAATGAACAACCGAAAGCAATCACTCATCAAGCCATTTATCATCTCATTGAGGGAGTGGAAAATGGAAGGTTTCGACACCAAGTTTTTCAGATTCCCCATTGATTTGACGTTTGCTGGCACCCCCTTCTTTGTATTATTTTTTTCTTTTTCTTTTTCTTTTTGTGGATTGCGCACGCAACAACCAACGAGAAGCTACATGTGGTGGTGTTATACCACTATTACAGATTGTATATATAACGCTTAATAAATAACGATTACATCGAATTATATATGTTGAGGTGGATGTTGCAAAAGAATATATAAAGCTGACGGTTAAATATGTGTACCTTCATGTATTAAAAGGTGGAATTTGTAAAAACAAAGAGATATATAACGGTTGTAATTATTAAGCTGTCGGGCATTTACTATAATAAAAATTAAAGATGTTTCTTACGAAATAACCTTCATGTAACACTTTCAAACTAATTTTTTTTCACAACTTTATATCAACAAAAACAAATATATAACGTTTATAATAATTAACCATAAAATATGTGTAACATCCCAATTTCAGAGCCAAATTTTTTTTTTAGAATCAGAGTAGAGCATCGGAATAAAAACATTGAGTAACTGATTATAACAATAACAGTGGCGTATCCGTCTGTTCATAAAGATTAATACATTATCTGTTTACGACTTTAAATCTTCTCGGCCGATCATTACTCGGTCTTCACGTGGTCTTCATCTTCATGTGTGTTGTCCGCTCTGCCTACTCTTATCCTCCGTCCTTGGTCTCTCTGGACCTTGATGTGATGCTATAGTAAGAGCTGAGATCCAATGCCCATCGGATCTCAGGTAACGGTTAACCTCATGCTTATATAACAGTATATGATCAACAGATATTTCTAAAATGAATTACAACAATGATCTTGACAGAGCAATATATGATCATTAAATAACAACTACCCTACAAGCAAAGTTATCTGCCTGCACTATTCACCAATGCCACGATACTCACTCATGTCCTCAGCGCTAGGAAAACATAACGGTATTATCAAAACCATAACCCGTGAAGTTGTATAGTGATTATCTAAGTTTATTACCTTAGTCATTGTGCATGGCCCAGAACAGAGTTCCACCCATGGCTTATGAAACTATCCTATCATATATAAGCAGACTATAAGCATCAGAGTCAGTATTACAGTACGCCACGAACGTACCTTCGTTTGATGGTACTTCGGTACTTTTGACGGAAATGGCACGTTTACGGAAACGGCGAAACGTCCAACAATGGCACGTCGGACGGCGTAACGGCGGCAAAATCGAGTTTCGATGTCCTATAAGAGTAATATCACTTTTATTAGTGATTTGACATTATAACTGGCATTTTAGGTACAAATTACCATTTTGCCAGAACTTCGACCCAATGATAATTTTTGAAATTCTAGACTAATATAAATCAGTTACTCAATGTTTTTATTCCGATGCTCTACTCTGATTCTAAAAAAAAAAAAAAAATTGGCTCTAAAATTGGGATGTTACAATATGGTTCCTAAATACTTATTTTTTTTAAGAATATTTAACGGTTAAAAATGATAACCATCATATATAAGAATGATTTTGAAAAAAAAAAAATTGAGAATAATTTACAGTTCTTCACAATTAATCGTTATGTATTATTCAAGAATAACTAACAATAAAAAATTATTTGACGATAAATTATGGTTCTTCACAAAGAATTGTTAATTATTATTTAATATAAATAAAGGTGAAATTTTAAAAGATATTATATATAAAGGGGTAGGATCCTAAAAAATATAATTTGATAATACATTATGGTTCTTGTAAAGAAATGTTAAATATTTTTTAATATAAATAAAAGTGCAATTATAAAAGAGAAAATTCTATTTAAATACCAAATGAAATTGTAAAACCTCCAAATGTCTGTTAAACTTGTTAAAGGTACAAAGGACCAAATAGGGATTTTCAAATTCAGGTGAATTTACCCTTTTGCCCTTTGTTTTTAAATAAATTTAAAAAAAACAAAAGAAAAATGACCCTCACCGGAGAGCCACCTGAGCCGACTGCCGGACGGCCTACAACTACTCGCAACCTAGAATTGGGCCAGGTTTTTTTTTGGTGGGGTTGAATCTTTTTTATATAAAAAAAAAAAAAAAAAAAGATTGAATGAAAGTGAGAAGGTAGGGTGGCTTCGAACCCACCCCACCTTCATGCATGGGGCCAAGTGGTTCTTCTTAACATTTTTTCCATCAAGAAACCCTCTTGTAAATCTCATTACTAAACTTGTAAATCCTATTAATGAACTTGTTATTCTCATTACAAATTTTGATCATAGTGCTCAGATTTTGTTCAATCTTGTGAATCCCATGATACATATATGTATTAAAATACCATTAACGATAATTGGATTATGCCAGTGACTCTAATTGTTCTTTAATTTATTGATTGAATATCCATGACTACAATTTGACTTGTGATCATTGCAATTAAAATTTAAAGAGACACTTGTGAAAAACCTGACGAAGGCACTTGGTAATTACCATTACGAAACTTGTAAATACCATTAATGAATTGGTAATTCTCATTACAAAATTTGTTATAATTGATCCTTATTTGTTATTTCATGAGAGACACTTGTGAGAAAAACTTGACGAAAGCGTTGGTAATTACCATTACAGAACTTATAAATACCATTAACGAATTGGTAATTCTCATTATAAGATTTGTTATAATGGACCTTTAGCTTATTTATTATTTCATGAGAGACACTTGTCAAAAAGCTGACGAAAGCCCTAGTAATTACCATTACGAAACTTGTAATAAATATCATTAATTAATTGGTAATTATCATAACTGAACTTGTAAATTCCATTAATAAACTTGTTATTCCCATGACAAATTTTGTTCAAAGTGTTCAGATTTTGTTCGGTCTTGTGAATCTCATTTTATATATATCCATATAATATATCATATTTATGTTTATATATTATATAATATACACACACATAATTAATATATATTTGGGGTAATCATTATCTGAGGACTTGGGAGTAATTAATTTTCGACCCATACCAAATTTCCAAAATCACTGCCAAAAAAAAAACAAAAGATTCCCCTAAAATTAATTATAACCCCACAAAACACTGTCTGCGGATACATTTTTCCTCTTCCCCACTCCGTCGAACGCCGTCCTCCGTCGTCAGCCCTGCGCCGTTGTTCTCGGGTAAATATTGAAGAAGTTTCGAACCCTAGGGCTTTTTCTACTTCCCAAATCCGGTGAGATTCTTTTGTTCAATCTGGCTTTGAATAAAGATTTGAATTTGTTCCCCGCGTCATCCATTCCTTGCGTGATTGTTTTTTATTTTTCAAACTAATTTGACATTGAATCTGGTCGTGTAAGAATATTGACGCTTTTGAATTTGGGAATATTTACAGATTGAGTTTATTCCCCCTTAGTTTTTGCTTGAATGGGGTGTATTATACTTCTGTCCTCTCCATTTTGGTTACTAGCGACTTGTATGCTCTTGATTGTGTTGTTTTGCAATGTTGGATTTGGTGTGTATTGGCATTCTGTCTATTAATCTTTTTATATTATCATCAATTTAGAAAATTCTCAAGGTACTTGTGATGTACTTATTCTGTCCCTAATACTTGTCTTATTTAATTTTCATTTTGTCCTTAAATGTATATTGTGTTCCAAATTTCAAGGTATAATTATTAATTATTTTCCATAATACCCGTGTTAGATGGAGGGTAGGTGGTAGTTAAGGTTCAAAATAGTGTAGCATGAAATGAAGGGCAAAAGTGGAAAAGAAAAAATAATTCTTACTACATAGATTTTGTTGTCTCCTATGTCTATTTGAATGTCTTTAAAACATTGAGATATTCCCAAGAGAAAGAATGGCTTAGATTAGGGTTGAGTCAAGAACAATTAATTACATTCATTGAGATGAAGGAGGGGCACAAAAATGATGGTGGCAACAAATAATAAAATTTAGACTATTTGTAGTAAGGTATAGAAGAGTTGAGAAAGAACGGGAAGAGAGAGGAACAGAGAGAAGAATAGAAGAGATGCTCTGAATTATTCATTCACCAAATGATCAACAACAGTACACAATAGCCTAGGACTTCCCTTATATAGGATCAGACCTTTGGCAAATACTAACGGCTAGTAACTAACTCCTATCCCTTCTAACTACCGTGGCTCATAGACTTAGTGAGTGGAACTTCAAATCTTCTAAGTGCGGCCTCATGGACTTAATCGTGTGCCATCACTTAACACTAATTAACCCTAATTATGTCTAATTATACCTAATTACTAACATTTACAGTTTAATATCAATGCTCCCCCCTTGAAAAACCCTTGTTCTCAAGGGTCAGCAGCAACAAAGGAAGGAAAATGTTGTTGCAGATGATAAAGCAGAACCCATGAAGCTTCCTCCTCCGGCAACTGCTTCCATTTCACAAGAACTTCAGTAACAATACACCCCTTTCTCCTACCAACTCACTTTTGCAGAATCTGCTCTGGTTCCTTAAAAGATGGAGGCTCTGGCCAATTTATTGGTGGATACCGAGGCCTCACAGTTGGATCAGGACACAACTTCAGCAAAGAGATGTGAAAAGTATCATGAATCCGAGCTTCAGCAAGTAACTCTAATTTATATGCAACCGGAGCTATGCATTGCTTGACTCTGTAGGGTCCAAAGAACTGAGGAGCTAATTTCTGATTACTCCTAGTTGCAGCTGAGATTTGTCTATAAAGTTGAAGTTTAAGGAAGACCCATTGACCCTCTTGAAATTCTCGGCTTTGATACCGCGAGTAAGGATAGAAGAGTTGATAAAGAGAGGGAAGAGAGAGGAACAGAGAGAAGAATAGAAGAGATGCTCTGAATTATTCATTCACCAAATGATCAGCAACAGTACACAATAGCCCAGGACTTTCCTTATATAGGATGAGACCTTAGGCAAATACTAACGGCTAGTAACTAACTCCTATCCTTCTAACTAATGTGGCTCATAGACCTAGTGAGTGCCACCTCAATTCCTCTAAGTGCGGTCTCATGACTTAATCGTGTTCCATCACTTAAACCCTAATTAACCCTAGTTACATCTAATTAGACGTAACTACTAACATTTACAGCTTACATATCAATTTGATTTCCGTTGACTTCATTGTTTTGTCTTGTTATCAGGTTATTCTTGTATTTATCTATGTTGTATGATGAGTCTGTTAGTCCATCATTTGGTACTAATAATAATACAACAATGAGCCTTATTCCACTTAGTGGAGTCAGCTACATTGATTGGGCGATATAATTAATCTTCACCAACAACCAATTCTTTAGGTCGGTAGAGATAATGATAAGTAATTAAAGTAGAGGCTAGTATGGCAAAGATAGAGTATGGTCAATATAAGGAGATATGCATCAACAACGGTCTAACTTACTGAGGAAATGAAGGTGATACCCAGTCACTTAGTTGCATATTCATTCAATCAATATAGTAATAGTTGGTTGTAGCTTTTCATAATTATGTTTTCATTCATCCTCTGTTTGGCTCTGTCTTTTTCTTCCCACATCTTTTCTTCTTTATCGTTCTTAAATTCTTACCTTTTTATATTATCTCCAGGTGTTAGGAACTTAGGATATTGCATCATGGTCAAAACCAGAATGGCTATATCCAACTATTTTGCAAATATCAAATGTTTATCGCTTGATTCTATCAACTCAGGAGTTGCCGATGTTGGTCTTGCTTCATCATTTTACAAAACAACATTTGACCAGAAGCTACAGTCTCTATGCTTCTCCTTCAGTTGTGCTCAACCTTGGTTAACCAACAATTCCAAGTAAGTAGGTGGCAATATATGTTTGCACTAGTTTTATCTTGCTAGGCAACTGAGACATGTATAACAATTCCAACTAAGTATGCGTGTGACCACATATGTTGGCAGATTAGCACCTTTGACATGCCTTAAACATTAAATATGATGCATTGATTCTACGAAGAAAATCCTTTATGAAGTATTGGGTGAGCTTCTCTTGGAATACTAATTCTGTGTGGTTCTCTATAGGACAATGTCATGGTCTATTAGAAGCAGCATAGATGACAGCAGTTTCACTTCATCTGCTTCAAATGAAAATATTGGAAGGACCCGCCTAATCAAGGTGATTCAAGATTTGCTTACAAAGTTAGGTGCTAAAATTCAGAAGGTACGGAAGAATCTCCCAATGAAACTTATTTTTTTCTTGATTGGATTTTATTGCGCAACTGCTTTTGCCACTGTTATTGGACAAACGGGCGACTGGGATATTCTATCTGCTGCCTTGGCTGTGGCTATCGTGGAAGCGATTGGGGCTCTCATGTATAGGGTTTCTCTTCCTCTAACCAGCAAGGGTCGGAGCCTAATCTCCATGTTTAATTATTGGAAGGCTGGCTTAACGTTGGGACTCTTCTTGGATTCATTTAAATATTGACAGTGTTGCTTTATCTGCTTCATCATTCAGAAATGCCTCTGAACCATTATTGGGTTCTGCAACCTCCATGTGAATTGGATATCATTATCTTCGTGCATTTACTAATTGGCTTTTAGAAGCTTTTTTCAGTCTTCAGAGATTCATGTAGAATATGTTGGTATACATTTGAGCTACACTTCATTGGAATAAAGAAAAAGGTGTAGTCCTTTTTCAAGCCAGTGCTCTTGATTGATTATTTTTATTTGTGGCCAACGTACCAATGGCTTTGGCTTGTGGACGCTGAAGGACACATTCATTCAACAGTCACTTCAATTGTTCGAGTTCTGTCGATTTATAGAAAGTACTCCTTCAGCAGTAGATCACTCCCTCATCCCCATACTGGTATCATTGGATCACTAAATTTCAGATTCTGCCGGGCCATTCTGAGAAACTGGAGTATAGTGAGATCCCCTTATGTTTGCCTGTGTTGACTTGTGCAAATGGACGAGGCCACATGTTAATGTGAAATAGTGAATCCTTTTCTGTGATAAATATGTTACTGCTCTTTAACAGGAATAGTATAAATTTCTGAAACTGCAGGGAATCATTTATGTGATGTTGTATTTTGCGATGGCATGGAGATAGCATATTTGGTAAGGAATCATTTAGGAGCGAGAAAGGTTGCTTTAGCTCCTAGGCTCAAAGCACCCTGCAATTAGTGTATGCTAATCAACAAGACCTCCTATGTTTGAGCTTCAAGACCTTTGAATCTTGTGCTGTCTGTTGATTACTTGGGTGCTCAGAAAATACTTATGAGGCAACCTGGGTCCTCCTATGTTGCATGTATCATGGATTATAATGTACTGTGTCCACCAGTCTGTCACTGATGCTTTAACATCAAGACCTCCTGATTCATTCAAGAATTGCAGGCAATGCCATTTATTGGCCTATTTGTTTCTCTATATTATTAGCCTTTCTGCTGAGGGATCTCACTGATGACGTGCATCGGTGTGACTGATACTTGAAACCAAGATTTTCAGGCTCATTCAAGTTTTGCACAGGCAATGCCACTAATGGGAGCTGATTGTTTGTCTATACGTCTCTCTTCCTGCTGAAGATTCTGCTCTGAAACTATCCATTATGGACATAGTAATGTTGTATACTACCCTAAAAGTAGAGAAGCTTTTTGTATTTTGTTTTTTTATCGAGTGAGTCCAAAGTATTCCCAAGTCACTTCAGACTCAAGTCTAACCTCTACAGGGCTGGGATCATATTTGGATTAGCTTTTTGGAAGTGATTTTACAGTGTACAAAATAAGCATATGATAAAAACGTTGTGTGTTCGCACAAGTTGTTTGTAAATTATCATCACACTTTTAACTTAAAAATGTGTAGAAGCATCATGAGATGTATTGAGACTGGTCAACGGCGGAGCCACACTAGTGCCTATGTGGGCAAGTCTTGACATAAAAATTTAAAAAAATATATATATATTGTGAAGGACTTTTATTACAATTTATCTAGTTGGAGTAGTTGGTTGTAACTTTCCACATCTATCTACAAGGTCATGGGTTCGAATGTACTCATTTATCTTTTCTTTTTCTTTTTTTTTTTCAATTTCATTGTTCTCACTCCTCACCGGTCCGTCCTCCAAATCGTGCAGCCACAAGACTCCAAATCTATCCGTCATCCAAATCGTTCAGCCACGTCGCTCTTGTCTCTATTCGTCGCCGCTGCTCTGCAAATCTCTCACCCACGGTGCTCTCGGCTCCCAAACTTTCCCTCCGTCATCGGCGTCACTATCCCTTCTAGATCCACTGTTGAGTGCTTCCAGCTCCTCCGTCGTTGCTTCTCGATTCTTTCTGAGGTAATTTTCGATTCTATCTTTACTTCCTGCCAATGCATAGATCTGTTGAATCAACCAAGTTTTTGCACAAATTCTCAATATTAAAAAATTTCTACACATGTTTGAATTTTGTTGTCAAGCTAAAATTTACTGCAATGGGCATGTTTATACTTTATACACAAATTCTGCTTAGAAATTTCTGCACATGGCGGCATTTGTCTTTGAGTTGCACGTCACTGCAAATGGCCAAGTTTCTGCATAAATTCTTTGAATTAAAATTTCTGCACATGTTGGGTATTATGTCTTAGGCTTAAAATCACTGCAAATGATGATGATGCTGTGCAAATATTTTTGATAAATTTATGCATTTTTTGTGACCTTTTGGGATAGAAGAAGTACTCCATATGGCCATGTTTTAGCACAAAACTGTGTTTGGGTTGTTACATACTTGCTGATTCTGGTTTGAGCTAAAAAGCGGTTTAGGCATCTGAGTTTTATTATAAAATTCTGAATTTGAACTGCCGCACAACTTGGATGCTGTTTTGGTATGAGAAATAATGTTTTTGCTCAAATTTAATGTCAAAATTTTGCACAAAACGTGCTTTTGTTTTGGACTGAGGTTCTGTGTGAAGTGCTGCATGTGTTAAGTTGTGATGAAATTCTGTTAAAACTTAGTTTAGGCTGCTACAAAAATTCTATCCAAGCATATGGAAGTTCTTGGTTTATAATAGTGGCTCAGTTTAGAAACTCCTCATCTTGATTCATTCTTTTATGCTGGAATTTTGCATAAAATTTTCGTCAGTTTTAATCAAGTGGATTTTTATTCTTTTCCAATGAATGTTTATAAGGTCAACCTAGAATGTTTTAGGATTCTTTTGAGGGTTTAATTTTTAATTGACTCAAAGCTCCAAATCAATATGCCTTGATATGATCACTAAAAATTTAGGTATGTACTGTGAAACAACCAAGGGAAGGGGGGGAGAAGGAGGGAAAAAGGAAGGACTTGATGGTGAGAGCAAACACATATTGATGTGTAAACCCTGCCTGTATTTGGTTTTGCTCCTAAGTTGAACAATCTACCTTCTTAGCCACATTGGTTTTGCTCCTTACGTGATATATTTGATACGATTGATGATGAAGATATAATACAATATTTTCAAGGAATGAAGAATCGAAGAATGCTTTTGTAATCGTTCTGATGTAAAAGTTAGTTGACTCTTGATTATTATTTTTCCATGTTAAGTTGAAGTTTTCTTTTCTTTTATTGTTTATATTCTTTTATTTTTTTAATGCATTTAAAACTTTCCTTTAAAAAATTTTTTGGGGGCAGAACCCTCGAATCCTACCACTAATTATGCATCCACAAATCTAAAATCCTGGCTCTACCACTGAAACTGATTATTGTGGTAAACATAACATGGTTTGCATAAAACCAAGTAGAAAGTGCTGATAAATCTGATTTCATGAAAACATTTCCTTTTATTATATTCAAGAACTTTTATTTCTTGCACGTTAACATGTTTGACGCTATTTAGCTCGCTTACAAATTATGAGATTAAACAATTTGGGATATTACGAAGATTTACAAATCAGCAATCATAATCCAAATACAACTTGAACATGCGCGAGAAATCTAGAAGGCCAATAATTATTTGTTCCCATAATCATTGCATTCTTAAAAAGAACTGTGGTTTCCCCCCTTTTTTGGATGATGATGATGATGCATGTTTCATTAATGGTGTTACTTTATACAGGCTAAAAGTAACCACATACAAACTAAAGTGTACTAACTTTTACATTAAAGTTTTAGTATTAAATTATAACTGCCCTTGATATGTGTTACTGTATTATTAAATCGTGACATAAAATATTGGAAAAATTACTTTAAGGGTGTGCATGGTAACGCTCACAGAATGAGTTTTTCCTTAATTTCTGTTCCCAGGAACAAAATTGAATAGGAATTGTGTTTGGTAAATCCGGTTTTTTTTATTGTTCCAGAGATGAACCGGTTTCTTTTTTGTGCTGGGGAATAAAAAAAGAAGTAGAAAATTTCTGTTTTTCTATTCCAGGGCACAAAACCATAATTTATTTTTCCCCTTCTCTCTTCCCCGCTGCTGCCGCCGCCACCACCCCCACCGCACCGCCACCACCACGACCGCCGCCACCCCCACCACGACCGCACCACCGCCACCGCCACCGCCGCTACCACCACTACCATCCCACTGCCGCCGCCACTCCCGCCGCCGCTACCACCACCACCGCTCTGCCGTCGCCACCGCACCACCACCACCGTCGCCGCCACCCCGACCGCCCCACCACCGCCGCCACCACCGCACCACCCCCACCTCCGCCGCCACCACCGCCACCGCCACCACCACATACATAATTTTTGAATATAAGAATTACATATATAAAAATAAAATGTGTTAATAAACGTAATTCGATTCTCGAACTTTCCCGAGAAGAATCGAAAAAATTGTTTCATCTTAGAATCAGTGTTGGGGAACAGAATGGTTCCCATGCACACCCTAAGGTCTTAAGGGCCAAGAAAATATCAAAAAAATCTTAAAGAAAATTCTGATGTAAAAAAAGTCTCAAGGAAACGTTAAAACTCATAGATAGAGTTGTCATTTCCCTACTGAAAGAATTGTCAATAAGACCTTTTTGATATCGGAATTTTCTTTGGGATTTTTTTGACAATTTTTAGTCCTTTGAGATCTTAAAAGGGATTTTCCCTAAAATATTACTCCAGTAATCTCGTTTTTTTTTTTTTTTGATCAAAACCAGTAATCTCGTTTTACTCACACAAGAGATTAAAGAAATATTACCAAAAGGTGGCACAAGTCACAACAAATAAAACCCACCACATGACATACAACCACCAAAATGACCAATTTTATAATTCACTTTCAACAGCTACAAGCTTACTTCACTAAATAACCTGTTTTTTGTAATATCTTTAGTCAGTCAAATTCTTACCAGAAGCTATCAAAAAACACAAAAAAAATATTAAATTAACATGACGAACAGCAACTGAAACTAACAGGTTTTGTCTAAAAGTTTATATATATATATATATATATATCAACGCCAGAAAATAATAGATAGGTTTATCGGAAAAGAAAATAGGCGTATTGACTAAAAAGAAAAAGGAAAATGGGAAAAATTCATATGGGGCCCAAATCACAAAGAAAAACCTAAAAAAGGCCTAAAGATTCTGAAAATCCTAAAAAGGCCCCAGGACCTTTTCTAGTATAAATTCATTAAAACGTGAGTTGTTAACGGGGCTGATATAGTTGTTAACGGGTAGGTCATTAACAACTAAATCAGTACCATTAACAACAATATCCTAACAACTAAATCGATCAGATTAACAACTATATCGCATCTGCTAACAACTATATCAACCCCATTAACAACCAACGTTTTAATGAAATTATACCAAAAAAGGCCCTGGAGTTTTTCCAGGGATTTGTAGAATCTTTGGGCCTTTTTTGAATTTTTCTTTGTTATTTGAGCCCCATATGGATTTTCCCAAGAAAAATAGGCAATAGTTCAAATAATGAAAATACGGAAAATAAAATTATAAAAAAAAACAGGTTGATGCCTTGTGTTTTAAAAAAAAAAAAAAAAAACTCAGCTTCGGGTGCATTGGACTTGGAAAGTTGGAATTATAGTTCACTCAATTGGACAGAAATTAGCTTTTACAAGCCAGCTGATTGTTTGACTTTAATCATGAGTCTTCACAGCAGGAATGATGAAAGGGCTCTTGTGGGTCCCATTCAGCACATACACAATCTCTATCTATATATAAAAAAAATTAAAATTAAAATTTTAAAACTAGCCATATTAGGAGCATTTTAACAAGACTCAATATGAAATTTATGAAAACCACAAAAAATATTTTTATTAAATGTGGATAAAATAGAAACTGGTACTGACTAAAGACTACTCGTAGTAACAATAAAAATCATCACAATTTGGATTTTTCTTAGTGTCAATATCCTCACTTCATGTTTGTTAAAGTTGACTTTGAATTCAATTCATATCAACATTAAAAAAAAAGTACTTATTAATTACTATAACATAGTCAAATCAAAAAAGACTTTAATTCTTTTAAACAAAAATGACTGTTACTGTGTTCGGAGAAAATAATTATGTACAAGAATTTTGTTCAAAAATTTAAAATATCTCAAAATAATATATATTCCTTCCTGTCTTTTTTATATGAAAGCTAGTTTTTTTTAAGGGATTAAAAAAGTTAAATACATTACTTAATTACTTCCTCGGGTCCTAATTATAAGAGCTAGTTGACTTTTTTGGAGAGATTAAAGAAGCTAATTAAATTATTTTAGAGTATTTTTATTTTTATTTTTTTCTTCAAACTAATTAGTTTAACTAATAAACTAATATATAATATAAGGACACAACAGATGAGATGATTAAGTAACTTATTTAACTTCCTTAATCTCTCCAAAGAAAGTCAACTAGCTCTTATAATTAGGACCGGAGGTAGTATAATATTGTTATGTATCATTGTATTATATATCAATTTATAAGTCAAACAAATTAGTTTAGAGAAAAATGATAAATATAAATATTTTAATATAACTTATTTAACTTCTTTAAATCTCTCAAAAAAAAAATAGTCAATTGTCTTTTATTTTATATTTAGGAGTACTATATATTATAAAGGGGAAAGAAATTTAAAACATTATTTACTAGAGGAATATTTAACCACGAAGGATAGGATATATTAGATATTAAATATCAAATAATTACATAAAAATATATAGTACATGAAACTCGTGTTAAATTAAATTAAATTAAATGACATGATGTCAGGGGAAAAAAGACATGTGAAAAAAAAAAAGAAAAAAAAAAAGGCACTCCCTGATCTCGAATTAGATCGTTATTAAAAATAATATACCGTACTAGTAATAAGTTGACTTTGGATGCTACATTGAGGGGCCGATCTGGTTTCTCTATGATGCAAGGTGCAGAGTACTAGAATCTATTTTCACCTAAAATCTAATCTAAACCGTAAATATGATCCAACGGCAATCCGTTCATTAGAGTCAAAGCCGTTGATTCATATTAATATCAGCGATCCACCGTCCACAAACCTATATGCTTCTTGACTTCGTTTCAGTCGGCTTCCGTTGTTCTTGCATTAGCCGATACCGTTTCTGTTCTTCAAGCCTCCTCACTTCACCTTTCTGTGCTTTTCCGATCTTCTTCTCTTCTCCTTGGTGCTCCTCCGTTCTATATCCTCCGCCGTCTCTGTTCTCTGTTTCTTCTTCTCCAGTGAAGAAGAGTGTACTGATGGGAGCAATCGCAGGTTTTGGTGGAATCTCCGGTGCCGAACTCGGTGGGTTTGTTGATCTTTGATGGATAATCGAAATCGGTGAGATTCTTCTTCTTATTCTTTCCAGGTTGTTGTTGATGGGATTAATCGAAGAGTTTGATCCCTGGAGAAATCCAAATAACCATTATTTCCGATCGGCTTCCAGACTCCTCCTTTTCTGTTTCAGGAGTCAAGGTTCTGTAATTAAATTTGTTTCACATGGGCTAAGCCCTCCTGCTGGCATTGTTTGAACTGTTTGGTCCACTTCCACACTGGAGGCTATCATGCATCTTTCACTATGGAAGCCCATTACTCACTGCGCTTCTCTGCTTCTGGACAGAAAGAGCAGAAGAAAGGATGAATCTGCGGCTGAAATTAGGAGAAGCCCGTCAATTCTCCGGAAGTTGCGAGAGAACAAGCTCCGGGAAGCACTTGAAGAAGCCTCTGAGGATGGGTCCCTCGTCAAATCTCAAGATATGGAACCCGAATCGCCTGCCAATATGGATGAAAGCCTTGGGAGATCTCGATCACTTGCCAGGCTTCACGCCCAGCGTGAATTTCTTCGAGCCACTGCACTTGCCGCCGAGCGCATATTTGAGTCTGAGGAAGAAATTCCTACTCTCCAAGAAGCGTTCAACAAATTCCTTACAATGTACCCCAAATACCAGTCGTCGGAGAAGATCGATCAGCTGAGGTCGGATGAATATTCGCACTTGTCCCCAAAGGTATGCCTTGATTATTGTGGATTTGGACTATTCTCTTTCGTTCAGACCCTTCACTACTGGGAGTCCTCTACATTTAGCCTGTCTGAGATAACTGCAAATTTGAGTAACCATGCACTTTATGGTGGTGCTGAAAAGGGAACCATGGAACATGATATAAAGACCAGAATCATGGATTACTTGAACATACCTGAGAATGAGTATGGCCTTGTGTTTACTGTAAGTAGAGGATCAGCTTTTAAATTGTTGGCTGAATCCTACCCTTTCCAAACAAACAAAAAACTGCTGACCATGTTCGACCATGAGAGCCAGTCTGTGGCTTGGATGGCTCAGTGTGCTAGGGAGAAGGGTGCTAAAGTGTACAGTGCATGGTTTAGATGGCCAACCCTCAAGCCCTGTTCCACTGATCTGAAAAAACGGATTTCAAGCAAGAAGAGGAGGAAGAAGGATTCCGCAACCGGCCTTTTTGTGTTCCCTGTTCAGTCTAGAGTAACAGGGGCCAAGTATTCTTACCAGTGGATGGCACTGGCGCAGCAGAATAACTGGCATGTCTTGCTTGATGCAGGATCCTTGGGTCCCAAGGACATGGATTCCCTTGGCTTGTCTCTATTCCGGCCTGATTTTATAGTTACATCGTTTTACAGGGTGTTCGGGTATGATCCCACAGGATTTGGATGTCTTCTGATCAAGAAATCGGTTATGGCAAACCTTCGAAACCAGTCAGGGAGTACTGGGTCTGGAATGGTGAAGATCATTCCTGAATTCCCCTTGTATTTGAGTGACTCTGTTGATGGTTTGGACAAATTGACTGGTGTTGAAGATGATGAAGTTGCTGGGACTGGTGAGAAAACTGCTGAAACTCGTCAGGGATCACAGTTGCCTGCCTTTTCTGGAGTATATTCATCTGGTCAGGTCCAAGAAGTATTTGAGACTGAAATGGACCAGGATAGTTCTGAAAGAGATGGAACTAGCACCATATTTGAAGAAACTGAGAGTCTTTCTGTTGGGGAGTTGATGAAGAGCCCTGTTTTCAGTGAAGATGGGTCATCGGACAACTCTTATTGGATTGATTTGGGACAGAGTCCATTAGGATCTGACCACGCAGGCCAATTGAATATACAGAAGATAGCTTCTCCTCTTCCATCCTTTTGGTTCAATGGAAAGAGGAATCAGAAGCGACATTCCCCTAAGCCAACTTCCAAAATATATGGTAGCCCCATGTATGACAAAGATGTAAATTGTGGTCCACATGATGAGCACCATGTGCTTTCATTTGATGCAGCTGTTCTATCAGTGTCACATGAACTAGACCAGGTAAAAGAGGTCCCTGAAGGGGATCAAACCGATGAAGTGAGAGACTTTTCAAGAACTGGTGCCAATCATTTGTATGTGAATGAGATCGAGGAAAAACCTGGAACAAGCAGAGCAATTCATGCTGAATCTGCTACAAATGGTGCTTTAAAAGCATCTCGGCTTAATAATTCACATTCTGTTGCTCAGCATCATGGCTTTGAAAATGGCTGTACCTCTGAAATAGTGTCCAAGATTAAAGAGAGCGCCATAAGAAGGGAAACTGAAGGCGAATTTAGGTTGTTGGATAGAAGAGATGGGAATCAATATGGTGGCGGTAGGTTTTTTGGTTTGGAAGAGAATGGAACCAGTAGTAAGGGAAGAAGAGTGTCATTTACCTTGGAGGACAATTGTGAAGAGTATGTTAGCCCTGCATTGGAATCAGGGGATATATGTGCAAATAGCTTAGATGATGAAGAGTACACAAGTGATGGCGAGTATGGTGATAGACAGGACTGGGATAGGAGGGAGCCAGATATAATATGCAAGCATCTTGATCATATCAATTTGCTTGGTCTTAATAAAACCACCCTTAGACTTCGGTTTTTGATCAATTGGCTTGTTACCTCTTTGCTGCAACTGAAGTTGCCGGGTGCTGATGGGGAAGATAAAGCAAATATTGTCCACATCTATGGCCCAAAAATTAAATATGAAAGAGGTGCTGCCATTGCTTTTAATGTGAGGGACAGAAGCCGGGGGCTAATCAATCCAGAGATTGTGCAAAAGCTGGCTGAAAAAGAAGGAATCTCACTTGGCATTGGTTTCCTCAGTCACATACGGATTCTTGATAATTCAAGACATAATCGTGGGCCTCCAAATCATGAAGATACATCTCTTTGCAAGCCAATGGAGAATGGTCGTGATAGAAAAGGTGGCTTTGTGAGGCTTGAAGTTGTCACAGCTTCTCTGGGATTTCTGACTAATTTTGAGGATGTGTATAAACTGTGGGCTTTTGTTGCGAAGTTTCTTAACCCTTCATTTATCCGAGAAGATAGTCTTCCTACTGTTCAAGAAGGTTCGGAGATGTAAGATCATGTAAAAGTATCTGCTGGTGATTTTATTCAATTTTGGAAACTGGACATGAAAAAAATATTATTTCTGAGAAGTTGCCAATAAGGGCACCTGCCAAAATCTGCCAAAGAATGGATTGAGGTTACTTTGCCTGCTACCAGATAGACAAGTGGGTGAACTTGTTAATTCATGTCTCCCATTGCTTACATATTTTATTTTCCCCTCAAAAGCTTCTTTTGTAGAGTTGGCTTTAGAGGTTTGTTACTATTAGGAAGTCAGTGTGATTGACTCGGATTGTATGGTTGGAACCTCTATCGGCATACATTTTTCTTCTGTTGCATACAAAAGGATTTGCAACTTCTGTATAAAGTTAGAGCTCATCTTATGATGTTGTCTTTGAGACCATTCTGATCCATTAACTCTGTTGACTTTGACGTTTGTGCATGTTATAATTGGAAGTTAAATTCAACTGAGAATTAAGAACTGAGCAAATGCCTCAATTATATTTTGGACTTTCTTTTTTGCATCTAACAAATGTGTCTGTCATTGTTTTGATGAGGCTGGTAATGAATAGGTACTAGCATTTTATGTGAAATCTTTAAGTAATTAGGATTCACAGGCAGATTACATTTATTTTGATGACTGAGGCCAAAAAATCCCAATGTCTGCAAGTTAGTACTAACGATATGATATCCATGAAATCTAAGGAGGGACTCATTTTATTTGTTGATCTTTATTTTTAGTAGCTGTTGCTTGTTGATCTTTAATGATATGATATCCTCTGTTACATATATTTGTTTATCTTTATTGATTTGATATCCATGAACGTGAGATTATTTAGTTACTGTGAAGTATGCTTCAAGAATTATGAAAGAGTTTGTGACGGAAGCACTTTCAAAGCCGGATATATTGCACCGAAGAACACATGAAGCTGCCTCCATAATGACATGAGAAGAAGATGACGATGGTGTGTGTGTGAGTGTGTGTGTGTGTGTGGGAGAGAGAGAGATAGAGGGAGGGAGAGACATGATGGCAAAGATAAAGAAGATCCTCATTTCATCGTTTTGAAGGAAGTTGTTTGGTGTGCCATTTGTAAGCACAAAACTGAAGTTTGTTGGACCTTTTTCTTTTGTTTGGGGAAATGAATATAAAATTTTTATTCTATTATCTTATCTTAAAGTGATTTCGTCATAAAGAATTTGCGTTTAATCATAAAATCAAACTTTGTTTCCTTTCCGAACTTCTTGTCCATGAGTTCTGATATGATTATCCACATCCCAAACTGGCCTCCATAAAATGATTTCAATTATTGTGTTCAACGTGCTATCCATCTCCACTTAACTCCCTTTTATAAATTCAAATTAATAATAATTCTAGTTGATTAAATATTTGTATAAACTCAAATGAACAATTAAATCATTTAAAAAAAGCTGATTTAGTCCCTGAACTCAACATTTTTATATATTAAAATGATGCTTTTTTGAAGGTGTCTCCTCCCATATATAATTCTTTTCTTCATGGTGTGTATGAAGGAATGCACTTTGGCTCTTCATTCACACAACATAGCAAGCAAAATATATAACTAAAACCTAAAATAAATGAGTTGCAAAATGAACACCAAAAGCTGACAATGAGGCAAAGTATATACTTTGGAATTCCTCCTGTGAGAGGTAACCGAAATTTGCTTTCTCTTCCTTCAGAAGATTAGAATAGTTTGTAACATTTTATCACAAGATAAAACCAAACAAAGCATTAAAGGAAAAGCTTTCAAAGGAATAAATGCTAAAAGCTCTAGAGGAAGCAATAAGAAATCTTGAGTCCACAAAAAACTTCTGCATCTAAGGTGTTATTTCAGGTGTTTTTGCATCCACAAAATTTTGCAACCTCCAAATCTGCCTTAAGCCAAAATCTTAGTGACAAACATACATCACCATCCTCTTTGGTCTTTAGAGATCTCTGTCCTCAACCACCAATGGCAAAGAAAAAGAAGCTATTTCCATTTCCATTTAGATTCCGTTGGTTTTCATCACCATGTCCAATTACTCCTCCAAAAGATGAATCAAAATCCCAAGAGCAAGCAGACACGACCATCCTCATCCACGGGTCACCTGAGAAAGCCATGGCACGGGCTCATACTCAGGATATCCCAATAGCTGATCCTCAACAAGAAACACCGCCAGAAAACCATTTTCAGTGACCAATGCCTTGGCTTCTGTGTCCTCTTTCTCAACTCCTCAACCTCAACCACCAGCTCAACAAGAAAAGGAAAAGACGGCAGTGACACGGCAAGAGCCACAACCAGTGATGTCGCCGTTAAAAACCATACCCAAATCTCAAGAACCAACCCAGCCAAATATCTCCGAGTCTCAAGACCAGACTCGACCAGAAGTATCATCCCATGTGTTTGGTAAGTCAGTTTCACGGCCACAGGCAGAGTCTCATGTGTCTGAGTCAATGCCGCAGTCAAAAGAATCACCATCCAAAACCATCCCCAAGTCTCAAGAAATAACCCAATTGAAGACCCTCCTCATGTGTCTGAATCAGTTCCACATACGGAATCACCTTTTAGAAGCACCCATGAGTCCCAAGATCCAACTCAACCAGAAACATCTTCTTATGTGTCTGAATCAATTCCCCAGCCTACGACAGAGTCTCAAGACGAGTCAAAGCCACAATCAAAAGAATCACCATCCAAAACCATCCCTAAGCCTCAAGAAATAACCCAATTGAAGACCCCTCCTCATGTGTCTGAATCAGTTCCACATCTGAAGGAGTCACCTTCTAGAAGCACCCCTATATCCCAAGATGTAACTCAACCAGAAACATCTTCCCATGTGTCTGAGTTAGTTCCACAGCCAAAGACAGAGTCTAATGTGTTCGAGTCAAAGCCACAAGCAAAAGAATCACCATCTAAAACCATTCCTAAGTCTCAAGAAATAACCAAATCAGAGATCCCTTCCCAGGTGGATGAGTCAGTACCACAACTGAAGGAGTCACCATCAAAAACCAGTCCTAAATCTAAAGAACAAACTCAATTAAGGATCTCTTCTCATGAGTCGGTACAAAAGACAGAAGTAAAGGAATCTCCGCCGAAAACTAGCCCCCATGTGTCTAAGCCAATGCCACAACAAAAAATGTCCCCATTCAAAATCGTCTCCACGCCAGAAGAACCAATCCAACCAAAGACCTCTCCTCAACATAAGAGGACGTCCTCTGAGTCAGGAACACAAACTGCAGGTTCATCTGGCGTGGTCATTAGAGAAGAAAGGAAAAAGCAGGACACACGAGAGAGTATAGAGGGCAAAGTCATGTCTGCCTCCAATTCCACAGGAAAAGACACCAAAGTTGTTAGCTCAATATATCCAGCGAACAAGAATGTGTCCATCCCTTCCCATCAAGAGGATATTTCACCCATTGGAGAAAAAACTCCCCTGAAAGAAGGCATTATAGAGGATATTTCCAAGTTTGTTCAAAAACTAGCAATGGGGCAGCCTGAAGACACCATGGAAGATAAATCTATTAGAGCGATTACTCTGGCTGGCGAAAACAGAGGAGCAACAATGCACATGGGCTCAGTTTCAACTAAGAAAGAAGGGGCAGTTCACATACACCAAGACTATAGGACGGATTCGAAGGAGAGCCCTGAGGTGACCACCGAGTCTGATAGAGAGGAGGGGTCTGGCAATAGTTTGGTTGAACCTGATGAAGTGGGTAATGCGCATGTCAACAGTAATATACAGAGTATCAATAACTCACTGATGTTTCAAGGTTCTGTCACCGAAAAAGACCCTGGAGTTCAATTGATTCTTCCCCGAAGACCAGCAGAGTCCATAAAGTTTGATGATGAAGATTCAAAGGGATAAAAATATTAAGACCCGATGACAAAATTAGCCCATCATTTATTTCACACCCATAATATACTGCATAGGAGATAGGAAGTTTGTAATTATATTTGTAACTAATAAAAAAATAATGATGCTGTCTAATCCACTTCAAACAGGAAAGTTTCTAGATATCAACCTGGGTCCCCTTTAACAGTTTCATCCATATTACAAACTGTTATCAAGTAAAGCTGGCTCAATTTATACAACTAGTCATTTTGCGAATTACATAACTAGGAACAATAATATTGTTATACACGATTAGCTACAATATGCATGGAGAAATTAATTACTCAGAAAACTTGCCAATTAAGCACCAAGCCTAACAGCAGGGTCAAACAAAATTGCAACTGTACATGAAGGCACTCATTGGCGCAAGAGTTGTGGCCCAACTACTTTCTTTGTTTCTTTTTCACATTTTCTTTTTCTTTTCAAGAATGTATGTACATGTATAGGAAGGCAGGAGTAACATGAAGTCAGCCCTTTATGAGACAAGGCATGTGATCACTCGCAAGCAGGTTTCGTGTCAAAGCTGCTCAAGCAGATTGCAAAAGCTTGAAACGCAGAGAGGGGGTAGCGGTAGTCCATGGTGAAAATGTCCTTTCCAATCTTCCCAAATTGCAGTATCACTCTATCTTGCTCTGTGGCTGAAACATTTTGTTGAGGTTCTGCAGCTGCCACAAGCTGGAAGTTCTTCACAGAGGCCACTGTAACACGGCCTTTGAAATTCAAGCACCAACACTGCAGTTGTTCATGCCATCTAGGAGCTTTATTGTTCAAAACCAGCGGCCCCCCTGTATTGTGGTTCGGTTCTGGGGGCTTGTCGTCACTATTTGAGTCATACTTAACTCCTGGCTTTTCCCCTTTTGATGAGTATGAGGTAGATAAATGCTCATCAAGGCCATAAGTAAACTTCAAAGGAGTAGGAGCAGTGCCCCTTCTTGGATGGCAGATATGGGAATTGAATGCAGCGTACACCGCATTCTCCTTGGACCTCTCGTGCGGAGAACATTGAGCTCATAAGATATGTTGGCCACAGTATTCTTTGCAGCAGAAGCAGCCTTTGGAAGAACCTGCTTTGAATGGATCCTTGGCTGCAATTTACCATTCAATGGAAGGGAAGAGTCTAGCGGAAGTTGACTATCCAAGATCATGAACTTGGTGCCAAGAAAATTAGACCTGTCCATTGCTTACAGATCAATTTGACAATAAAAGAATGTAGTAAAAACAAGATAAGACCTTGCAGGGGTGTGACTAACCTCAGCTTTCCAACATAAGTATTGTTTGCTTTAGAAAAATCATCTGCGACCAAGGATATCAAAAATTCTGTACATGTTGTCCATCTAATCTTCTTTGCTGCCAGTAGCAGTTTGCTCATATCCCCAGAGAGAGCTACATAACAATAGAGATAACAAATGCTTCACTTCCAAAGAACTAGAGAGATTTTCTCCAAAAGAAAAGGTAAAGAGAGACATGAAAATAAAGGATTTATTAGTGTTTGCATACAAAATCTGGTCTTCATAACAGCTTCCACAGTTACACACGGCCAAACAACATAATTCATCAAAGTAAGGTAGTTAAAATTGAGATTTTACGTAAAATCAGACAAGGAATAAAAAATCATAAAACGTAAAATCGTAAAAACATAAAAGCTTTTGGAAAATTAGTAAAATCGTTTTAATGAAAAAAATCGTAAAAACGTAAAATCGCAGTAATAAATCGAGATTTTAACTACCATGCATTAAAGTACTCAACATAAAGAAACTTCAGAGGAAAAAATTGTTGTTTCAAGATGATTTTTTTTTTTTTGCCCTGAACTGCCAAATCATGGAATAAAAATAAGAGTCTTCACTTGTAATGGTTTTACTAATATGGGAAGAATTGCATGCTTTCTTAAATTATATGATCAAAAGACTATGCTCATGTAGGAGATTGCAACAAAGTAATGATTGGTCTTTTCAACATGTTCAACACCAATGTTTAAATTCAAAAAGAAGCCTTCAACTCTTCACAACAGCAATATGAAGCAAAGGTGGCAAAGAAACTATGAGAGATCATCCATATTACCTGGGCTCAATCCAAGATATAAACGATATTTTGAAGTCGCCCTTTCTCTCTTTATAAAACACTGTATAGGAGTCTCTCTTGGACCAGGCTAACAGATAGAAAAGCGTCAGCACAATTTAATTGGGCTGAATCACAAATTAGTAATATGTACTTCTGAATTTAAGATAGGTAAGTGACTACATAAACTGCAATATGTGCTATTACCTGCTTCAGCGATATGGGAAAGGTAAGCCAGCCACACTGTTCTGGTGTCTTTACCACCTCCTCTGTTATTTTTCTCCATGACCTACAAACTGAGGCACAGGCTACAACCACCCGCCGGGCAGGCCAGGAAGTTTCACTTTCTTCCACCCTTTGAATTATGTCTAATAACAATTCTGGTGGCAAGTAAGCCCAGCGGCTCTGCTCAGTCACTAACAAAGATGATGATGCTGGTGATGACAATTCAGGTGCAATAAGAGATTTTCCACGGCAATAATTACGCTTGGCATCTATCCCTCTTCTAGATATATTACCCATGCCATCTCGAATTCCCTGAGCTCACGAACAAAATCTCTGAATGGCATTATGATTGAACTAATACTGCAATAAAGTCTATTACGTCTGTGAACAAAAAGGGGAAAACACAGAAGAATTTGTTAAGTTTACAGAGCTTCAGTACATATCTATAATATTTCAGTGGATCTGCCACCGATGCAGCGAATCACTACTTGATTATGGATTGTTATTAAGTAACTCAGTAGACATCGTTCAAATTAACAAGAAAGAAAAATTCCGGAATATCAAGGAAAAAAGAATTTGAAATTAGTCAGGAAAGGAATTTAAGAGCTAACAACGAGACCGTTATAGAAGCGTTCTAAGTCAATGTAACATTATACCCAAGGAAGAGAACTCTGTTATTTTGGCTCAAAAGGCAATATACCGTAATATTTACAGGTCCATGCGTTGTCCACCAAAGCAGCCCTTCAATCCATGCAAAATGCCAAGTGCAAGATGATGACGGTTGAACACATATATGGGAGAGTAAAATGCAAGGAAAAGTTGGGACGCAATTCGAATCCTAGATCCAAAACCTTTGGCATTTGAATCAGAGGCACAAATGAAATAGAAAGCTGGAAAGAGAAGAAAAAGTGAGGAGGCTCAAGAATTAAGGCGAAATTTTGTGTACAGAGAGACAAATGCTTGGAAAGTTACGAAATTTCAGAGAGAAGTTTGAAGGCAGAAAGGACGACGGGGATTGGTGGAGGGAACGAGGAGAATGCTTCCAAAAGCTGAACCACTTACCGAAGCCAATGTCTAGGAGAAATCAAAGGGACTCTCGAATATTCAGTACTATATACTAAAACCTCATGAATGTGGGGAGCAGACCTACTTCGAGTAGAGCCGCCTTGGTTTTGGGGTCCCGTAATATATCAGAAAGCACAAGTTTTTTGAATTTTGATAGAGTAGAAAAGGTGGTGTAACAAATTTTGAATGCGAGAGTAAAGAGCAATTGTGGCTGCTTTAAGTAGCTTAGAAGCGGAGGATTGAGCGATATTCATAGCACATAAACGGGTGAGATGATAGAGATTTCAACGGTTGAGATTGAGGTAAATTATAGCCGTTGGATCTGAGCATTAATTCCACCAAATTAAGGTACTGCTCCCTCCTTTACTTCACTAATATAAGACATATTTACCTAATTTGATTAAATTAAAAGATTAATTAAGTTAGTTGGTATAAAATGTTTTTTTTAAAAACATCCTAGTCATATTTATTTATTCAATTTCCTCTCATTCTTGATTATTTTTGAAGAAATATCAATAAAGGTAAATTAGGAAATAATTGATAAATATAAAAGTCATGTTTTATATTTAGGACTAAGTTCAATTCCTTAAATATATATTATATTATGGATCAGAGTTAGTATTTAAGAAAATTGGAAAATCCATAAAAAAAAAATTGGAAAAAGTTACTGGTCGAAGAATTTTCTATGGTAGTCACAATTTGTAACCTCTCAGTCTCACTCATATCTCAGAGCAAAAAAAAAAAAAAGTCTCACTCATATCCAAACCCCCCAAAAAAAAAAAAAACCCCAAGATGTTTGAAATGGATCATGGCTACTTTTGGAGAGTGGATAGGTTCAAGGTCACATAGATGATTGGGGAAAAAAAGGATCACATAGGTAAAAGATAAAAAAAGAAAGATTTTAGTAGGTCCCAAGTATCAAATGGGACCTGCCTATTTGCACAAAAAAGAAAGGAAAAAAAACTCATACTATCCTAAATATAAAAGATAGTTAAAAGGTCTATTACTAACGAATGTTGATTGGAGTAGTAAGTGATTTCATCTCATGAAGATAAGAACATAAGTTCAAAATCTGATAAGCGTACTTGTCGGGATAGACAAATCCCTTTGCACAAATAATCACTCAAGAGCACGGGGTATTCAGAAATTTTTTCAAGGTGCAACTTCAATTAGTAACCACTCAAGAGCGATGTATATCCACAAAAAAAAAAAATAATAATAATAATAATAATTAAAGAGCAACGTCAATTTTTTAATTACCAACATTAGGTTTTTAATAGTTATGGCAAATTTGCTCTTTTTTAACACTTCCAATATGAAATTGCTACTTAAAAAACTTTTGAATATCCAGCACTCCTAAGTAGTTACTTTCAGAGTAAAATTGTATCTTAACTCAATAATTAAATAAGTTATTTTAGGAAAACCAAGACACACTTTTTATAGATAACTAAAACAATTGTTTAATTAATCTCTATAAATTAGTTATCTAGTTTAGGGAGAAAATAAGATCTACCATACCTATCTTTCTTTTTCATTTCGAGTGTTTTGTGTTGGAAATTATGCCCTAGGGGCAAGTCATTGTACTTATCAACGATCCCTATATGAATTGGGTAGTCGCAATGTCTTGCTAGAGGCCGCTTGCGACTTGTGGGCTAGTACAGTATTGGCCCGCTGCCAATCTCATGTGGGCTGCGGGGTCGCACACAAAATGGCCCAAACACGAGCAAGAGTGTCAATTCATTGAATCTTAATGTGTTTAAGATTTAATGAATACTTATTTAATCTAGGATGTGTGTGTGTGTGTGTGTATATATATATATATATATATATATATATGCATATATAAATATATTAAATTCGAAAATAATAATGATATTATTTATTGACAATAATATTATTATATATAGTATTTAATTTATTTGATAAATTAAATAACTATAATAAATTGAGATATTATATCTCAGATTTAATTTTCGAATAAAGATATTGCATATCAGATTTTAATTTGAACTGAGATATTAAATTCGAAATTAATATAATAATATTATTTAATAAAGATTATAATATTATTATATATAATATTTGTTTGTATTTAATTTATTTGATAAATTAAATATCTAAAACAAATAGAGATATTGTATCTCAAGAAGGTAGCCCACCAGTTCAAATTGTTTTGCAAAGGTACGATTCGGAAACCCTAAACCTTGATTTAAACGCCGTTGAGCGATCCGCCTAATGGATTCGTAAAAGTTTTTATTCCGCTGCGTGTACGGATCCCAACAGTGGCATCAGAGCCAACTCAACGTGCGTTTAAATTAGGTTTTATACGTGTGTTTATGTATGAGATACATGTATGGTTAAAACCGAATACAGTAATGTGTTTAAATTCAAAAACTTGCGTTAGGGTTTCTCACCGGTTCCAAGTCGGATTGTGTGGGCGATTCGCGTGGATCTCAAACGTTCGAGATCCGATGTCGATCAATTCGTTAGGGTTTGAAATTTTCGGGAAAAAAAAATCACGTTTTTTTTTTTTTTTGAGAAATTATTTTCGAAAATAATATTTTATTTTGAAATTTCTAACGAGCCGTAGGGATCCCGGCTGATTGTCGTAGCGCAAGAATTTAAATCATGATATTATATTATATATAGTATATAATATAATATAAATTAGAGAATCTAAATCATGATATTATATTATATATAGTATATAATATAATTTAAATTAGAGAATTTAAATCATGATATTATATTATATTTATAATATAATATAAATTAGAAAATTTAAATCATGATAAGATTAATCATAATATTTTATTTCATAATTGTATGACTTAATATATGTTGTGATTTACCTTTCAAAAGTTGTTTGGGTATGGTGAACAACATGGCTCTAGAGTTTTACAATTGTTGTAAATTTTAAATATGGTTTGCGAGCCATGCCTCTTTCTTTAAATACTCCTGATGTACTTCCTTTTGTTTTAGAGAAGTCCTCTCATTGGCTTGAGAGGATTTTAGGTTAAGGTTGAGCCATGTTGTGTCACAATTTTAATTATGTCTTGATTTGATGATTGCATGATTAATTTAGAATTTTAATTATGGTTTGATTAGATCACTCATAATTAATTTAGAATTTTAATTATGTTTTGATTAGATCACTCATAATTAATTTAGAATTTTAATTATGTCTTAATTAGATCACTCATAATTAATTTAGAATTTTAATTATGTTTTGATTGGATCACTCATAATTAATTTAGAATTTTAATTATGTTTTGATTGGATCACTCATAATTAATTTAGAATTTTAATTATGATTTGATTAGATCACTCATAATCAATTTAGAAATTTAATTATGTTTTGACTAGATCACTCATAATTAATTTAGATATTATATGAGATACAATAGTGATTGCATTCATATAAGTATAATTAATAGGATTAATCTAATTATACCCTCTAAATAAAATCTTAAGTCATAATGCCACCAATAAATGAATACTTGTCAAAACCTAGATCGCCCATTTGTATGTTCCACCAAAGTGGATACATCTGAGTTATCTTGGTGAGACCAGAGTGAGTAATGGTGATACTCAATATTCATTAATTGTCTTGACTTAATTGAGATCATCAAAACGGTTTTGGATCTCAAGGCATTAGATGGGATTAAACGTGCCGGTCATATGATGATCGAATCCCATAAACATCTAAGAATTACATGTGATGTAATTGGCAAATGTTTGCCTACCTAAATAACTTAATTTAAGCGTCACCCAAAGCGGACTTAATTTTAAGCCAAATATGGGTCTTAGCCCACTAATTATAATGAGGGTTGTTAATTCAGTGGGAGGTTACTACTTAAACTTTGCATATCTTTAGTTGTAGAATCATGTAGTCTAGTAATACTTCAACGCCATCAATGCGATCAATCCTTAAGAAAGATGAACTTGATGAGACAAACTTTCTTGACATGTTTGGGAACTTAAGCGTTGATCCTAAACACGAAAGAAAAGAATATCTCATCAATCAACCCATTCTGACGAGCTGCGGTACTGGCGATCCAAGAGCTCGACTAATGCTTATATGAAGCATAAGGATGACTCTGTGGATACGAGATGCACGATGCTTGACACTATGCTTCTAGACCTCAATAGAGATCTAGAACATGTGGAGGCCTCTCGGATGATTGTTCATCCTACGGAAATGTTCCGGTATCGAGCAAGGCAAGAGAGGTATGAGACCACAAAGGCCTTTCATTCCCATAAGTCGGGCGAGGTGCATCGGTTAGTCCTCATGTTTTGAAGATAAGGGCTACATTGATCACCTTGAGAGGCTTGATTCCCATGTCCCAGGAGTTAGCTACAGATGTGATCTTGAACTCACTCCCAGGAAGTTATGATAACTTTGTCATGGATTACAACATGGAGGAATCAATTTCTGAACTGCATGGGATGCTCAAAACTGCTAAGCTGAGCCTTGGAGAGGCCCAGTTCTGTTTTGTCCGTTCAGAAGGGAAGGGGTATGAAACGGAACGCCAAGAAGGCATAACCTCCGAAGGATAGAGTCTGCTTCTTTTACAATGAACTTGGTCATTTGAAAAGGAATTACAAACTTTACCTCTAAGATCTGGAGAAGAACAAGAAGGATAGCGGGGCTATCGCATCAAGTATCTATGTCATAGATATTCGCTTTTCTACTTCCTCAACATGGGTATTGGATACTACATGTGGATCTCACATTTGAATAAATGTAGGATCTCAAGGACAGTAGAAAATTGAATGGACATATCTATGACATAACTACTAAGAGGATCAAGTCAAATGATTTGAATCCGACCTATCTATGGCATTGTCGTCTAGGCCATATAAATGAGAAACGCATTTCGAAACTCCATAAAGATAGATTTCTTAACTCATTTGATTTTGAATCAATTGATACATGCGAGTCTTGTTTATTGGGAAAGATGACAAAGGCCCCTTTTACTGGACACAGTGAGAGAGCCACCGATTTATTGGGCCTCATACATATTGATGTGTGTAGACCAATGAATACATCTGCCAGAGGAGGTCATTTGCACTTCATTACATTTATAGATGATTTCAGTAGATATGGATATATCTATTTAATGAAACATAAGTCATAATCTTTTGAAATGTTCAAAATATTCCAAAATGAAGTGCAAAATCAACTTGGCAAAACAATTAAGACACTTCGATCTGATCGGGGTGGTGAATATTTGAGCCAAGAGTTCATTGACCATCTTAGGAGTTGTGGGATCGTCTCACAACTTACTCCTCCAGGAACACCTCAATGGAATGTTGTTTCTGAGCGGAGGATTCGAACTCTATTAGATATGGTTCGATCTATGATGAGTCAAATAGATCTTCCACCTTCCTTTTGGGGCCATGCCCTAGAAACATATCTACAATCTCACCGATCACAAAGTGTTTGTTATTCGGAATGGTGTCTTTTTGGAAAAAGAGTTTATCTCTAAAAGAACCCGTGGGAGTAAGGTGAACCTCGAAGAAGTTCGAGAGTCACAGGACAATGTAGAGCCACAGATGGAAACCGGAGAAGACTCACAACAAGTTGTTGAGCCTACTCATGTAACACAAGACCCACGAAGGTCCGATAGAACACGGCTACAGCCTCAGAGATATGGATTTCTGATTACTGGAAGCCGTGATGTTTTGCTCATTGAGCACAATGAGCCAACTTCCTATATCGAGGCCATGGTGGGACCCAACTCCGAAAGATGGCTTAGTGCCATGAAGTCTGAAATGCAATCCATGTACGACAATGAGGTATGGGCCTTAGTCGATCCACCTCAAGGTGTAAAAACCGTTGGGTGCAAGTGGGTTTTCAAAGAGAAAACTGACATGGATGGCAAAGTAAATATCTTCAAGGCATTTGGTTGCAAAAGGATTCACTCAAACTTATGGTGTGGACTATGATGAAACCTTTTCCCGGTTGCAATGGCCAAATCAATCGAATCCTTCTTGCCATTGCATCATATTATGACTATGAAATATGGCAGATGGAGGTCAAAACAGCCTTCCTTAACGGAAAGCTCCTTGAGGATGTGTACATGACACAGCCTGAGGGTTTTGAGCGTCCAGAGGACTCTGGTAAAGTTTGCAAGCTTCAAAGATCCATTTATGGATTGAAGCAAGCATCTCGGAGTTGGAATCATCGTTTTGATGAAGTAGTCAAAGAGTTTGGATTCATTCAAAACATAGATGAACCTTGTGTTTACAAGAAGGTTAGTGGGAGCACGGTTGTATTTCTAGTGCTTTATGTTGATGACATCCTACTCATTGGGAATGACATTCCTACCTTGCGAGTGTCAAGTCTTGGTTAGGAAAGTCTTTCTCAATGAAAGATTTAGGCGAAGCCACTTACATCCTTGGGATTAGGATCTATAGAGATAGATCTAAGAGGTGATAGGCCTAAGTCGAGCACATACATAGACAAGATACTGCATAGATTCAGTATGCAGGATTCAAAAAGGGGTAATATGCCCATGTTTCATGGCATCCATCTCGGTAAGAATCTATGTCCTAGTACACAAGATCAAAGAGACCGCATGAGTAAGATTCCATATGCCTCTGCCATTGGATCTATCATGTATGCCATGTTATGTACTCGACCCGATGTGTCATTTACCTTGAGTATGACCAGCAGATATCAACAAGATCCCGGTGAGGGTCACTGGACTGCTGTCAAGAATATCCTTAAGTACTTAAGAAGGACTCAGGACTTATTCTTGGTATATGGTGGTTTGGAAGATGAGCTCTGTGTAACTGGTTACACAGATGCGAGTTTCCAAACTGACCAAGATGATTCAAGATCGCAATCAGGATATGTATTCCTGTTGAATGGTGGTGCGGTGAGCTGGAAGAGCTCTTAGCAGAGCACTGTAGTTGATTCTGCAATAGAAGCTGAGTATATAGCAGCATCAGATGCAGCTGAGGAGGCCTTTTGGATTAGTAAGTTCATTAATGAACTAGGGGTGGTTCCTACCATCTCAAATCCAATAGACTTGCTCTGTGACAATAGCGGCACTATTGCGCAGACCAAGGAGCCTAGGTCACATCAAAGGACCAACCATATACTCAAGCGATTTCATCTTATCAGAGAAATCAATTATAGATGTGATACAAAAAGGAAATTATTATGCAAAGTACCAGGAGAAAGCAAGTAATTATACTTTAGATGATTTCATTATTTAATAAAGTATTCTCCTTTTAGTTATCTTTTCATTTGCATGTTTACATTGATAACTGTATCCCTGGATATATCTAATAGATTATCCTAAATGTCCCTGGTCGGTCATCTACGCGGGAGCGAAGATGAGATAAGACCAGTGTGACTTTGATGAGGTATGGAGATACGAATCAAAGTCATAGGCACTTGTAAGAGTACAAGGTCTTTGGACCGACCCACTATGAGAAAGCTGCATGGAATAAGTCATAAGCTTTTCTCATGTATAACCGCGTCACAACGCCCTTTGACTGAGATCATCATGGATTCCTACATGATGAGTCGCTGGTCTTTGACCTAGTCAAAAGTCACCTTTGACCGGGTGATGATAAAGGCTATGATCGGGATCAGTGATTTTCATGCGGAGGAATGTGAATGGTCAAGATGGAATTTGTCCCTCACATTTGTAGAGAGATAATGCTGGGCCCCTCGATGAGTGAGTCTGAGAAATGTATGGCCATACTACGATGGAAAGAAGTTTCCATCTCAATTGTTAGACTACTCAAGAATCGAGAAAGTAATGGTCAAGAACAGGAAGTTGACATTTTCCATGCCTCATCCTTGACCAAATTATCGCGTGACAAAAGGGACGTGACATGGTTGTACGATAGGTTATATCGCATAAACAATGACGTTGATCCTCTTACTAAGCCGCTTGCACAAGTAAAACATGAGCATCATGTTAGGGCAATGGGAATTAAGGTAATTAATGATTGCACCTAGTGCAAGTGGGAGTCTGTTGGAAATTATGCCCTAGGGGCAAGTCATTGTACTTATCAACGATCCCTATATGAATTGGGTAGTCGCAATGTCTTGCTAGAGGCCGCTTGCGACTTGTGGGCTAGTACGGTATTGGCCCGCCGCCAATCTCATGTGGGCTGCAGGTCGCACACAAGAATGGCCCAACACGAGCAAGAGTGTCCAGATTCATTGAATCTTAATGTGTTTAAGATTTAATGAATACTTATTTAATCTAGGATGTGTGTGTGTGTGTGTATATATATATATATATATATATATATATATATATATATATATATATGCATATATAAATATATTAAATTCGAAAATAATAATGATATTATTTATTGACAATAATATTATTATATATAGTATTTAATTTATTTGATAAATTAAATAACTATAATAAATTGAGATATTATATCTCAGATTTAATTTTCGAATAAAGATATTGCATATCAGATTTTAATTTGAACTGAGATATCGGATCTCATTTCAAATTAAATATAACGATATCATATCTTGATTTAATATTAATTAAATTCGAAATTAATATAATAATATTATTTAATAAAGATTATAATATTATTATATATAATATTTGTTTGTATTTAATTTATTTGATAAATTAAATATCTAAAACAAATAGAGATATTGTATCTCAGATTTAATTTTCGAATAAAGATATTAACCTACGGGACATTCTGTCGAGCGTATTAGAAAGCCTGCGAAAACCCTAGAAAGAAAAGAGAGAGACGCAGAATAATGCGGCGCTAGCACGCCGCCGCGGTTGGAGGCCGTTCGTGTGGATACCAGGTAGAGGAAGGCGATTCTAAAGTGAAGCCTGGCGATCGAGAAGGTAGCCCACCAGTTCAAATTGTTTTGCAAAGGTACGATTCGGAAACCCTAAACCTTGATTTAAACGCCGTTGAGCGATCCGCCTAAGGGATTCGTAAAAGTTTTTATTCCGCTGCGTGTACGGATCCCAACATTTTGGTGGTAGAAAAATAAAGAAAAGGCAGATCCACTTCTTGCTAGCTTAGATCAGATAATTTACATATAAAAAACAGGTTTGTTTATTGCAAGCTTAAAGATAAAATGTCACCTTTTAATTTAGAGAGAGAGAGAGAGAAATTTGGAGATAATTTGGTAGAGAGAGAAGACAAAAGGCAGTAGGTGATGATAGATACAAGTGACATAGCCTGGGATCACCTCAAAGCTCCAAAAGGTTGACCCCATAATAAGGGGAAGGGAAATTAGGTGAATAAGGTGGACACATGTACGACATTGTTCGTGATTCATTAGAATCTTCTTGGACTTGGACTTGGACTTGGTGTTGGAGTGTGACACATCATCTAATTCCTACTTCTAAATGCTCTAAGGGCCACCTCACACGTGCCCCTTTTCTAGTTTCAACACTCATGTGCTTGCATTTATTCACCTTTGCATCTACTTCATTCACAAAGATGGATATATACTCCCTCTAACCTCTTTTATTACACTCCTTCCTTCCGATCCTAATTATAAGAGTTAGTTGATTTTTTTGAAGAGATTAAAGAAACTAATTAAATTAGCTTAGAGTTTTTTTATTTTTTTTCTTCAAACTAAATAGTTTGACTAATAAACTAATATATAATCTAAGAAAACACAACATATGAAATGATTAAGTAACTTATTTAGCTTCCTTAATCTCTCCAAAAAAAGTCAACTAGCTCTTATAATTAGGACTGGAAGTAGTAAGATACTAACTAACTATTCTCATAAATCAATAAAAACAATTAAAGTTAATAAAGTTGTCCTAGAATCTAAGTAATTTTTTTTAATATTATCTTTACTAATTGCACTAAACTTTAATATCATGTTAATTATTACTTTCACCCACTACCCTTATTAATTATGGGCATACATGGAAAAAAATAATTAATGCTTATTGGGAACAAGCAAGTGCCTTATAAAAAGGACCAAATAAACTTGTTAGTTGGTGTATTATAATAAAGACCAGAGGGAGTAGGACACTTTTTAGAGGATGTTCCTTGTTCTTTTTATAAGATATTTATTAGTTTCAATGAATATGAAATTTTTTTTTTTTTTTGTATGCTCAGATTTACCTAGAGTAGCAATAGAACATATAAATTAATATGACATTGGAATTAAGTGCGATTCATAAGGATAATATATATTAGGAATTATTTGAATTTTATGATAAATTTAATGGTTTTAACTATTTATATATATTGGTATGTCTAAATTAGTTAGAAGTGACTTATAATAAGAATAAAATAGAGTATATCCTCTGATGTAAATGTTTAAAGCATCTTTAAGCATCCTCATGGCAAAAGGCAAGGTCCTTGTTAGGAAGTATCGAAGCGAAATTCTTTTCATCTTCTCCACATCTTAGTTGATTTCTTGTGATTCATATTTATGGTTGAGAGGATGTTGTAGAATGAATGCCTTTTTTTTTTTTTTTTTTGGTATAAATCGGGGCACCAGAATGAATGCCTTTGATTGATGAAGGAAAATCACAAGAGAGAAGAAAATGTGCATACCTAAACGGGTCCCATATTTAGTTTTGGTCCAACCTCCTATATATGCTCCACAAGTCGAACCAGTTGATGCTAATGCAGGGTTTAGACTATTATTAGAGTCTAAACTTGAGTGGCACAACAAAGCAACACATAAGAAAAAAGAAGAGAAGAGAGAGCCAAATAACTCAATGGCTAGGGTAAAGTACAAGTGAATAAGCACCACTATTTACAAGATTAGGGTGACCACTAATTAGGAAGGTGTGATCTCTTCTTACTTACCCTCTAAGTAACTAAAGAAAATTAATTGTTGATTAATTTCCTAATACAAGGTTATTTGTTCCTCAATTCTGGTTTAGCAATTAATGCTTATTTGTCTCTCATATTTAATTGAAAATCTTTCTTATTTCTCAATCAAATAATATGGCCTATCAAGGGCCGACTTGGATCCAAAGTCTAATAATTGTGATTTTCAGTTGAGTTTTTAAATCTCCTAATTAGGGATAAGAATATAGATGGCCTGACAATTGAGAAAAATCACATGCTATTTGTTCACTTTGTTAATGTTGAGGATATAATGACCCTGATTTATTCTCAGGTTGATGTCTAATTTTGCATGTAAAAGTTTTTACGTGAAAGCAATGAGTATTCAGAAGTTATTGTTGGATCAGTATTACTCTAAAAAGTTTAAAAAGGAGCATCAATGAACTTTTTAACATTTCTATACCGATATTGATATAACAAAAGCTTCTAAATACTCCTACCTCCTACGCAAAATCTTTTAAGACAAAATTGGATCTTAATCCAACTTTATTATATTCAGCACTCATGATAAAGTCATAACCTTGCATGTGTCACTTCACCATATATATGATATATCATCCCTCAATCATATGGATGTATCCTTAGCTTTTAATGGGTGTCCTTTGTATATGATAGCCTTAAATTGTTAAATTATTGACTTCATCATGTTTGGTCTTCCCATGTCAACCTTTCTTTTCATTGCTGTAGTGAATCAACTTTTGACCTTCAAGCTGACTGAACCTTTGATGGGGTGTGCGTGATTAATTAATCACTTTATTATCTTCTTTTTTTTTTTTTGGAATTCGTAACCAAAGCTAGTGCTTACGGGACACAAAGACCAAACCTTAGAAGGAAGGGCCTGTGAAGACTGGCTCCAAAGCCGCTGCGCTACTAAGGCGCTGGCTTAATCAATTTATTAATTCATAATTAAGCCTCTTATGTTAATTATAGTGGAATACAAGACATTAGAGTCAATCAATTTAATCACCAACTTGCACAACTACTTGTGTTGGGTCGTTGATGGGAGGATAAAGCTTGTTACTTTAACAAATCGGTCAAAACGTAAATAATAGGAACACACTACCTAATTTTACTAAATGACATACCTTTCCCTCCTTTTTTTGTACACCTTAATTAAGGATTGGCCGACACATAATTTCCAAACTGCCTCCCGAAACTTCATCGCAACTTAAAGTCTAGATTTTTCATAACTTTGGCAATCATGGAATAATATATGAATGGATTGAAGTTACAATAGCACTCTGACCCCTTTTATAAGTTCAGTTTAGAAAAAAATTGGTCATTATCATAAATTCATTAAGAGAGTAATTAATGACGGTATGTTTTACAATTTCACTCATATTAAATGTAATAATAAGAAATTAGTTATTTTATGTTGGTAAAAGACAAGAGTTAAAGATGTCATAGAGAGAGGGTTGCTAATATTATTTATGATGAGGGTAAAATGGGGAAAATGCATCAATTTAGGATATATTTAATCAGTTAATCAACTTTTCTTAATGTGTAAGAATTAGATAAAGTGGACTTTATAAAGAGAACTATAATAGTATATAAAGTAATTGATCATCTTGCCACCTTTAGCTATAGATATATGCAAGGGTAAGCGATCAACCAACATTTACGTACCAAGATATTTTGGTTGTTGATAGTTAATTAATCCCAACTACCTTGTACAAAAAAAGCAAACCATAAATCTAGAAAAGTTATCATGGTTGATAAAGATACTACTCCCTCTGAGTTCGAGCCTTGTGAATGCAAAAAAGCTATGTTGGGAGACTCTCCATCATAGTCGGGTTGCGCGGCATTGCCAGAGTCTGGATTATGGAGCAAGGCTACAGTGAGCGGAGTGGGCAAAAAAAAAAAAAAAAAAGATACTACTCCCTCCGGTTCTGAATATAAGATTCAAACTATAGAGTGTAGAGTGAATCTTATATTTAGAACTGGAGGAATATAATTTGTAAGAGTATAAATTTGAATAACATACATAACTAAAATATGAAGATCTCATTTTGATAGATAATTTGTATGTATCCCTTACATTCTCTTTAAATTTTATTTTAAGGTTTGCTTGGATTGTGATGAGTCTCAAAAACCGAACTCACCTAAATCTTTTCCTATCAAAGAATAAAGGGAGAAAAGCTAACGATAAGTTCAGTGAGATGTCGTTTCTTGGGACAATAATATGAGTTAGAAATTATGAATTATATGTAAGAGAATCATATCAAAAGGATTCAGCAGATGCATGGTTGAGGTTGTTTTTCCTAAAGTTGAGGTTGTTTTTCCTAAAAGTAACCTGTAGATTGTTCACTATATATATATATATATATATATATATATATCTTATCACTGAGAGCTTCCATGCACATATATATCAGAAATGAATCAATGAATAAATGGAAACAAATAGATAGAGCGTAAATAACTTTATTGTAGCATGTGATCACCAGAGAATTTGTAGAGGATGAATCTGCAAAAGTTTGATCTAGTGGATATGACATAATTGTGGTGTGAGTTGTGTGTTATGAAAAGAAGCCAACAAGCACACCCAGACAGACTCCTGGGCCCTTCACACCCACACACAAACCTTTCACTGCTCTGCATTGTCCGTTATGCACAATCTGAGTGCGGTTTTTTTTCTCCCTTTACATGGCTTTCTAACTTGGCTAGATTCAAATATTGTCGGGTCTAATTAAAAGCAGTTCTATGTAAAAGGTGTTTTTTTCATTTACAAGGACTTAAACTTAAGATCTCATGCTTAAATAGTCAAAACTCATTCCACTAAGACCTAAGGTGTTGGGTGTCGATGTTATGTTATGTTAGATGTTATGTTATGTTATACATTGGTATAATTTTTTTTTTTTCTGAGGCGAGGAGGAGATCGAACTAATGCCTGGAGGGGAAATAATCCTTAATACCACTGCACTCTAGTAGTGCTGGTATACATTGGTATAATGATTGATGCAGATAATATCCTCAAACTATTGATTTTCTTGTTTTATAGGGACGGAAACACAGTCAAGGCCCACGTCAGATTAAGCTGGATTAGTTGTTGAGCAAGTCTCAGTGGCATATATTATATGGGCCAAGCGGGGTGGGTTTGTTTGTTCAGAGTTATGGCCCATAAATTGAGGATCTCATTAAAAACGAAAGCGTTTGGAAGAGTATTGTGTTCAATTGATATGAGAAATGACCAATAAAGATTTTATCCAAAAAAAAAAATGACCAATAAAGATTGATCTAGTTGGTAAAGGTTTCGACTCATAATTATAAGATTGTAAGTTTGAATTACACTGATGTAAAGACCTTGTTGGTAAACAATCTGTAAGAACTCTTTGAGTTTGGAGGTATGTCTTGACCTGTGTGAATCCCATGACTCAACTCAGCTAGACTTTTTGTATCATAAAAAATAATTGATCTAAGAAATGAGTTCTCTCTTTATAGCCACCATTGATTGATCCTAAATCAGGAACTATCTCTTTTGTTTCATTTTTGACAGCCACAAAGTTATCTCTTTCCAATGTTCTTCTACACAAGAGGAATAGTTCTCTCCATGAGGGTTGACCCTAGTGATAAGTACATTAACCCCTTAACTAGCTGGTATTAAGTTCAATCTATGTATGGAGAAAACTCAAGTTGGGACACCCCAATCCCTTAATTAGACTTTCGAACAAGAGGGATTGGATTAATTGGTTGCTCGAATATCCAATAATATGATCCCAAAAAATAGTGTTGGCAAGTGTTGGATCAATGGGAATAAAAAAGAAGGAATCGTTCTCTCTCCTCATAGCCATTCCCAATTCATCAGAAAACCCATTTAAGGTTGTCGTCATGATTGATGTGGACAGAGCAGCCAAAAGTCAAGCATCATACCCTTTGACCATCACAAAATATAAAGAGGTAAAGAAAGAATACATACAATTCCGAGATATTTTAATTTGCTTACAATTGACGCAGCTAATTTTGTTTCATTGAGACTATAAAGTCGTGGACATTGAAGTTTCTCTCAGTTTGACCTTTCCTTCAATGGTGCAAGCTGTGCTATTGCTAAAACTTCATCCACCAGTCCTTGACTTGAATAAAATTGCTAATCAATTTTACCATTTATTGATTAAATTTAAATTTTATGCAAGGAGGAAAAATGCTTCAATAAACAGGAATATTATGAGAAAAAAAATTAATACGAGCGGAAAAAATCGAACTTTGATTATGTTTAGCTTCAAAACAAAACCATCAAAAGAATCTTATATCAGCGGGGGAGGGAGTAGAATTACGGAATCAGTTTTCGTTTTCCTGCCTATCCAAAGGATAGGAGTTTGTCTCATTTGGGCCATCTAGATGAGATCTGGATGGTCCAGATTTAATTTCTTTTACTTTTTATTTTTTTTTAAATTATTATTTTAATGAGTAGAAAATCTAAAATAAAAATAATCTTTCAACTAATACTTTTTCAAAAAATTGATTTTTTTATTTAAAAATTACCAATTTAAAAAAATCAAATTTGGATCGTCCAGATCCTAGATAGGATTTGGATGATTCAGATGAAATAGGTAAATAGTGCCTATCCAAAATATAAATACCAAACTGGTTCCGTAGAATTACAGGGGATATAGCCATTGTTGTAACTTGTAAGCTTTTTCTTTTGTCTTAGAGATTTTTATACAATTTTTTTTATTTAAAGTCATTTTAAATGTTTGTTTTAATGCTTGTTTGAGATCACGTTTGGAACCCCCAAAAGTTTATTGTAAATTGAGATAATATTCTTCTTACATAATTACCTCGTATACTATAAATCATGATTAAAAAGGCTTTTTTTGAAACCTCCAATTATTATTTCAAACAAACACATGCATGTAGGTGTTCATTAATGGATGTGGTATGTGTTGCAAATTCAAATGAATAAAATATCAGGATTCTATATTAAAATTTTTAATTCTAGAGAGGTTCCAACTACGAGAAGTGTTATTTAATTTATTAAAAGCTCAATTAAAAGATTATTCAAAAGAGTTTTTTTTTTTTTTTTGAAAGATTGAATTAGAAAACATTCCCTTTTTTCAAAACTGAACTAGCACACAAGCAATCGTTTTAAATTTTTATGTGAATAAAAGAAATATAGATTAATAGATTATCAAAAATCAAAGGAAGGCCAGATAGGACAAAATAAAAAAAATAATACTAAAGGGAGTGTACATAAACACTTCTTTGTGGGAAGAAAATTGCAAATTAAGTTGATTGATGTTGAAGCTCTATAGAATTATATTATATTATATTATATATTTTCACTTTCTCCTTCATCCCTATAAAAATTATGTTGAAATGTAATAACTAAGGGAAAAAAAATTAAAATATCAACTTGTCAACTTAAGAGTTGTTTAAAATATAATAATCTATAAACAATATATCAATGTAAAATATAAAAAGTTACATTATTTATAAGTAATGTGACTCACAACTAGTGCACGCACGTAATTTATTCTAATTCTGTAAATAAAAATAATAATGCAATTAAATTGATATATTTAATACAATCATATATCTTCGTTTTATGTAATATAATGAATATTGGATATATCATAATAAGTTAAAATATTTCTATTTCATAAGTCATCTAATTTATTATTTCTCAAACTATTTTATATATGCTATTAAAAAAAGTATAGTTGTAATAATAATATAGTAGGAAAGTCAAGGAAGCAAAATATGAATTGAATAAGACAATATATGGGGGTTGAAGTTTGATTGCAATGTATAAAAAAAAGTACGTACAGAGATGAGATGATGACACAAAATATATTTAAAATATTAATAAACTATATTGTTTGAACCACCATTAGTCAAATTGTTTAATAAAATCGAACAAAATAAAAAGTTAATTATGGGGAAAAAGATATAGTCGTATGATGTTGAATGCTTTTTTTAAAATCTTTTTTTTTTGGGGCCAGGTTAGCTTCTAGAGGTACGCGCTTGCCCACACACATTCATTCACATTATGGAATCCTAGACACCAAAAAAAGGGACGTCTTTAATTTGTTTATCTTATGCCTCGGCCTTGACTATTTTTTTTTTTAGGGTTAAGGTGTGAATCTGTTCTGAAAGTGTTTAAAAATCTCAATATTGTCTAAAAGTTTTTTTCCGTCTCAATGTTACTATCTAAAAATTTAAAAAAATAGCAATGTTGTCTCTAAACGTTAACAAAGTTACTGTAAGCTGTTTAATTTGATTGAAATAATACATCTGATATTATTATGTGACACTAATTTAATAATGACACCACCTCATCATCTTTTGTTCTAAGTGTTGTACTAAGTACCATGTATATTATTTCAATCAAACTAAAGAGTTAATGGTCAAAATTAACTATGTTAACAGTTAGGGGTAACATTACTATATTTGTAAACTTCTGAGAGACATTGAGACCAAAAAAAGAAAAGAAAAAAAACTTTAGGAAAATATTGAATTTTTTTTAATACTCTTAAAGGATTTGCACCTTAACCCTTTTTTATAATTAAAAAAACTAAAACTGAATGATTCTGCTCCTTTAATCAATATTAATAAATACTGTATTTATTAGTCATATTATTTGTAAACCCTTAAAAATATGACACGTTTTAAAATTTTATGCAAGCTTACAAGACCCAAAATGTCTTTTTTCTTTTGTTTGAATAAAAGAGTGTCATAAAAAATTTTCAAATGACTTAATTGTTATGAGACTTGTAGGTAATTTCAAACATTTAAAAAAAAAAAAAATTGGATGGTGATGGGTATAGATGGGTTTTCCCCCGTTTCATAAGATATTCTTTTGTTTTTTTTCCAGCATTTTATTTGAGGTTGTTATACAAAATAAAATATGGCTGAACTTAAGCTTGTTCTCCATGTCAAATCGCAAATCACCAATGGTTCTTATATTCTTATGAGAATGTTATTGGAATTCTACATTATTATTATTAGAGTAAATATTCTTTCTGGTCCCTAACAAAAATCACGGACCCCATTTTGATCACTGATAAAAAAATGTCATTTTTAGTCCATAAAAAGGACGAATAAGGGTCGATTGATGGACATTTTGATCACTCACAAATTTCCAAAAGGTCCTTTTTAGTCCCATAAAAATGACTAATAAGGGTCGGTTTTTTTGTCAATGACCAAAAGGGGTCCATGTTTTTTGTCAGAGACCAAAAAAGGTATTTATTCTTATTATTAATATTGATATTAACATATGAATGTTATTAATTATTAATAAGGGTTTATCATTTGTCATGTTACTTGACATAAGGTTATATCAAGTCACCTCAAAACTACGTCGTTTTGGGGTTAGAGGAATTAATAAACTCTCAAAACGACGTAGTTTTGGGGTTAGAGGAATTAATGAAGGATCTTTTGGTAAAATTCATATAATAAATACAAAAACAAAAATACAAAAACACCATTGATTAATTCCCCTAACTCCCAAAACGACGTAGTTTTGAGAGTTCATTAATTCTTCTAACCCCAAAACGACGTAGTTTTGGTGACTTGATATAACCTTACAATAACATAACAAACGATAAACCCTTATTAATATTAACATATGAAAAGCTTTTCACTTACACTAAGATAGCTTAAACTATTATAGATGGAGTACTCATCACTCACTTATATAAATATGATTAATTTACTAATCACATGATGTGGGACTTCATCATACATCTAATAAATGAATCTAATCATTTTAAAGTAAATAACTCAATATCATCTGCTACACGTCATGAGCTAATCCATCACCATCACTATAGAAATTAACTTCCTTAAGTAGATATGTCAATAATGAGTAAAAATCTAATTTTGTATCAATATTTCTTTTTTTCTGGTTTTCATGTTAAACAAAGGGTTTGGTCATTGAATATACTGCATCCACTTCCGATCATAAATATAAAATATAATTGATTTTTTTTAGATATTAAAGAAACTAAATAAATGATTTAATATTAAATATATAATTGATTATATATTAATTTATAAGTCAATCAAATTAATTTGAAGAAAAAACATTAAATATAAATATTCTAAAGTAATTTATTTACTCCCTCCAGTACTTATTACTATAAGGCACCAACTAACTTTTCTCATAAACCAATAAAAACAGTTAAAGTCCATAAAATTGTCCTAGAATTTAACTAATTTCCAATATTAGCCCTACTAATTGCACAAAACTCTAATATTATATTAATTATTACTCTCACCTACACTACCCTTATTAATTATGGGCATACATGAAAATAATAATAATTAATGTTCCTTGGGAACAAGCAAGTGTCTTATAAAAAGGACTAAATATTAGTTGGTGCCTTATAATAAGGACTAGAGGGAGTAACTTTCTTATAATCTCTCTAAAAAAAATCAACTGAGTCTTATATTTAGGATTAGATTAGTATTTTTTTAGCAAAACTTGGTGTCGTGTAATCAAACAATGCACTGCTAACATAAATGCGAGTAAATTAAGAACCTATAATAATATTCACCCTCATATCCTCAACTAACCCTTTTAATGAATCATTATTACAATTTACAATATACTCCCCGAATCTTTTTCTATTAGATTCAGGGTTGTTTGAATATTAAAAACATTTTTATCTATTTTATTTCTTATTAATTATATTCTCTCTCGTTATTTATCTTTTTCCCACACAATCTCTTTTATCTTTTCTAAGTGTTTCTCTTTCTCACTTATTCTCTTATAAATAGAGGTACGTATATTTGTAAAAAATATTTTGGCTTCAAATCATAAAAATAATATATGTTGGCTTATAAACTGGGATCAAGAGGAAAGTGACATAGAGAAAATTAACAGAAAAAAGATGTGTGTGGAATAATTAATGTATTGGTTACAACAAGTTATTAGTGGGAAAATTAAAAAAGTTAGTTAAAATTTTAAATTAGCACTCCAAAACACATATTTTTTTATATATAGGGCCGAATGGAGTATTATTTAGGGAACAAAGATAAGAAAATGTGAACTTTAAAATTTTAAATTAGTGATTTCTTGTTAAAATGAATTATCAATTATTATACTCTTATAGTTAATACCTATACTCTTATAAGTAAGAAGTCAACAACTGATTTAGGATTTTGAAGTTAAAGATTGTATTCTATTTTGGGACTTTAGATCTTTGCTTGGAGTAAAATATATTCGTCATAACTATGTGTTCTCTATTTTTTGCAATATTCATTAATACGAGTATTTTGAAAAGTACACTTTACATATCAGCACCAAAATATTTTTATAAGCACACGAGGGAGTGTACCTACATCTGCTCTAAACTATATATCATGGCTTTAATTTATGGGGTTTAAACTTTTCATGTTGCATGAGAAGAAGAAGATTCCAACATATACATGAAATGGTGGGACCCACATATATATATAATGCTCATTATATATATGTGTGGGTCCCATCATTTCATGTGTGTGTGACATGAGAAAACACTTCTCCTACAACATGAGAAGTGTTTTTCCTTAATTTATATAGACAAAAAGGCAACCCCAAACAACTAAAGTGTTCTACCTGTTTTTTTACATCATATTATGTTCTTTGGCTTTAGTTTAGTAATTCCCCACAACCTTCCCCACAAAAATAAAAATAAGAAGAAAAATTATATACTGGTGAACATATTCCCATCCTATAATAGGCTTCTAAAGTCTCATAATCTTAATTCTAAAATGGACAACATGCATTTAAAAACAGACCCAAAAATAGAAGAATCGGAATATATATATATATATATATATATATATATATATATATATATATATATGTATGAGTTTATCGTTTGTCATGTCACTTGACATAATCTTATGTCAAGTGAGCTCAAAACTACGTCGTTTTGGGAGTTAAGGAAATCAATGAAGGGTGTTTTTGTATTTTTGTTTTAGTATTTATTATATAAATTTTACTAAAAGATCTTTCATTAATTCCCCTGGCCCAAAACTACGTCGTTTTGAGAGTTCATTAATTCCTTTAACCCCAAAACGACGTAGTTTTGAAGTGACTTGACATAACGGTATGTCAAATAACATGACAAACGATAACCTCGATATATATATATATATATATATATATATATATATATATATATATATATATATATAGACACACACACCATGCAAAATCATTTTCCCTTAATTAATTATGTCACTCTTTGTTTAGCTACCCGCTCTTGTCCATTTTATAAGAAATTTTTTGGAGTTATTTTTATTATCCTCCACGCATTGAAGAAACAATGACCTCTTGTCTGATTATTTATTGGGTTATTCCTTTTATACCCTCATTTATGGAGTATAATTAGATTAGTAGTTCAGTTTAATCAAAAAATTTGATCTTATTTATAAGTCTATTTTGACCACATAAATGAAATTGTGACAATTTTGCCCATATTAATGATGATGAGAGATATTGGCTAGCTTTGTTGGGAAGAGAAAAAGATGAGAGAGACTTGACAATAAATTTTAAAAGGTATCCATTCATAAATGAGTGTGAAGTTGAAAATTTGCTCTATAATCATTGAGACACCTAACTTTTCTTAGTATGTGAGATTTGATCAAACTGGACTTATAAATAGGACCAGAGTGGTATTTCTAGCTACTATATTACCTAATGCTAAGCTATCATGTCAAATCAAACATTTAAATGAGATTTTTTATAACAAAATTAAATCTATAACATATTTATGATTTTTAACTAATTATAACTGTAATTGCTTTTCTAACAAATTAGTTGGTTGCTTATTATATAAAAAGGATTATATAAGCTAAGTAGTATTGCGTATAACTAACTGTATGTTATAGATCGTTGGCAAAAAAAAAAAAAAAAACTGTCATGTTATCGATGACTCTTCCTTACACTTTTGGGAATAATCTATTTGATTTTATATATAACTCACTTTTAATTACTTCACATATATACACCAAAAAGATTAACAATGGTAAACATCATATTTATTTAATTTTAATTATCTTACCACCCTTATTAATTAAAGGACGTATATAAAGGAAACATAATTAAAAAAATATATAATGAATTATAATTAGGATCAAAATACCTTATGAAACAACTTAGGTTTAGAATTTGTTAGAGAAAAGGTACAGGAGCAAGAAAAAGAAAGAAGCAAGAAAAAAGGTACCAATCCTCTATCCCTCCGTACGTGTGTGTGAGTCCCCCCCCTCTTTTTCGTATTTTTTTATGGAAAAGGAGGGACCCTAGCTAAGACTTTTAAAACGAAAAGGTTTAAATATTGTTACCGTTAGCAGTGAAGGATTCACCAACACCGCCTAACGTCTTAAATGAGGTTGTCCTAACTTGAGGACTACATATAGTTAAATTGGTTATATACTTCACAGAAATGCCTCTTCTTCAATGAATGCACATAATGCCAAATAAAATGGACTGATAATAATGTTTTCCTAATAGTTCTATATTGGTGGATATATAATTGAATTATAAGTCCAAAGTTGTTGTGGCCCTCGCTACAATAATGAATCATAAATTTAGCCTTCCAAGTAGTAGTTGTTCTTAATTATTACTCTTACCATCTATGTTTAAATTACTTTATGTTCTTAGTTACCGTAGCCTAATTTTAAATCTCTTGCTTAAACACATACATACTCATCGATAATGACACTGGCTCTACATTAACTTCATGAAAAAAGTTTGGTAATTGTACACTCTAAATTAAGTTGAGCAAATTCGTGGATATGCTTGAGTTGCAATCAGGTTTAACTACCACTAGACATCTTCTAAAGTTTTGGTCTAAGTAAAAGGTTGCGAGTTTGACCCTTAATGAGATATGATATGTGTGTAAATTGCTTCTGTTGGCTGAAGGATAACAAAAAAAAAAAAAAAAAAGTGGTGTTTTAACAAGGAAAAAGAAGCAACGACTTTATTGAATGAGCTTGTGATCGAGCTTATCAACTTAAGCTGGATTTCAAAATGACCAAAAATTATATACTCAACCTGATATATTTTGCCATTTCTTAATATAAAAACTATTTAACTATTTTTGGTAAATTAAGAAATCGAGATAAATTACTTAATAATAATAATAATAAATGTGACATGATATTCTTAAAATACTCCTTATATAACATTATTTATATAGTGTATTAGTTTATGAGTTAGATAAATTATTTAATTTGGAGGAAAATAATAAATATTATAGATAAAATGGACTAAGATCTTGTATGTAGGACCAAATCAAGACAGATATTTTATTCTATTCATGATTTACCCAACTAATTCTCGTTAATAATATTTTAAATTTTTTTAAAAAAATCCACTTATCATAATTTGATTGGAAATAAGTATATAAGATTAAATACATAAATATTCTCCTTTCAATAGTCATTTGTATAAAGCCCTAATATTAGGGAGAATTGGTGTCAAGTCACACAAGAGAGTGATTTAATTACAAGGTCTCAAGTAATTTTGAAATGCTAGTAATTAAACTATGAAAGTCTTATGTGTCCTTACCAACCAACAGTTTATTGATGTCAGTAAGAAAGAAAATACAAGTTCGAATTCTGGAAAGCGTATTTATCATGAAAGGCAAAAACCCTTTATGTTATAAGCCTTATAAGTGATTGTCCTCTTAATCAATTAAAAAATTCTCACATTTCCTTAAGGAATTTGATATAAAAGAAAATGTTTTAATAGGGTTAAATGACAACTTCGCATTGAAAAATTTTCGAGAGGGGAAACTGATATCTTTAATTTTCAATTGGCACAATGTTTTCTTAGACATTTAATTTGAAAATGGTACAACATCCCTTTATAGTAGCGTTTGACTAATGTTGACCCTTAGCTTGGTCGAACAAGTCTATTATAATAGGTTAAACGAGTAATTGGTAACCTAAACTTTTGATTGACACAATTATTTTGAGTTATTAATGTTGAAATTACAAGAAACATCCAACAACCCATTATAATCCAAAATCAGAAGATTTACGGTTAGATTATGTCTGAATGCCTTCGTCCTAAAAGGCATGTGTTGTTGACTTGTTGGCGATACTCTTATCAGGGGCGGAGCTTGGGACAAAAATTTGGGGGGATTCGGGGGCTGCCCCCAAATTTTTTTTTTAAAGGAAAGTTTCATATGCATTAAAAATGAAAGAATATAAACAAGAAAAGAAAATAATATAAAAAAAATACACCACAAACATTGGAAGGCAAGAGGCTTTAATATATGTGATTGTGAATCTTTGGTTCAACCATAGACTTCATGTAATTGAACATCACAACATTGGAATGTAAGAGGCTGAGGTTTAGAATGAAAAATCAATAAATTTCATTCACAGGTGTAGTGTAAAATGGGTAAAAGCATACTAAAGAATACACTACAAAAGTAAATTTCACTGATAAGCTAAAAATTTCAAGTAATTAGAATGAAATATAGAAAAAAATGATAAGATTAACATAAATCATATAAGACCCCACATAGAACACAACTTGAATTATAAGCCTCAAATATATAAAAAGAGGGGGGCCAAAATTTAATTTTACATTATATTAATTTTTTTTAAAGAAAAATTCTAAACAAATTTTTTTTTTTGGGGGGGGGGGGGCATGGCCCCTAGTCCCATAAAAGCACCGTCCCTGACTCTTATTGTGGATGAGTCACAAGAGATGTCTTATCGAAATAATACGGGAGGAGATCCTCTTATATCAATTTTTCTCTTCATCCTTCATAATCTTATCTGGACCGTTAATTAGGAAGATAAGAGAAAAATTAAAGTATTATTGTAACTTTTCAGATTGATTAGATGAATATAATTTAAAGATTATGAGGAATGATGAAAAAAGAATTATGAGAGAAATTCAACCAGAAATACTACCGAATCCATAGCAAGCACTTCCTAGAAGAAGTTAATGGTTCCTATTCAAAGTCATGAGTAGGCTATTAATTAAATTTTTTTAAGACTTCTCCTATTTAACATTTGATGTAATTTTCTTGTTAAAATTTGGATTATTTTTTTTTTCATTTTCAGACAAATTAAAGTTAATGACATAACCATTTCCCTTTAATTTTGCTGAGGTGGTTGAATATGCCTTGTGAAGATGGAATCAAGGGATAAGGGGTATACATGTAAATTTTTTATCATACCATGACACAATTATTTTATTTTTAAGATTTTTTAAAATTATTTGAATTATTTAATACTAATTTTATTAGCTCAAACTAGCTAAATGATAGAGGAATGAAAACAATCCAAACATATGAAGTTGTACCGACAGACGTTAGTCATAGTCATAGTGAAAGGAGATTTTGCGTTTAAAAACAATTCTTGAGTTAGGATATATATATGTGAATAGAAAATGCTTTTAAGAGAGTTACTTTCAATTGAGCCGACAATTGCTTAAATTTAAACTAATGATAGCTATATAATAAAACATGTGAGGTTGTGCAAGAGAGACTCTAGACCTCTTGAGTTAGATTGACTGTTTGAATATCATGGATCTATACTAATTTTGAAGAAAATTACTCCTTTTTATGTTTAATACGAAGTATAAGATATATTTATCTAATTTAATTAGATTAAAAAAGTTGATTAAGTTGGTTATATGACATGTATTTTCTAAAACACCATAGTTATTTTCCTTAATTAATTCTCTCATTTCTTTCTCTTTCTTGATTATGGTTGAGAGTGTATCAATATAATAGAGGTAAATTAAGAAAATATGGACAAATTTGAAAACTATGTCTTATATTTAAGATTAAAATCAACTCCCCAAATATTTCTTAATAGTAAGGACCAGAGGAGTATATCTTTAATTAGATACTACCTCTGGTAATAAATATAAGACTCAATTGACTTTTTTGAAGAGGTTAAATAGGCTAACTAAATTATTTTAAAGTATTTATATTTATTGGTTTTCCTCTAAACAATAAATATTGTGTGCGTGTGTGTATCTATGTATGTATATATGTGTGTCTACACACAAATATCTATAAACACAACATATATGTGTGTGTCTACATATATATATGTATGTATGTATATATCTGTGTGTCTACACACATATATTTTGTGTGTGTGTCTATACACAAATATATATATATATATATATATATATATATATATATATATATATATATATATACACAAAATATATATGTGTGTGTGTGCGCGAATATATATAGATACACCCACCCACAAACACACACATATATATGTGGGTGTGTGTGTACATACATGTAATATATTTGTATGTGTCTGTCAATATATGTGTGTGTACAAATATAAACACACACTCACATATATACATGTATATATTTGTGTGTGTGTGTTTATATGTGTGGGGGTACCTGTGCCTATATGTGTCTGTCGATATATGTACACACCCATATATATGTGTGTGTATCTATATGTATACACATATATATGTATATATAGTAAGATCATTATTTCAATTAAATAGCATGTGGAAAAAAAAAATAGGTTGGAGAGGCATGTGGTAGGAGCTATTGATTTACATTCATTTAGGTCATTTTAAATTTATATACGAATATTTTAGAAAAATGAGTAAAATTAACTAATTTAACTTCTTTCCTTAATCTCCTCAAAATCGATTAAATATGTCATATAATTAAGACCGGAGTACTAATTTTATTAGCTCAAACTAGTTAAATGATAGAGGAATGAAAACAATCAAAACATAGAGGTTGTACCGACAGACGTTAGTCATAGTCATAGTGAAAGGAGATTTTGCGTTTAAAAACGATTCTTGAGTTAGGATATATATGTGAATAGAAAATGCTTTTAAGAGAGTTACTTTCAATTGAGCCGGCCGACAATGCTTAAATTTAAACTAATGATAGCTATATAATAAAGAGAAAAACACTTCTCATGTTGTAGAAGAAGTGTTTTCTCATGTCATACACATATAAAATGGTGGGACCCACATATATATATATATATAATTAGCATTATATATATATGTAGGTCCCACCATTTCATGTGTGTGTAGGAATCTTCTTCTTCTCATGCAACATGAGAAGTATAAACCCCTATAATAAAACATGTGAGGTTGTGCAAGAGAGACTCTAGACCTCTTGAGTTAGATTGACTGTTTGAATATCATGGATCTATACTAATTTTGAAGAAAATTACTCCCTCTTATGTTTAATACGGAGTATAAGATATATTTATCTAATTTAATTAGATTAAGAAAGTTGATTAAGTTGGTTATATGACATGTATTTTCTAAAACACCATAGTTATTTTCCTTAATTCTCTCATTTCTTTCTCCTTCTTGATTATGGTTGAGAGTGTATCAATATAATAGAGGTAAATTAAGAAAAGATTGACAAATATGAAAACTATGTTTTATATTTAAGATTAAGATCAACTCCCCAAATATTTTTTAATAGTAAGGACCGGAGGAGTACATCTTTAATTAGATACTATTTCTGGTTATAAATATAAGACTCAGTTGACTTTTTTGGAGAGGTTAAATAAGCTAATTAAATTATTTTAAAGTATTTATATTTATCTCTTGCGCCGATTATATGGCCAAGCAGGGCCATAATGCTCCTATTGATGCTGACGTCATTCTGTTTCAATCGGTTCCAAGGGGATGCCTTGACATGTTCTTGAGAGACCAAATATGTTTATATTCGCTAGTTCACTTTCTAGTTTGTTGTACTTGTGTCTAGATTTGCATGATTTGTATGGTCTAGTCCTTCTCTCTTATTCTCAAGCTTTTGCTTGCCTGTATTTTCTAAAAAAAAAAAGTATTTATATTTATTGTTTTTCTCTAAATAAACAAATTTGTCTGATTTATAAACTGATATATAATTTAATCATATACAACATATGATATAATTAAAATAATTTATTTAGTTTTCGTAGTCTCTAAAAAAATCAACTAAATTTTATATTTAGGATTAGATATAGTATGATAATGCTTATAGGAAATTACTACGATACTAATAAGTAATGGTATTTTTTTAAAAAATAAAATAAAATCAAAACATGGAAGCATAGTAGAAAGGGATAAAGACCAATTTTGCTACGGAAGTTTTGGGTTTAGAGCACCCAGCACCCGGAAGTTTTTTTGGTATCATTTTTGCCCCAGAAGTTTACAAATGTAGCAATCTTGCCCATCAGTTGATCTTAACCATTGGATTGATCATTTGTGGTATCATTTTTGCCTGGAAGTTTATGCAAATTTGCTCCTAAAAAAAACTTTCGTGGAAAATTTGCTCCTAAAAAAACTTTCAGGGCATATTTGCTTATTTTTGTAAACTTTCAGGGCAAAAATGATATCAAGAAAACTTCTGGGTGCTGGATGCCCCTTAGCTAAAACTTCCGTGGCAAAAATGATATTTAACCCTAGTAGAAAACTAGAAATGAAGATAACATGTTCAAAGGATAAATATGGGGTTAACATCTTGGAAACGCCCACACAAAACCCACATCATTCTCCCACTAATCGAAAATTAAAAACTGTAATGAGTGGTTTTTGATGAAACCCTCTTGCAAGAGTTGACTAGTTGTTAGTTCTGGACGCAATATACTCTGGAAATGTTTTTTAAATTGTAAAAAATGACGTGTCCACCAAGATAATTAAAAATAAATAATTCCAATTAAGCTGGCACTAGAAAAAAAAGAAAGAAAGAAGAAGCCATTGAACGTAAGACACAACACCAGCAATTAATGACCAACTTTATACAGAAAATATAGTAAGCTCAAAGCAAAGATTCGCTTCCCCATTACTAAACTTTTTAATTGTAATCTCTAGGAGCATATGCTTTTTTAATTAATGGTATATTAATGTTAAAAAGGGGGATAAAAACTTAGCGTAAACTGTATTTTGATTGATTCAAGTTGAAGATTTGAACTTAAAGTAACCACCTTTGGAGGCAAAGAGATTGAACTGTATTTCATAAAAAAGATTTTTTAATTCAAAAATTAATTTATTAGATGATATTTTAAAAAAGTAAAAACAAAAATTTAAAATCTTTGAGCAAAACACAAAAAAGCCAAAAAAGTCAATCCAAATTAAAAACACATAAACACAACAAATCGTGCTTTGTAAAGAACTATAAAATTTAATAAAACCAATGATCTCAAAGACGTCCAAAGACAAAAGTCGGCTGAGCAATTTGTAATTAGTAATAATGGAGATATAATTAAAGCAAACTATACGGATTTGTAACTATTCTGATTATTTGAGATTTATTATGAAAATCCAAATCTCACGTTGAGATCAGGGACAAGTTAAACAAACTCCTGATAAGAATGTAAGGAAAATTACGCGCAGGTCCCAAATAATAAAAACAATAATAAAAAAGTCCATTGAAATCACAAAATTACACAGAAGTTCTAAGAGACTTTTTTGATATTATTTGTATTAACAACAGGAAATGTCATATTTACAACCGGAAATGCCTGTATTTACAATAAAATTTAAAATCTTGACATTTACAACATAAAAAGTCATATTTACAACAGGAAATACATATATTTACAACAATATTTAAACACCTGGCTTTTGAACGTAGAGAGATCATTTACAACAGAAAATTGCTAGATTTACAACAGGAAGTGCTGTATTTACAACAAAATTTAAAATATGTCAATTTACAACATAAAAAGCCATATTTACAATAGGAAATGCATATATTTACAACAACATTTAAAAACCTGGATTTTATTTCCATACAAATAATATCAAAAAAGTCTCTTGGGACTTCTGTATAATTTAGTGATTTCAAGAGACTTTTTTATAATTATTTTTGTTCATTGGACCTCCACGTAATTTTCCCAAGAATGTAACTTTGGATTTGAATTGTAAAATCTAAGAATTTACTTTTATTAATAAACTGAGATTAAACGTATATACTTAAATAAAAAAAAATATAAAAATGATAATAATTTGATTTAAGCATATTGTAAATATGAATAATTAAAATTTATTAAAGGAATCTACCGAATTTCTATTGGAGGTAAGCGGAATTACTTAATTTATTTTTATTGTATTTGTTTCATTTGGTCTTTACTCATACTTTTTAATGCTTTCCATTCCATTAAAAAAAAAATTAATTGTATCAAACATTAATAATTTACCATGCACTACAGAGAAATTTATTTAAAATTTATATATGCAACTATTGAACATAATTAAATTGAAAATGTTAACATGAGTTTAACAGTGAGTTAACACAATTTTGTAAGTATAAATGTAAAAACAATAAACTCAATGTATGAACTCATAAATTTAACTAAGTTTGTAGTTAGTATGTGTTTAAGAATGATTTGACATGATTATGTAAGTTATAAACGTATACAGTAAACTCGGAGAATAAATTCGTGAGTTTTATAAATATGCTCAGGATTTTGCCTAGGTGGATAGAAAATAGCTTTTACTAGCCAACTGATTAAGTGCTCATTTGGATTAACAGAGAAGTTACTTTTTATCAAAGTGATTTACGGTTTATGAAGTAAGTGTATGATAAGAGGAGTTTTATGTGCCTATATGGATTAGCAATAGAAGTCATTTTTTCAATGTTATTTATGATATATGAGCTAAGTTTTGTGAGATGAGGTTTATCTCGATTTATGAAAGTAATTTTCTAACACTAATTCAAATTGGCCCTAATTTAATTTACATGTTTTTTTCATACCAACTCGAATATTCACTTTTGACATTAGCCATGACAGGAAGGTGGAGCCTCCTGCGGGTCCCACTCAACACAGACAAGGAAACATCAATTTTAATTTAATGTGTGGGTAAACATGAAGATTGAATTTAAATAATATTAAATGTCATCGCAATTTTGATTTTTTGTCAAGAGTCAAAGCGTCCTTTCCTCCTTGTTTGTTAAAGGCTGGTTTTTGAGAGCGTAAGAAGATTGTGGAGGCAACCATTTTGGAGTCAAACAAACAGAGGAAGCTGGGATTATTCTCCTCGCATCCTTTTCTTTTTCCCTTTTCCTTTTCTCACTATTTTTTTCCTCCTCTCAAGCTTATTATAAGAAGAAATCGTACAGTGAAGAAATCAAAAACCGGTATGTTTTGGATTTACTATCGCAGTGAAAAAGAGCATTTGATGTGAAGTTCTTTGCTTTTAATTATGCTGCGATGAAGAGAGAAACCATAAAGACAGAGAGAGAAGGAAGATGATGGATCTCTGCGTTTTTTCAGGTGTTTAGTTGAGTTCGTTCTTGTCTCACTACAGGATTGAAGTTAATTGGGTTGTCATCAGTGTCGTTTAATTGTAAGCGAAGCCCATTTCTTCTTAAATTTCATGGAGCTGTGAGCTGTTTTGCAAATTTTCGGGATCTGGTTTTTGGGTTCTAGGGTTTGAGCCTTTGACTTCTCTCTCTCTGTCTCTTTCTTGGTTTTCCTCCCATATCTCTGTCTTTTCCTGGGTATTGAAATCTTTTCTGGGTTCTGTATTATAATTTTCTCGGCAAACGCTGAGTCAAGTTCGTTTCTCGTCAGAAATTGTCTGATTTTGTGAATTGGATTCCTGGTGAGTGACCCGCTTCGGTTTTCACGATCGGGTTACATATGTCTCTCCTTCTATTTCGGAGCTGTAAGGCGTGAAGTTGAATTTTGTTACAAATGGGCTAAAACCTTCCTGCTCGTCGTCTTGTTTCAACTGTCTAGTCCACGTTCCAGATTGTAAAATCTCAGTGTTGCTTGTTGAAGAAGGAGGCTACCATGCATTTTTCACTATGGAAGCCAATTTCTCATTGCGCTGCTCTGATCATGGACAAGAAGAACAGACGGAAGGATGATTCAAGTAGCGTTGATATGAGGAGAAGCCCGTCGATTCTCCGGAAATTGCAGGAAAACAAGCTGAGGGAAGCACTTGAAGAAGCTTCTGAAGATGGAAAACTCGTCATATCTCAAGACATGGAAGCTCTTTCGCCGGAAAACAATGATGAAAGCCTCGGGAGATCTCGGTCACTCGCCAGGCTTAACGCTCAGCGTGAATTTCTTCGAGCCACCGCACTCGCCGCCGAGCGCATATTTGAGTCTGAGGAAGAAATTCCTACTCTTCAAGAAGCCTTCAACAAATTCCTCACAATGTACCCTAAATACCAGTCGTCGGAGAAGATCGATCAGCTGAGGTCGGATGAATATTCGCACTTGTCCCCAAAGGTATGCCTTGATTATTGTGGATTTGGACTGTTCTCTTTCGTTCAGACCATTCATTACTGGGAATCCTCTACATTTAGTTTGTCTGAGATAACTGCGAATTTATGTAACCATGCACTTTATGGTGGTGCTGAAAAGGGAACCGTGGAACATGATATAAAGATTAGAATCATGGATTATTTGAACATACCTGAGAATGAGTATGGCCTTGTGTTTACTGTTAGTAGAGGTTCGGCTTTTAAATTGCTTGCTGAATCATACCCTTTCCAAACAAACAAAAAACTGCTGACCATGTTCGACCATGAGAGCCAATCTGTGGCTTGGATGTCTCAGCGTGCCAGGGAGAAGGGTGCTAAGGTGTACAGTGCATGGTTTAGATGGCCAACCCTCAAACCATGTTCCACTGATTTGAGAAAACAGATTACGAGCAAGAAGAGGAGGAAGAAGGATTCAGCAACTGGTCTTTTTGTGTTCCCTGTTCAGTCTAGAGTAACTGGGGCTAAGTATTCTTACCAGTGGATGGCTCTAGCGCAGCAGAACAACTGGCATGTCTTGCTTGATGCAGGATCATTGGGTCCCAAGGACATGGATTCTCTTGGCTTGTCTCTATTCCGGCCTGATTTTATAATCACATCGTTTTACAGGGTGTTTGGGTATGATCCCACGGGATTTGGATGTCTTCTGATAAAGAAATCGGTCATGGCAAGCCTTCAAAATCAGTCAGGGAGTACTGGGTCTGGAATGGTGAAGATCACTCCTGAATTTCCTTCGTATTTGAGTGACTCTGTTGATGGTTTGGACAAATTGACTGGGATTGAAGATGATGAAGTCGTCACTGGGACTGGTGATAAAACCACTGAAACTCGTCAGGGATCCCAGTTGCCTGCTTTTTCTGGAGCATATACATCTGCTCAGGTCCGGGAAGTATTTGACACTGAAATGGATCAGGATAGTTCTGAAAGAGATGGAACTAGCACCATATTTGAAGAAACTGAGAGTGTTTCTGTTGGGGAGTTGATGAAGAGCCCTGTATTCAGTGAAGATGAGTCTTCGGACAACTCCTTTTGGATTGATTTGGGACACAGTCCATTGGGATCTGACCACACAGGTCAATTGAATAAACAGAAGATAGCTTCTCCTCTTCCACCCTTTTGGTTCAATGGAAAGAGGAATCAAAAGCATCATTCTCCCAAGCCAACTTCTAAGATACATGGAAGTCCCATTTCTGACGACAAAGTGGTAAATCATGATACTCATGATGATCGCCATGTGCTTTCATTTGATGCAGCCGTACGGTCGGTGTCACAAGAACTAGACCAGGTAAAAGAGGTCCCTGAAGAGGAACATGTTGCTGAAGTGAGTGACTTTTCAAGAAATGGTAATGGTTCTGGTCATTTATATGTCAATGAGATTGAGGAAGAACCTGAAAGTAGTGAAGCTGGTCACCTTGTATCCATACAAGATGTTCCTTCAAAAGGGTCAGGGCTTAACAATTCATCTTCTGTTGCTCAGCATCACCGCTTTGAAAATGGCTGTACCTCTGAAACATCCTGTGATCTCAAAGAGAGTGCCATAAGAAGGGAAACTGAAGGTGAATTTAGATTACTTGATAGAAGGGAAGGGAATCGATATGGTGGCAGTAGATTTCTTGGTTTGGATGAGAATGAATCTTATAACAAAGGTGGAAGAGTGTCATTTAGCATGGAAGATAACCATAAAGAGTATATTAGCCAATCAATGGAACCGGGGGACATATGTGCAACTAGCTTAGAGGATGATGAAGAGTACACTAGTGATGGAGAAGATGGTGATGAACAGGATTGGGGCAGGAGGGAACCAAATATACTATGCCAGCATTTGGATCATGTTAACATGCTTGGCCTCAATAAAACCACACTTAGACATCGGGTTTTGATAAATTGGCTTGTCACCTCTTTGTTGCAACTGAAGTTGCTAGGTGTTGACAGGGAAGATAAAGCAAATCTTGTTCACATCTATGGACCGAAAATTAAATATGAAAGAGGTGCAGCAGTGGCTTTTAACATCAGGGACAGAAACAGGGGACTAATTAATCCTGAGATTGTTCAAAAGCTGGCTGAAAAGGAAGGAATCTCACTTGGTATTGGTTTCCTCAGCCACATACGGATTCTTGATAACTCAAGAAATCATCATGGGCCTTTGCATCTTGAAGAGGTATCTCTCTGCAAGCCAATGGAGAATGGTCGTCAGGATGGAAAAGGTGGAAAAAGTGGCTTCGTACGGGTTGAAGTTGTTACAGCGTCGCTTAGTTTTCTGACTAATTTTGAGGATGTGTATAAATTGTGGGCTTTTGTTGCCAAGTTTCTTAACCCATCATTTATTCAAGAAGGTGGCCTTCCCACCGTTGAAGAAGGTTCTGAGACACAAGATCGTTGACAAAGTAGCTGCTGGTATTTTATTCAATATTGGAAACTGAACATGAAAGAGATTATCTGTGAAAAGTTATCCAACAAGGTAGCTGGTGGAATCTGCTTGAAGAATTAGCTTGGTGATCATTTGCTTGCTGCCAGAAAGAAGAATTCCGATCTCCACTTCTAAGCTGCGCAAGGCCAGTGGGTGAATTCGTTAATTCATGTTTCTTGTTGCATACATTTTTTTTCTTTATTTTCCTCTTCGAACTTGTTGTAGAGTTTTTCTTTTCTTTTCTTTTTTCCTGGCCAACCACTTGTAGAGTTGGCTTTAGAGATTTTTTACAGTATTGGAAAGTCAGGGAGGGAGTACATGAAATGAAGCAAAATATATGGGTAGAAGCTCTATCAGTATTCATTTTGCTTATGTTGTATACGAAAGGATTTGCAACTTCTGTACAAAGTTAGTGACCATCTTATGATGTTTTGTATGAGACAATCCAAATCCAATAGCTTTGATTTTACTTCTGCCAATAGTGACAAAACCAGGTTAATTTTTTGGGTTAAGTTGCAAATTTATCTCGAAAGTTTTCGTTGAGGAGCAATTGCTTTGAAGGTTTTTTCTGGTTGAATATCACCCTAGAAGTTTCAAAACGTAACAATGTTGTCCTATATTGTTAAAAAACTAATGTTGACTATTAAAAAATTGACATTAGCTATTAATATTTTAACAGAAAATGACAATATTATTTTATTTTAACATTTGCGAGGCAATATTGAATCTTAAAAAACTTCCAGAGTAAAGCGAACACTTATAAAGCAAATTTGCTCCTTGATCTTTTTTCCCCCCTTCAGATTCTATGTTGGAGCTTTGTCAGTAAACAATTCTCTTCTGTTCCATACAAATAGGATTTGTAGCTTTTGTATATAGTTAGAGCTCATCTTATGCTATTGTGTAAACTTAGAGCTAATCTGTACAAAAGTCCCCGAGACCATTCAGCTCCAATAACTTTGTTGATCTTCTTGTCCTTGCATGTTGTAATTGAAAGTTAAATTTGACTGAGAAGTGAGAATTGAACACAGAAATGTGGATCTATTGCCTCCTTTGAAATGTATCAGCTCATGAAAAGCTTGATGTATCATATAAATTAGGGGTAATGGTGCAAATATACTCATTAACTTTTACCTGATATGTGCCAAATACCATGTAAAAATTGGTTGACTTAATGGCTGTGACATTTTTATACCATTTTGAAAATTTCATGCATATTATTGTACCGTTTTCTTGACTGACATGTCTTATAAACAGTTAACATTAGTTGACTTAACGGTCGTGATATTATTGTACAATTTTGAATTGTTTATAGGTATTTTTGCAATTTATGGTGTTTGGCGCACATTCCTGTTCCAGTTAATCAAACCATGCTTATTGTTTCAAAGGGCAAAGAATTTGAGAACACCGTGAGGGAATGTAGAAACAGAGTAATTGTAATCTGTCCTTCATGCTTATACTTTTGAAGCTGCTTCTGATTTCTTGTAATGACATCAAAATTCAATTTTTCTGCTCAACTGGTTTTATCCAATGGATGTTAATATGTTACTAAAAGGTTCACCTTGCTTTCTTGATGTTACCTTCCTATGATTTTTTGTTTCTTCATCTTTTATCGGCAACTAGACGGTGAGCAATAAATCTTCATTTCTGCAAGTTTGTCCTGACACAATATGTGTGTACTCTGTGTGTGTGTATATATCCTCGAAATCTGAGAAGCAATTTATTTTATTTAGTAATATTCAATTTTATTAGCTGTTCCTTGCGTATCATCATCTTTTGCTTTCTGCTTCTCTCTGGTTTTGGGTGCTTCCAGATTGCAGAATGTGACATCAGTTTGATACTTGCTGTGAACTATGAAGTACACTCTAAAGAAACACGAAACCTCTGGAAAATGAAAAGCTTGTGAGGGAAGGTGGTTCTAGGACAGAGACTACACTGAAGGTCGAAGGACACTAGAAGGCCTTTGTTTTTCAAAGTTTGAATTACTTAATACTAATTCTTAATACTCCCTCACAACACCTACTTTATATTTATCTTTAAAAGTAGTTAAAAACAATAAATATGCCAGATATCCATTTTTTTTCAATATATCCTTATTTATTAAAGGAATAAGTAAGAGAGATAATAAATATTCCATCTGGTCCTTATTATAAGGCACCAACTAACTTTTCTCACAAACCGATAAAAGTAGTTAAAGTCAATGAAATTATCCTAGAATCTAAGTAATTTCCAATATTACCTCTACTAATTGCACTAAACTTTAATATTGTATTAATTATTACTCTCACCCACTATCCTTATTAATTATGGGCAGACATGGAAAAAAATTATTAATGCTCATCGGGAACAAGCAAGTGCCTTATAAAAAGGACCAAATAAATTTGTTAGTTGGTGCCTTATAGAGTAATAAGGATTAGAGGGAGTAAGAAAAAGGAAAAAAGAGAATGTAGGGGAAAGAATGATGAGAGAGAGTGACAAATTTTGAAAATAAAAAAATAAATGCATGGACAAAAGCAAAATGATTCTTACAAAAAAAAAAAAAAAACCACTAACAAGTTTGTCTCTTATATTTTGAACAAGGAGTATAAGATTTATTTAACTATTTTAAGTATATTAAGGAAATTAGTTAAATTTGTTATTTGTTAAGAAAATGCATGTTGGTTTTTTAAAATACCATCTTAAATAACTTGTATTAAAACTACGCTTGACATAAACTCCTTTAACATGTGAAATTAATAAATATAGTTTAAAGAAAATGATAAATATAAGAGAGACAAAGTGGATTGATATCTTATACTCTCTTCAGTTCATAATATAAGGCACTTATAGAAGGAATGCATGGTCCAGAATATAAGTCACATTCAATTTAACTTTCTAAATTTACCCACTCATTATATCTCTTCTATCTCTCAAATAATATTCCAAATGCAATTAAACATGTCTCTCTAGTGGAAAAAAAATTACATTTTAAGACATATTAAATGATTTAACTGTTATTTCTTATTTCTCGTAATATTATTAAAGTACCCTATACTATAGATAGATCAGAGAGAGTGTTTAAAATCAAATCTAACCCCAAGCTAACAACTTTATCAGGGATAGAGACATTAGAAACTCTAGTTGACCGTTAGGGTTTGTAACGGAGGGGCAACATTGCTCCGTTTGATACTTCAGGGGTAACATTGCTCCGCCGAAAACTTAAGGGGGCAAAATTGCTCCTGGACACGTATTTCAATGACAAAATTAATACTTAACCCTTAAAAAAAGAACTTATATCTGAATTCACATATGAAACTAAAATATTACTCTCTCTCTCTCTTTTTTTCTCAGCTATTGGTCTTATAGTCTAGTGACATAAGAACTTTCCTACGAATGATAAGTCGTGAGTTCGATTTTATCCCTATCCTCAAGCTGTTAGTACATATCCTTTGAATAAAAAAACAATACTTTTTTGGTCCATTCTCAGTAACAGTGTATAAAGATAGAGACAGATCGATTTGAAGAACACAAAAACAATAAGTCTTGTTGACTAATTAGTTGAAGTCAGTTTACCTGCATCCCATAATATCATCATATACTTAATTAATAACTAACTATACATTAAAAGGTCTTATTTGGTAATTTTCTTGAGAGTTCTTTTTAATCTTCCTTGATCTGTTATCACATATCCAAGGAGAATGGATGAGTTCAAATTCATATTCAAAACCTTGTTGAACTCAAAATTCAAATTTGTCTTCAGTTAATAGTGAGAAAACCCTGGTGTTTTGTCTTGGCTTCCATGTCTTGACAATTTTGATGCTTGAGAGTTTAGAGAGAAGGAAATACTTTCAAGTGTTGCTTGTCAAGTGAGGATTTCAGCAGCTAGCAAGCAAACCACCTTAAAAAAGATATTTGATTGTCAACGGCAAGTTGCATTTCTGTCTGCCATATTTAGATGATGTCTCAAACTTAAATACCAAGTGTTCATGATTTTGTATGCGAGTGTGTTTATATTGACTGAATTAGGAAAAAAAAAGTTATTTGGATATATTATCTCTGATTTTAAATATAAGAGTTAGATAAATGGCTCATACCTTTATTTATTTTATCTCCAGATTTTATAATTTCTCTCCCAAAATACTTTTATTTGATGCCCATTATAAGGGATTTTTCATCAAAGTGCAGCTATTATATACATGACTAGAAAGGGTAATCAAGGAAAGCCAACACATATTTGTCACAAATAACTAATTTAACTAATTTTTTTAATATTTTTAAATTAATTATTTAAATTTTTGTATTAATGAGGGAAGATAGTAATAAATACTCCCTTTGGTAAAAAAGAAATTGAGCCATAATATAAGTTAAGTAGTGAGTTATTATTTAATCTTCTTAAAATATTATCCATATCATAATTTACTAAAAAAGACTTAAAATATAATATAGTTTTTTTTTAATTTTTAAATAAGATAAGAGTTAATACAATTTCTAATCTCTTAAGTTTTCTTTCATTTTAATTGTGATCTCTCAAGTTTTGAACCATATGTTTTGGTCCCTCAAAAGATAGAATGACCCTGATATTTATTTAATTTTAAACACAAATGTTTTAAACGGAATAAATTTGAGGGAGCTAAACCTTTGATTTGAAAGTTGAGAGATCAAATCTGAAATAAAAATTAATTTAAGGGATGAAATATTGTATTAACTCATAATAAAAAGTTAAAACAATGTTTCAATGGAGAAATTGAACTAATCAAGATGTTTGAGGTGGGGAGAGTACAAGGCACTTCAATTTTAAATTTAAGGGAAAGCCCATGTGCCAATGTGCCATTGTTTTGTCTTCTTTTGAGAAAGAAAAAGAGAGTAGCAGCTAGCAGTATAGCAAGCAAGCTAGCTAGCCGGTAAGAATTTGAGTCTATAAAAATTCATAGAAACTCTCAAATTCAACCGCTTTTACCCTCCACTCGCATAGCCTTATTCTTTGGTTCCAAAACACCGCTCTAGAGAGAGAAAGAGAAACCAAAGAAAAAACCTGTTTTGTTCCAAAGATCACAGAAGAAAATGACTAAAGACGACGACTTTAAGCTCCTCAAAATCCAGGTACTTGCTTTTCTTCCCCCTTTTCAACTTGGGTTTTCCTCTTTTCCTCAAGAATCTTTTTTTCCCCCTAAGTTTCTTGTTTTTGCTGTCTTTCTTTCTTCCCCTGCAGACATGTGTTCTCAAAGTGAACATTCACTGTGATGGATGTAAGCAGAAAGTGAAGAAACTACTTCAGAAAATTGAAGGTCCTCACTTTCTTCTCTTCTTTTCTTGTTGTTTCCATTTTAAGTATTGTCCTTACTATTTAGTATTTACTCCCCTTAGCACCATCACTGTTCTTTTTCTTGTCTACAAAATGTTTGCTTGAGAAGAATTTGTACGGACGAAAAAGGTAAAGAAAATAGTTAGCTTTGTTTGAAGAAAGCCATTGTATGTCACATTTTTGTAATATACTACAAACATACCACAATTTAGTGAAGCTATCTGCATAATTCCAAAAAAAGAATATTATGCATAATTTATACCTATCTTGACTTGGTCCATATGAAGTAGATACCATTAAAGGTAATGATTTTTCACTTTCAGGCTTGGGTTTGATTTTCTTTATCACTAGGCGTTTTTGGGACACTGTCTTTTTCTTGCAGGTGTATATCAGGTTCAGTTAGATGCAGAACAACAGAAAGTGACAGTTTCAGGATGTGTTGATTCTGAGACATTGATCAAGAAACTTGTGAGAGCTGGTAAATATGCAGAACTTTGGTCATCACAGAAAACAAATCAGAACCAGAAGCAGAATAACAACAACAACAACAACATCAGCAATAATAACAAAAACTGTGTGAAGAATAATGACAAGAACCAGAAAGGCCAAAAGCAGCAGCAAGGACAGGTTAATAACAACAACCAGCAGAAATTTAATTTCCCTGCTTTTGGTTCTGAAGAAGATGATGAGTTGTACGAAGAAGACGATGATGAAGATGATGATGGGTTAAGGTTCATTATTGAGAAGGCTAATCAACTGAATTTGATGATGCAGCAGCAAGCAGCTAGTGCTGCAAAGAATGCAAAGAAAAATGGTGGAACTATGAATCAAGCTGCTTCTTCCAACAATGGAGGCAAGGCAAACAACAACAATAATAATGTCAATGGTGGTGGCAAGAAAGTAAGCTTTGATCCAAAAGCCATGGCTTCTCTGAAAATAAACAGTAATGCCAATCTGGGTAGTGAAAGTCTCAGTCTTGGAGAACCCAGAAAGGTCACAAATGACATAGGTCCAATGATGAGTCTTGCTGGTTTTAATGGAAATAGTAACAATGCAAACAATTCTGGATTTGGAGGATTTCAAGTTCAGTCCAACAACCTTGGATTCCAAGGACCCTCCTCAGGAATCATCCCAAATGGTGGTTTTCTCACAAATCAGCAATACCCATCACCTTCTTCATCTCCTTTTCTGATGAACATGAATGGTTTTAGTAATAATAATCATCCATCTTCATTGATGATGAACATGAAGCAGCAACCCCAGATGATGTATCAGAGGGCTCCATTTGTTCCTCCTAGCACTGGTTATTACTGGAATAACAGCTACAACTATAATAGTGATTGTGATTACAGTCCTGCCATTGTCAATTATTCTCATTATCAGCTACCTAATTTCTCTGGGGAAGATCATCATCACTATGCAGCTGATATGTTCAGTGATGACAACACTAACAGCAACTGCTCTGTTATGTGAAAAAATGATAGATTGTGAGGATCTAAAAGCATTGAAAAGTTAGAAAAGAAGACAAAAAGCAAGTGAGATCATAGTGTTTGACCTGAAAAGTTCCCTTTTTAGCTTGCTTTTACACATCTTGTAAGCTTTTGACTGTAACTTTTAGAGGGAAGGAATGTGAGAGAGAGATGGATGCGTGTTTATGAATCATGTTCTGTTTAACGTAGATGTGAATTTGAATGATGTTGCCTTTATTTTCCCCTTTCAAAAAAGAAGTCTAAATTGCTTGCTTCACAAAACATGTCTTTTCAGTGTTGTGTTCTGATGCTTTGAATTTCTAAACTGTGAAGTCTGAAGTACGAGGAAAATTATAAAACAAATGTGACTGAAGATTAGAATCTGATAGGAGGGGCAGGCATGTCTCCCCAGCTTTAATCAGTGTAAAATTTTGGTGTAAACCCCTCAAGCTGTAATAGAGCTGGGAATCAGGGCCGGCCCGGCCCGACAGGGCCTGGAGTAAGGAAAACATCTGTTTTTCAAAACCCGGCCCGATAGTATCGTGGTTGGGGCTGCCCTACAAGTACGAAAATTACTATTCCAGATTTTAACTATTTTTCTTTCTTTTTCCTTCGATTTTTTTCAAAGAAATATAATTAGTAAATTGCAACCATTAAAGTTCTAATCTATCAAATAAATGTTATCAACATTAATATCTAAATAATATAAATCATTCAACAAATAAACACATTTATTAATTCGTAATAAAAACAAATAAACACAAAGAATATGTTTTTTCCTTTTTTTTCAAAAAATATTAAACAAAGGAATTCCTTTGTGTATGCCTACGAAAAATGCATTTCCCTCTCGTAATTTTGTGTGTGTCTGCAAATTCCTTCGATTCAGGCATGATTATCGATGTGTAAAAATAATTATACTTATTTTACACAAAATATATTTATAATTTATTACTTATATAATATTGCAATACCAAAGTATGTGTTTATTTAATATGAAAACATGACCATTCTTTAAAATTTATAATAACTAATTATGTGTTTTAATACGAATAATAATAAACATAAAAAAGGGTTATAGTTTAAACTAAAAATCTAAGTAATTACAAATAAATACATTCATTAAGTTGAAGCTAGGTAATTAATTTTTTTTAAAGAAAATGCTACAAGAAAACGGCCTAATGGGTTGGCTGAGGTCTCTGCAGGTCGGCCCGATTAAGCCCGAGGCCCTATGGGGTCGGCCTGCAGGCCAATTTCAAAATTTTGACCTATTTTTCAAGCCCGAGCCCTACAGGGCCAGGGCTTAAACGGGCCGGCCGATGGGCTTGGCCCGATTTCCCGGCTCTAAGCTGTAAGCTTGCCACTCCAATTTTTTTTTTTTTTTTAAAAAAGCTGACTGAAAAGGAGAGCCAGTAATAAGCCCCCTAGTTTGCAACTTTTGGTAGGGTTAGGGTTGGGGATTTTCTAGCTCATAAAAGTGTGGGCCGCACATACTTAACCCGTGTGGCCCGCAAGTTGGCAGGTTAGCGCGCTTATTTTTTTGTATTTTTTTTAATATGATAATTTTTACGAAAGTCATAAGTTTTGCATTTCCATTTGATACCTTCCAATCCCAAAGAGAAAAAATTTAAGCATCATTCCTCCTTTTTTAAACTAAATTATTATATTTTGATTCTCAAGGATGATTTGATATTTGTTGTCAGTAAACTTTAACAAATTTAATAATTTTATCTCTTGAATTTGGATTATGTTTTGGAATTTTCATAAGTAAAATGATTAATGTTAGGAAAGCAAATTTGATCAATCATATATATGTGTCTCGTATTTTTGGCCGTCTTAAGAAAACATGAAAAAATATTTTAACAAAATGTGGGCCTGCGGGCTGGCCTACCAACCCGCAACTGCAGGTTCGGGTTGGCATTTTGCCATCCCACAAGTCTGTGCGGGTTAGCCTACATTCCCAGCTCTACTAAAAGAAATGACTTCAATTTATGAGTTTGTTTGGTTTGCTGAAAATTGGAGGCGGGACAGGAAAAGTTAAAATTTTCCACCAACGGCAGGCGTTTGATTCCCATTATCAATTGGAAAATGATTTCCCACTAGAACTCATTTTCAACTATATAGTTGAAAATGGGTTCCAACTAAAATTGGTGCAAAAATAGTAAAATACACATGTGTTTTACTTTGAAAAGCGTCCAACACCAAATGTTTTTTTTGGGTGCAAAATTACATATGAACTTTCAAAATTGGGGTAAAAACACCATCGCCATTAGAATTGCTTAACAGACGTTATCTTTTCGGTGGGCCCCACATTATTAAAATAAATAAAAATACCTAGCTTTTTTATTTCCCTTGCTGCCTCCCTTCCTTCTATCAGTTGCTCATCACCATCTTGTGTGCCTTCCCTTCCCTCTATCAGATTGGCTTTTTTTATTTCCTCCTTCTCCGGCTGATACTGCTTGTGTCGTCGTGTGTGCTGGCTTTCTCCCTCCCTCAGATCCCAACACCAACTCAACGGACTCAAATCCGAAAAACTCCGTAGGACGCGCAATCTTAAGGAAAACTCGGTTTCATCTCTTTCCCTCATATCCCAACGAACGATTCAAGCTTCTCTAGCTTAATGGTTGACAGATCGTCAGGTTTTGCTCATTGGCAACGCAATCTCCTCAGGTTCGTGGTTTTTTTGCTCAAGTTCATACCTCTATTTTTCTTCTTTTTCAATATGCTACCTCTACTCCTTTATCTACTTTGTTTCAATATATTTGGTAATTATTGGTTGTTGGTGGCTGATAGGAGTTTTGTGGTTGTTTCTATGGTAGCCGGCGTACATACAATTCCTAGAAATTTCTTCCCATTCCTTTCTATAATCCCTCGCTCTGAATGAGGGAAGGAAAGGTCAAGAGGAAGAAAAGGATTTGTGCCTAAAACGCATAAGAAAGATACAATGTTGAACAGAATTTGTGATTAGATAATCGTAGACTTCTTTCCAGTCCCGGACGTTCTTGGATTTCGCCAGCGATGACATCGAAGTCTACCGTTTTGGAATTAGCTAATTGTAGGCTTTGTTTTTTGGTTGTATCTGACGTGAGATTTGTGTTATTTGATTTCCCCGATTCATGGACTTTATATGAAATCATTGTTTAAATCCCTGCTCTTCTCTGGGTTTTGGATAAGATCTAGCAATTTTGTCTCAGATGATGATGGCTGGAGGTGATGAATCGTGTGGTTGAAGGAAGAGGGTTTTTTATTGAGTTGAGGTGTATTTTGGTATTTTCAAAGTGTAACTAACGTCTGTTAAGCAATTCTGACGGTGATGGTATTTTTGCCCCAATTTGAAAGTTCATGTGTAGTTTTGTACAAAAAAAAAAAAAAACATTTGGTGTTGGGCGCTCCTCAGGGTAAAATACATGTGTATTTTTGCACCTCTATCCTTTTAAGAGGGGAGGGAAATCATTGGGCCTGTTTGGAGTCCAACATTTCAAGCATTTGGACCAGCAATTTTGAAAAAAAGTCCAGTAACGTTGCCAACTGATTTTTGGTCTGCTTGGGTTGAGCTTTAAGTTCACTGGACTTTAAGTTAAAAAAAGCTCAAAAAGCCAGTTAAGGAAAAAGCTCCACCATAAAGCTTTTTCTAAAAAGCACTCAGCTTTTTGACATGGCCCCCGCCACTTCTACCACTATCAATCCAAAAATAAATCATTATTTACAACCTGACTTTTTTCCTACCGAGCTTTTTCTAAAGTCAGATAGCTTTTAAATCACCGCTTCTACCGTCAACCCAAATAGGCCCATTAAAGACACAAAAGCCCATTGATGTGACTGTGGATGTAATTAAAAAGAGGAATGTGGTGTGTAGGTCCCATGGGCCTTTAGATAATATTTTTACTTCAGGAATACAATGGTCTTTTAGCTCATTTTTCTACCTCATTTTCTTCAAATCAAACAAGCAATTTTCTATTAACCCATTTTTTTTTCTATTGCAAATCAAATACTTCTGTAACAAAATATTTTTCATTCTTTTCCTTTTAGTTCCATTCCTTTTTAGCCCTTTCTTTAAACCAAACAGGTTGTTTGTAAGGATTAATAACTCATATATTTGGTTTTATATTGAAAGCTAATCCTCGTATCCTATTTATTGGACATAAAGAAGAATGCTTTTTATTATACTTATTGGGCATAAAGAGAAATGTTTCATATGAATGTAAAATTTTATCTTTTATTTATTATTGTATTGACTTTATTTTTATAGAGCATATTAGTAATATACATTAAATAGGAGTAATGTTGAAAATTGTTGATTTATTATAAGGCTAAATGAAACATGATGGTAACTATTTTTTCTGAAATAAAGAGGTAAACATTAATGACCTGAAGTTACAAACAAGATTAAACTTGTGATGTGTCATTTATATGGGAGATTATATGTTTTTTTTTGCCAACTATATGGGAGCTTACACGTATTAATGGTAATTGGCTGGATGTGACTTATAACAAGACAAGAGGAGTATTAGAATTTAGTGGTGTTCTGTTGCCTTTTGAGTTTTGATGAATTAAAGTAGGGTTAAGGTGTAAAAATATGTATAAGACTTTTTTTAAAGTGCGCTTAACACCAATTACTTTTTTAAGGGGCAAAGTAACTATGAACTTCTAAAATAGGTGCAAAAATACACATTGATAGTTAGTTAACCGTTTGTTTAAATTTTTTAAGAGTTAAGGTGCAAAAATACACCTGAGATTTTCCTAAAAATGCGTCTAATACATGTTTTTTAAGATATAAAACTAAATGTGAACTTCCAACATAGGTGTAAAAATACATATTGACCATTAGTTGACTGTTTAATTTTTGTGTGACTAAAATGGTGACATTTAGGATGATGTGGATGATTAAAAAACAACTTAGAGAGAAATACTTACATACTCTAGGAGTACCACATCACTTAAACCTTATCCAATGAAAACATAACAACTCATCATTTTAACTCTAGTTGGCTGATGACTCATTTATAAGAAAAAATTTTATCCTGTTTTCTAAAAAACATTGGTTGATCATTTTGTTTTGTTTTTTTAAAATTAAGAATTTTTTCTTAAAAAACTAGATAAAATTTAAAATTTTCAGATGAGTCATTAACTAACTAGAATCGAAATGATAAGAGTTGTCATGTTTTCTTTGTTTTTGTCTCGAAGAGTTACTATGTTTTCACTAGATAGAGTTCAGATAGCATTGTACTTTTGGAGTACATAAGTATTTCTCCAACTTAGAAAAATAATTTGCTGACTAGGCAAGATAAATTAATTTCCACCTAGCCCTTTATCTACACCTCGTTTGCCTAGTTTGTGAAATTCTTTTGCAAGGTTTATCAAATTATTTGTGGTATGATGAGTTAAAATATAATAACTCATCTAACATTAATCCTAGTTGGTTGCTCATTTATTTCATATTTTTATTTTTCTTAAAAAAATAATCCCTTTATTAAGATTTCACAAGTAATGAAAAAGTGAATCTTATGAAATCTTTTAATCTTAGTAATACGCTATCTAATATTAGGAGGTGCCAAATCAGCTCACGAGTTGTTATATTTTAATTGGTTAAACCACAAATGACGTGGTAAATCAGGTTCATACAAGAATTTCTCATGGAGCGGAAGGGTTTGGTGAAGATAAAGTGATGAGGTGGAGATTAATGGTTAGGTGGAAATTAATTTTCTTTACCTAGTCAGCAAATTATTTTTCCATATTGTTTATTAAACATTCACGTCATCCTCCATGTCACCATTTTCAGTCAAAAAAATTCAAACAAATGGTCAATATGTATTTTTCCAACTATTTTAGAAGTTCTAGTTACTTTTGTCCCTCAAAAATGCATTTGTGTCGGGGCACACTTTTGAGAAAATTTCACATGTATTGTTGCTCCTTAACCTTTTAAAAATTTATACAAACAATCAACTAACAGTCAATGTGTATTTTTGCATCTATTTTAGAAATTCATAGTTACTTTTACCCCACAAAAAAATATTTAGTGTTGCGCGTACTTTTAGAAAAATCTCAGGTGTATTTTTGTACTATTTTGAAAATTTATACTCCCTCCAATCCTAATTATAAGATAACATTTGAGAGTTGGTTTTGGTCCTAATTATAGGACAACATTCTAATAATTGTCAATTTTTTCCTAAAACACCCCTATTTTATTCTCTCAAGTGTGTTTGATTTTTTGTGAGTATATGTATGTGGACGTGTATACTCTTCCAGTCAACGAAACTTTTAGATATATATGTGTGTGTATCTATGTATGTATATATGTGTGTGTCTACACACAAATATCTATAGACACACACACATATGTGTGTGTCTACATATATGTATGTATGTATATATGTGTGTGTCTACACCATGGTAGTTAAAAACTCGTTTTATCACTACGATTTTACGATTTTTTTTCATTAAAACGATTTTACTAATTTTCCAAATGCTTTTGTGTTTTTACGATTTTTTTTTTTTTGCGTTTTTACTACGTTACGATTTTACGTTTTACGATTTTTCATTCTCCTTTCGTTTTCAGGTAAAATCTACGTTTTCACTAACATGGTCTACACACATATATTTTGTGTGTGTGTGCACATATATGTGTGCGTCTACATATATATATGTATGTATATATGTGTGTCTACACACATATATTTTGTGTGTGTGTGTGTCTATATTTATATGTGTGTGTGTGCGCGCACAAATATATATAGACACATACCTACACATATATATTGAAGGTGGAATATCACCTAGAGGGGGGTGAATAGGTGATTATAAAATTCTTTCGCTGAATGCTCAAGAACACAGTCACCCACACAACAGATGTAAGTTAAGGCAAGGTAGAGATAGAGAAGAGAAGATTGACACAAAGAATATATACTGGTTCGGTCCAACTCTTGACCTACGTCTAGTCCCCAGAAACACTCCGGGATTTCACTAACTTACCCAGAAACACTCCGGGATTTTACTATCTTGGCTACACACTCTGTAACTCTTGAGTAATCCTCTCACTAGGACTTACTCCTCTTTACAAGCTGTAATCGAAGATTACAAACACAATTACACACTCTGTACTTGAGATGATCCTTTCCCTAGGACTCACTCTCCCTTACAAGTTGTAATTGTACACCCTTACTTAAGGTTCCACAACCTTAAGATTTAAAGATAATCAAATGATAACTAAACTCCTTACTGAGTAGATATATGATAAACACTGAAGCTCTATGTGTCAAATGTACTGTACAGAAAGAAAACTGAAAGAATAAGTAACTTGAATGATTTTCGTTTCTGTCTGTTGTCTCTCTTGTTGAAGACTTGATTGCAGCTCTATATATATAGCTAGAGATCATTAAATGACCGTTGTAATTCATAATGTGACCGTTGGAAACATTGCAGGTTGATTAGTTGAGGTTTTGGTCTTCTTCTCTCTCTACTCTTTGGTTAATCCAGCTTTGCAGAAGATCAGAGTTGACTCCCTGACAATTAATCCGTTGGAAGGGCAGTTGCTGGATGTAGAAGGAAACATTAATTCCTACAAAACGTGTGGTGAATGTTTGTCCAAAAGCATGCAAGTTTTCTGCACTCTTCATTTAATGTGCTGACATGCTTTATGCTTTTTGCTCAATCTCCATTTAATCCTGTCTAAATCATCTGAAATTCACTAACAAACTGATTAAATATAGTTAGGAATAGTTATGAGTGATGATATAGAGTATTGAGATCAAACACAAACATTTCGCAAATTCGTTTAGTTCGAAATTCAAATTCTGCGATGGAAACTCGAGTCAGTTCTTCGAAACTCGAGTTTTCATGTTTCAGTGAACTTTCAGTAAAAGACCGAAACTCGAGTTTTGAATCAAAACTCGAGTTTTCTCTTTTCAGAGAGAAACATCGCGATTTTGTATTTGGACATATTTTGTGAACAGTGCAAAACTCGAGTCATTAAGTGACTAACTCGAGTTTTGAACTTTTAATGAGAAATTATGTTTTAGTCCAAAATCTCAAAACTGGAGTTTCCAAAACTTAACTGGAGTTTTCAAAAACGTTCAAATTTGACAGAGCTCTCTGCCTGGTCAAAACTCGAGTTTCCAAAACTTAACTCGAGTTTTCTCATTCGTTGAAAACTTTGGAAACTTCTCTGTAAAGGCCGAAACTCGAGTTTTCAAATCTTAACTCGAGTTTCCTCGTTTATGAGAAAACTTTGAAAGACTTAGTCGAAATGAGGAATGATGTTTTCACAAGGTCAGAGACGAGCATTGTTCTCTTATGATGCAAACTCGAGCTTTCAAATTTAACTCGAGTTTCCATAAAACATTGAAAACTTAGAGAACTCTCTGTATAGCCTAAACTCGAATTTCCAAATGGAAGCTGGAGTTTTGGTTTCTTTGAAAAACTTGGTTGCTCTCTGTCTTGTCAAAACTCGAGTTTTCTAAATCAAACTCGAGTTTGCTTTGTTTGTGAAAAACTCAAAAGCTCTCTGTAAGGCCAAAACTCGAGTTTACAAAACTTTACTCGAGTTTGTCTTTCTTTGTAAAAACTTGAGCTCTTCTCTGTCAAGCCAATACTTGAGTTTCCAAACTGAAACTCAAGTTTGCCTTAGACAATAAGTTTTTCAACTTACAAAGACAAACTTTAACTGTGTTTACAATTGTCAGTTATCATCAAAACCAATAGAGAACTAACATATATGTGGGTGTGTGTACTGTGTGTGTACATATATGTATATTTGTGTGTGTCTGTCAATATATGTGTGTGTACAAATATAAACACACACACATATACATGTATATCTTTGTGTGTGTGTGTTTATATGTGTGTGGGGGTGTGTGTGCCTATATTTGTCTATCGATATATGTACACACACATGTGTGTGTGTGTGTGTGTGTGTGTGTGTGTGTGTGTGTGTGAGATTAAACTATTATTTTAATTAGATAGCATGTGGAAAAAAAATAGTTGGAGAGACATGTGGTAGTATCTATTGATTTACTTTCACTTAGGTCATTTTAAATTTATATAAGGACATTTTAGGAAAATGAGTAAAATTAACTAATTTAACTTTTTTCCTTAATCTCCCCAAAATCGGTTAAATATGTCCTATAATTAGGATCGGAGGAAGTAGTTACTTTTGCTCCTCAAAAAGTAAGAGTAAAGTTGAAAATTGTTGATTTATAAGGCTAAATGAAACATGATGGAAGTAATTGTTTTTTCTAAAATAAAGAGACAAACACTAATGACGTGAAGTTGAAATTGAGACCTGAGACTTACATGTGTTAATGGTCATTAGGTGGATGTGACTTATTTACAAGAAAAGAGGAGTATTAGAATTTAGTGTTGTGTTCTGTTGCCTCTTAAGTTTTGATGAATCAAACTAAGGGTTAAAGTGTAAATTTATCTTAAATTTTTTTTGCTGAGGAGTAATGTTGTTTTGTAAGTTTTTTATGTTCAATATCTAACTCAAAAATTTTAAAATGTAGCAATGTTGTTCCATATCATTAAAAAACTAATGTTGACCGTCAAAAAATTGACGCTAACTGTTAATTTTTTTAACAAAGAAGTGCAACATTGCTCTATTTTAACATTTTTCGGATACTATTGAATCTGAAAAACTTTCAAGGTAACATTACTCATCAGCAAAAACGTCTTAGACAAATTGACATCTTAACCCTTAAAATACGTAGATTATGTTTTTTTTTTCCTGGGAATTCACAAAGACATTGCAGACAAAGTGACACAAATTCACTGTTTTTTGTGAACAGGCTTTAGTTTTTTTTTTTTTTTCCATCTTAACCCTTAAAATACGTAGATTATGTTTTTTTTTTTCCTGGGAATTCACAAAGACATTGCAGACAAAGTGACACAAATTCACTGTTTTTTGTGAACAGGCTTTAGTTTTTTTTTTTTTTGGCTGAAGCAACAAACTTTAGTTGGAACCGTGGAGTTGACAATGTATACTTTTGGTGCACGTTAAGTAGATAAGCACGCGCATGTTCGGGAGTACTCCCTCTAATTCTATATACCACGTCCTATTTATAAGTCTAGTTTGATCAAATCTCACATACCAAGGAAAAGTAGTTATCTTAATGATTATGGGGTAAATTTTCAACTTTGCCCTCATTTATGATTGGGTCTTTTGCAACAGTTTCTTCTCTCTCTATCTTTATGAGTACAATTAATATGGGCAAAATTGTCACAATCTCATTTATTACATGAAACTGGATTTATAAATAGGAATAGAGTGGTATAAATAATTTATATCTCATCCAAATAAAAAAGCTAAAAATACAAACATTAAATTAAAGGGAAAATCTTTGAAATATCTCAAGTTTCATGAGATATTTGGGTAATATAATCTAATTATGAAAAAGACTAAAATACTCTTAGTGAATTTGATTATAGGGTTAAGGGGCAATTTGACCAACCAACTATTGGCTCAGGAGCACCCAGCACAAAAAACTATTAAGTGTACCAAAAATACCAACAAACTTTTAAAAAGGAGCGCCCAGCACAACGTCGTTAACACCGTTAACAAAAAGTTAACCTCTGTTATCTAACCGTTATTTAAGGTGCAGATTGTGACGAACTCTTACTCAGGAGCGCCCAGCACAAAATTCTAAATTTTACTAAATTAAATAATTTTTTTCAATTGTCATTATTCAAAACTACTTATATAGATATCTATGGACAAAAATTATTCATTCTTTAATTTTGTCAAAATTATAATTTGCTAAAATAAACAAAATTTTTAATTAAAAATATAATTATATGATTTAAATAAAACTTAAGGTGTTTTATAATTTATTATATATGTTAAACAAAAAATTATATGATTTATTTTTATAATAAAAATCACATAAATTTCTTTTAAAATTAAATAATATTTTTTATGAGAAAAAGAATGTATGATAAATTATATGAGAGAATTAGAGTAAAATATGTAAAAGTGCACTTATTATTCAAATAATAAGTGCACTTTTACATATTTTACTCTAATTCTCTCATATAATTTATCATACATTCTTTTTCTCATAAAAATTATTATTTAATTTTAAAAGAAATTTATGTGATTTTTATTATAAAAATAAATCATATAATTTTTTGTTTAACATATATAATAAATTATAAAACACCTTGAGTTTTATTTAAATCATATAATTATATTTTTAATTAAAACTTTTGTTTATTTTAGCAAATTATAATTTTGACAAAATTAAATAATGAATAATTTTTGTCGATAGATATCTATATAAGTAGTTTTGAATAATGACAATTGAGAAAAAATTATTTAATTTAGTAAAATTTAGAATTTTGGAGTAAGAGATCATTACTAACTGCACCTTAGATAACAGTTAGATAACGGAGGTTAACTTTTTGTTAACGGTGTTAACAGCGTTGTGTTGGGCACTCCTTTTTAAAAGTTTGTTTGTATTTTTGGTACACTTAATAGTTTTTTGTGGTGGGTGCTCCTGAGCCAATAGTTGATTGGCCAAATTGCCCTTAACCCTTGATTATATTACCAAGGCCCTCTTCTTCTCAAATTCACTAAAGACATATTGGTCTTTTCATAATGAGATTATATTATTCAAATGTCCTATGAGATTTGGCTATAAATTAGAGATTTTAAGGTATATATCGTTCGATTGTATTTTGTATAGCTTGGGACTTCAGTATAATTTTCTCAAAATTGAAATCTTTTGATTTCTATAATCTTGAATCAGGTGTAATGTAAACTTTAACTGGATATATTTAACCAGTTCATATGGTTATAACCACATAATATTTTAGCCCCAAACTTTATGAAATATATCATTTTATTTTTAAATAAATATAGGGATTAATTTATTAAATGTTAAACTATAAAAACTGAGTTTATTGAGTTAAAGTTTCGAGTTACAATCGAGTTAAAATAATAAAAATGGAGTTGTACGTACTAAGTTAATGTTTAGGGATTAAGAGTGAAAAGTATAAGGAGAAAAAGATTAATTTTTACTATCAAAATTAAAGACAATTAATTGAATCATAAATATTATTTAAGTTTTTCTTTCAATGCATGATTTTTAAAAACACTTTCTCTCTCACATATCACCTTTTCCTCTACTCATCAAAATTTATGAAAAGGTAAAATTGAGAAAAAAGTAATGAACAATTTATTTTATGAAAAATAACTTATAAAAAGGGAAAATCCCATAAAAAGACGGTTGAAATAGGAAAAGCCTATATAAGGCTAGTAAACTCAATAAATCTTAAATTGAGTCAATGACCCAATCTAGAAGATTTAAATGTGGTATATTTTTCAATAATACCCTTAACCATGTCTATCCATGGAAGCCAGGACGCCATTGTTGTACTGACGAGCCTCTCCACAGAGCTATATTCCAGTGCGTGAGGTTTTTCCACGCCATATTTAACACACCAATTGGATATCGTTCATTTGAGAACCAAATTTGGAATCACATCGGAGAAATCAGGAGTGGATCCGTCTTCTAGCTTAAGAGTGAACCCTAAGTCTCTACACACTTGAACAGAAGTCAATTCAAAAGTCTGGCTGAAAACGACGACGACGTCTTCTCGCTTTGGAGATTGAGGAATAGGCTATAAGAATCATATATGCTATTTACCTTGTCGAACTGCAGATCACTAGGAAAAGTTTTTATTGTTATTTTAATCTTAGTTTCCTGGATTCTAAAGCTCTGTTTTCATGCAATTCAAAATAGTTGTGATCTTAATGTAATTGTGCTATGCTTTCCAACCTGTAATTTTACCATGTAATTTTACCATGTTCGTTTCAATATTTGGAGAAAAAGTAATTAAAGGCCTCTATTTTTTTCCTGTATGTTCCTCAAATTCGATTGCAGAGCTAGACTTAAAGACTACTGCCTTTGAAAATTCTCAGTCATAGAGCAGATCTTTTTACAGTCTTGATATTTCTGCATATGGTGGAAATTATCAGGTATGTATCTTGATCCTTCAACATTTTCTCAGGGGAAAACACTATCTTCCTGCAATTGATTTTTTTTAATTGTTTTATTGCTTGTTTATTAGGAGTCAACATCCGTATAAGTGCAGCAAGGTGTTCCTGGAACTGAATATAATGAAAACTATCAACAACAGTACTGTTTCTTCATACGGAAGAGGGTATACAGTTCTGCTCTATATCAGCAACCTAATTGTTCTACCTTCAATTTTCAATTTTGATTTTTTTTAACAACTAAGAGATATAGAGGTAATTTGGTCCAAATTTTAAATCTCTAATTACGTCATATAATCTAATTAATAATTTGTTAAGTTTAACAACCCAAATTAGAATTTAGGTAATTCAACCGTCTTTATATGAGATTTTCCCTTATAAAAATAACCATTAGTTTCTTTTAAAATATGACTTATATAGAAGATGAGGTAATGTGTTATAACTTATAACTTATAAGTAACCAACGCGTTACAATAGGACCACATTCCAACTTGGTGAGCTACAATGTTTACACGGTTTCTAATTATACAAGTACCTTTTTTTTTTTTTAATAATAAGACAAATTTATTAAAAAACATTTTAACTATGTACTTATGATGGTTAACTTGTCTTTATGATATATTATTAATTATATTTATCACACAAGCACATGGCCTTATCCAATGAAAATCTTATCTTTTAAATTAATAATAAAAAATTAATATATTATTTTTCTCTTCCTCACATAAGCAGATATTTAATTTGTTTATCTAGAACTATTTTTAATTTATGTTTACAATCAAAAAATAAAAATAAAAACTTGTTGCAAATGACGTAACAAATTTTTTTTATATAAATTATATATTAATGAATAAAAAAGATAATGAAAAGTGTGGCACATTTAATTATTGATATGAAATCAATTTAAAGGAATGATTTCTTAAAAACTAAATCATTTTATTTTTGAGTGACACTTCACTGAATCCAAATATGGGCATACATGTACGTGTATTTTGTGTGTGTAAACATATATGTGTGTTTGTGTATTTATTTGCAATTTTTTATGACTTCTAGCAAAGAAGCTGTCTCTCCGGGGGAAGCAAATTATCTCAGAATCGCTTCCCTCCTTTTCTCTCAGTATTTTTTCATTTAAGCCGTCCAAAAATGGATATAACGGTCAGAGAAAATACTTTTAAAATTTTTATATTTACCGCATGCGGTTTTTTTAAACTGATGATGTGTCTCTTCCTGAATGCTTAGATCATTTTTTGAATGGCTAAGATGTAAATATACTGAGAAATAAAGAAAGATGGGATGAGGAGAGAATCCAGATCTGTCTGAAGAATTTGAAATAGAGAATGGCTATAACGGTTCCCTATGTTGGAGTGTTGTCTTGTGTAATGAAGTCATATTTTCTTTTATTTTTTTGACAGATTATTTAGAGTTTAAAATTTGAGAAACAAATGTTTATATCCACTTTAATTTTTTGGTTCTTACAGTTTTGACTGGATTGAAATTTTGTCTCTACACTTTTACTCAATGCAATTTAATCTCTATAGTTTTGATTTGTTTTAACCATTGAAATTATAAAATCTGAAATTAGGTTTGTTACTTAGAGTTGATAAAAGGATGATGAAATTTGATAAGCAATTTACAACTCATTTTTTAGGAAATCTTTAATTTGAGATTTTAAAAATTCAAAATTCTTTTTCTATTTTTTTTTCAAAAACATATATGAATAAAATAATTTATTTAAAGAATTTAATTACGATTCAATTTAAAACTTCAACAAACACTTTTCTCTGTCCCAAGACCAATAATGGCATGAAAAGAATACACCTTTTCTTCTCCTAGTGGGACTGTTCATCATCATGAGCCTACGCCTTTTTTCATTAATACATGTATATTTGTTTGAATTAGTGCCAGTGATTTACGGTATATATAGGTAAATTGTTGAGATATGCTTTATCTCGATTTTCGTAAACATACTTTTCCAATGCCAACTCAAACATGTCCAACTAACACATATTCAAACTTTTTCTTCTTGATATGCATATATTTATAAGGAAGAGGATTCTCTCATAATCCTCCCTCTCATTATCCCTCATTGTCGCCATCTGAACTGTTCATTTTTTGATCCAACGATCCAGAGGGATTTACAAAAAACCGCGCGCGGTTTTGAGATTTTTAAAAAATCGCGTGCGGTTTTTTCAAAAAAAAATTTGGACCATTGGATCAAGATTTGGACGGTCAGGATGGAAAACAATGAGGGAGGGGCAGAAAAAGGGAGGTGAGAGAAACCGAACCCATATTTATAATTTAATTTTAATTTTTCAAAAGCTTTCATTTGACCTTAGCTTCATGATATTCCGTTATTTCATATTTGTAGCCATTTTCATTTATATTTATACGCCCTTATATATACACTATATAAAACATCGGCTCATGGTGCAATTTTGCAATTAAGTTTTTGTGTACGAGCTTCTTGTGTTTAGAAGTTTTTGTTGGATTAATATTAACCTTGAAAATGTTAAAAATGTTTATGGTCAGTCTTAACTTTTTAACTATTAGGACTTGGGAGGACTTTAGAATTGGGATGATTTAAATATTTACTAGACAGTAGAAAATTATCAAAGTTGATTTTCTGAATTGTATTAATAATTATTTAAGACTATTTTATGTAAATAAATCTTAGTTTGATAGACTCATATAAGTTTATTCATTAAAAAAAATAAATAAGTGAATTTAAATATACAAATTAAAAGATTCAATTATTAAATGTTCTTATCCTAACAATGATACCCTTGGATAGCCAATGGGGAAAAAAAAGTCTCTTGCCTTTATGTATTATGCTTTTCGGCTGCTTTTAGCATTTGATTCCCTAATTGAAAGGGTATTTCTCAATATAAATCACGTAATCAACCCACCTCCCAAATACGTGGAGGATTCATTAATAATCAATTTTTCTGTTACAAAAAGCATATATCTAAATAAAATAAAGAAAATCATCCATTTCATAACTACAAACCCATTATAGCTTTTTTAACGGTTGAGGTTTCTCTTATCATCCATTTTCTCATCATCCCTCATAAATCATAATCTTTAAATTATGTCCATCCAATTAAATTTGAAAGGTAAAAAATGAGCTACGTCATCAAGTCATTACTTCTTTGATTTTTCTCTTATATTTTCAATCAACGGTTCAGATTAGCTCATTTTCCTAATCAACGGTTTATATAGACTTACGAGAGATTATGAGAAATTGAGATAATGAGAGGATCTCCTTCCCTTTTTTAACTGTCTATTCATGTTTTACATCTTCATTGCATCTGTCTTCATAAATTAACAAATTGAATGGGACTTTTTGAGCCAGTTCAAACGATTGAGAAGAGGGGGAAAAAAAATCACAACCCACTATTTTATCCTCACTTTTCTCTCCATCCAAACATAAAGTTTCCCACTGCCATGAAACAAGCTAAAATTCTAGGCGAATCCTGTAACAGAAAACCAGGGAAAATGCAAATGGCTTCTCTCCTTCCTCTCATTCCTTCCTTATGCTCAGTTCTTGAATCATTCAGGTCAAACTTCAATGTTTTTAGAATTACTAGTAATAATTTCATGCAATTATGAGGGATCCATCGAAGTGAGACCCACCACACTCAAGTTAAGATTTTTCCATACTCCATTTTTCGTCTCACGAGAGAGTCATGAGGGGGTCCAAATCCATAAATGAATGTCAGGTCAATAAGCATACAGAGTCGAGACAAGTTCAGGCATCTGATCCAACTGTTCTATGGCCAAAACAGACTTGTAAGATTTAACAAACCCATGGACTCAATTATGACAGAATTTATGGTTTGAACTTTCAAGTTGCCAAAGTGCCACTTTCTTCCTTGTATATGATTCAAAGTTTCTAAATTTAATATTGTTTCGACATTTATAATATTTTTTTATTTTACCGGTTCAACAGTTCAATCAAAGACCCAGTAATTCGACCATTGAACAGAGGGATTAAGACCTACGCTGAGTCAATAGCCGACCCATTTATAATAAATATGCAAACAATCGTTCAAAATAAAATCCAAGTCCTTCTCTAATATTATTAAGGACAAATTTTTTATTGTATTATATCTATAATCTCTCTTCCTCTGTGTTGATCTGCAGGGTACATCATAGTGTGAATCAATATTGAAATGTTTTTTTTTGACCTCCATTGCTTTTCACTCTCTATTCATTCTATCCCTTGAAAACATTGACATCTTCTATGGCAATAACCAGGAGTTGCCTTTAAAGGACAATAGAATGATGGTTGAATCCTAACATATGTCTATAAAGACACAACACAAGTACAGTGTAACTTCTAATCTTCTTCCCACTAACAGGGCAGACCATTGAAGATTGAACATCAAAACTACATATTTCTCACCGAAAAACTGAAGCATGTGTTTGTAAGGTAGGATACTAGTAGTTGTTCTGAAGCTAAGTTTGTTCTGAAGCCAATTTCCAAACACGAATACAGCCATCTTCTCCAGAACTGACCACGCTATCGTTATCAATAAAAGCCAACCCGTAGACTCCACCTAAATGAGCTCCTTTTATGGTTCTGCGGCTTGATGCTGGCTTTCCAATTTCATATATGATGACACATGTGTCCAGTGACCCAGTAGCTATTAGGGTGTTATCAGGTGACCAAGCTAAGCAGTTAATACGTGCAGTGTGAAATAACATGTTATTAAGCTTCACCTGCAGGAGATAACTTTTCAAGTCAAATGGTAGCTCAAGGAAAGGGCTGATTCAATCTAACCATTTCATAACATAACCCACTCTTTATAAGGATAATGTTTGTACTCATACCTTTTTTAGATAACTTTATAATAAATGTACTCTAAATCGAAAAATGTAACTTTATTATATTTCTTACTTCCTCTTGTTCTTAGTGCAGAACTTAATTAGGGAGTTGACGTTGGTTCTAAATATAAGATCTATTTCACATTTCTATCCATTTTTTCCCAAAATAACCTCATTGAAATTCCCTCAACAATAATCAAGTAAGGGAGGGAGAAAGGGAATTAAAAAAGATGATTATGATGTTTTAGAAAAGACATATCATATTAACTAACTTAACTAGCATCCTTAATTTACATTAAGGACTAGAGAAGTGTTTCAAAAAGAAAACGTGGTGGTATAAGAAAATCCAAGCATCCAACTTAAAATGCGTAAAATAAATGTAACTAATGTTTGGGGCTCAAATTACCTCTTTAGAGTCACGGTCCCAAACAACAGCTTCACGATTCAAGTCAGCTGAAGCAAACATGGTAACATCTGCAGAATATCTTATCACACTGATAGCACCTCGATGTTTTTCAAGGACTTTCTCTTCTGTCAGTGTATTTCCTGAGACAGAATATACGTGCAACTTACCATCTTGTCCACCTACAATTGCTTCACTTCCATCAGGTGAAGTTGCTGATGCAGTCACGGTGAAATCCAGGTTATGAGTGGCCACAATTTCTGAACCGTCAAGCAAAACAATCCCAGATTCAATTGCTACCAAAGCGAGTTTTGGAGAATCAAGGGCAAGGCTCAGGTCTTTTGGCTGACTGCCAACATCAATTTGTTCAGGAGCTCCGAAATTAGCCTCTTGTAGAGGAACCCTCCATACCTTCATTTCAAAATTTGCAATTTAAAATACTTTAAAATTAAAGGAAACCATTACTTAGAACTTGAAACAAAACCAAGCTCCTTTTTTCTGATACTGACAAAGAAGCAAGAGGCCGCTGATATGCTAAAAGGTTTCGGAAGCCCAAATTATAAATCATAAATATCTTCATCTTTCACAGTTACCTACATACCTTCTTGTCAAATCCAGCTGTAATGACTTCTTCTTCACCGGCTGCTAACAATTTAATGAGTCCGAATTGTTTACTATCTAATTTACCACAGCAACCATTGCCTACAATCCATTTTAAGATGACTCCATCATAGCTACATGACAAGAGCATCTTTTCGCTTCTGTTGAGTACAGTTAAAAGAGCTACATTTTTCATGTGGCCAGATAAAGATATAGGACTTTTATCTAAATCTGTTGCTGAGTATAAATTAATCATGCCACCAAGGGTGACAGTGAGAAGATGATTATTCTGCCAAAGACAACCAACAAGCATATCCTCCACCCCACCAGATTCAGAACTCGAAAAAGTCTTATTTAAACTTCCACTTCCGTCCTCAAGAATATCCCAGATCTTTGCAGATTTATCAGCAGACACAGTAAGCACCTGCAATTGATGCAGACGAGATTGAAGTTTAAGACAGACATAAAAAAATTTCTAGTGAAGAAAGGATCAAAACACATTCTGCCTGGCAGGAAAAACGAGTAATTCCTCCATACAACAACAACACCAAAGCTTTAATCCCACTAGGTGGGGGTCGGCTACATAGATCAAACGATGCCATTGAGCTCTGTCAAAAACCAAATCTTGGGATAAATTGTTAACAAAGAGATCTCGCTCAATAACCTCATTGGGTGTTGATAAATCCCAATTTTTATATATTTCATCCCTCCTTATTCATTTATTTCGGGGACTATTTTAGGCTAATTTGGATATATTAGATAATATTTGGATTGTTAGCCAACTTTAGGAAATAATATAAATCAGAATTAATTATGAGATTACTGGACTTAAATTATTAATATTCTAATTGATATCTTGTGATTGAATAATATTTCTAAATATATGATAGATCATAATTTTATTTAAGGGTTAAGGTGCGATTTTGCCAATGAACTATTAGCTGAGGAGCGTCCAACACAATTAACTATTAGTTGGACCTTAAATAGCAACAAACTATTGAAAATGTTAAATTATCACAAAAACGTTACTTTGTCATTAACGTCCGTTAGTTGATTTTAATTTTTTTGTTTTTTTTTACATTACCCAGTACATTATGTCATTATCTGTCAGACTCAGAACTGCAGTTGCGTAATGAAAAAGCATCATCTGCATTATTTCATTATATTCATTTGAAAAAAAAATTCATAATTGCAGCTGCAGCCTTCCCCTTTTTCCCTCCTACTGGCTTCTTCGTTTTGTGACCTAGAATCCTTCCAATCCATTACATTTTTTCCCCATAAATCGTGACGATTACTCCATCGGAGTTGTGGATTATTGATTTCAACCAATGGTGTTCCTTTTCCCAATCTTTCCCTCGCATTCACCGTCTTCCATCGTCGGTTTTCTTACTTTCAAAACTTCTCATCCTTCTTCCAATCTCTTCCTTCAATGACTCAAATGGCTCGAACGAAGACTACTATTGGAGGACCCAGTGATTATTCTCCACCAGAATCTCTAGATCGTCCTCTCACCAAGAGGAAAACTGTGGAAGAGGGGCTTTCGCTTGAAACTGATAACCACTGATACAATGGCACAGCCACTATGGTCTGATGAAGAATCATTCCAGATTATCTTCTTTCGGTTTTAAAAATGGAATTCTCATGTATCTCTTTCTTAATCTCGTCCTGTACACATTTCCTGGAAATATTTTCTCCTGACTGATTTGGATTTAAACTTCATTTTCTTGATCAATATCAGTGGTTATGTTTGATGTAACTCGGAAAGGATTTTTAAAAAAATGCTGGAGTAGGTTCGTGATATATCTATGTGGGGTAGTGTTTGTGGTATTTAACACTTTTATTCAAGTCTTTACTCTACGGCTTCCTTCCCCCCTCGGGGTTTTGATCGAATCTTTTGATCTGACTGTCCTATGGTGCCAGCGGCGGAGGAGGAAGTCCGGCCGAAGACGACGACTAGAGCGAGGAAGAGAGCGGTGGAGAGAAAGTCCGGCCAAGACGATGACGAATCTGGGAGCAGGACGGTGAAGGAGACAGGGAAGGCGAATGAGGTTTCAGATGGCGATTGAGAGAGAGAGGGAGAGGAGAGTTTCAATTCCAAAAAAAAAAAAGTAATTCCAGTAAAAAAAAAGAAGTAACGGACCGTTTATTCAAACTAACAGAATTGTGCTAATTTTATATTTGTAATAGTTGTTTGGTATTTTTGGTCTATATAAAAGTTTATTGTGTTGGGTGGTCCTGATCCAATAGTTTATTGGTAAAATCGCTCCTTAACCCTTTATTTAATTCTTGCAGGACAAAGAAAAACATATTTGAAGATTCTACGATGTAGAATTAACTTTAGATGCTAAAAGATCTAATGGTGAAATTGTATTGGGCTTTCTAAATTTTAATAAATTTTGAAGTTGAGTAAAATCTATCTCTTCTTCCCATTAAATAACCTTAGCATGCGCAGGATCTGCATTCCATCTCTCTCTTACGTCCTCTTCCTCATCTGAGCCGTTGAATGAAGATCTGAACGGTGGAATTTTTTTTAAAAAAATTACTGCATGCGGTACACACACCGCATGTGGTGTAAATTCAATGTAAAAAGGGCAGAGGACGGTAGCCGGATCCCAGCTGCACACCGGGAGACGCACGTTCAGTTCAGGGGCGCAATTACACACACACGCACGCGGAAAAGGACGCAAAGGAGACCTAGAGGCTGATTAATCAATGCATATTAAGGTGGTTTTGTGATTCATCATTGAATCAACCATCACGGAAGTCCAGCGTCAATTGATAAGCCATTGCATCCCAATACCTTTCTAATCTCATCCTTCATTCTTTCGTCATGGCTGTGATGGAATGCTTGAAGCTTGGAGAGGAAAAATTCATGGAAGCTTAAGGTTTCTTAGGAGGCAACTTGGGAGGAGCATGGAGGAAACTAAGGCCGAGGAACTTACACTTGAAGATCACAAGGGAGTGTTGTTGTTGTTATCTTTTTAATTCAAGATTTGAGATAGTTTAGTTTTAAAGGGTTTCAAGTTGTGTTAATTGAGAACAATCTAGTTTTAGATTGTAAAAACATTTTTATTGGATTGGATTGATAATTTGAAGTTTTTATGCGTGAGACAATCACTGGATTTTTGTTTGCAACCTTTAGATTGTCAATTGAATTAATAATTGAGTTTTTGTTATTAATTTAATTGTCAATTTGGTTTGTCATCTTAATTGTTTAATTAGGTTGATAAATTGTCTAGTTGTTCAATTGGATAATTGTAAACAAGATTCCAAAATTATTTAGAAATTAACTGTGATTAGTTTTTAATGAGTTTAATTAGCCACCGCTTATTTCACTATGAGTTTTCTAATGGAACAAGTGTTATTGAACTTGAGAGTTTCTCATGTTTCAATTAGGTAGTTAAATTCATCAATTCCAATATTTCATTAATCTCCCTTTGGTCTAACTAATTGATTTGGGCTACAAAAGTTTACTCCATGTGAATCCTAAATTGTCCCCTTCATCATCATAACCGAACTAGACCTTTGTTGTTTGATTTGCTTTTAATTAATATTTTGATTAGGATTTTAATTCTTCTTTCATAAAATCCCCCCAAATTGCATTTGCATATAGATTATTAGTTCCATTCTCATATAGGTTTTAGAATCATTTTCATCTTGCATTTAGTTAGTTTAAGTTCATTCCATTGCATTTTTCATCACCTAAATTCAACCTAAAGAAAAACTCATAGATTGCTCTTTGGGAGAATAACCTAGGTTGACCCTATATTACATAATTAATTAAGACCTAGTTTAATTGATTGCTTTAGCGACAAAAGAAAATGCATAAGGTGTTCTCTTCGGTCTTCCTCTACCCCTTTTAATTGGGCTTTAAACAACTTGATCTACCCTCCTCATTGGCAAATCCAATGGCCCTCTCTGTATATGTCCAAACCACCTCAAACGATTTTCTACCATTTTTTCTTCAATAGAAGCTACTCTATATAACATTACAATTCAAATAAATGAATTCTTTTGTGATGGCTGTAATTAACTAACTATAGTGAATGTGGTGATTGGTGAAGCTCTTAAAAATGCTTGACAAACCTGCTTAAGTTTTGATCATACATGCAGTTTATTTTAATTAACTCATTTGTGAATTATATATAAGCTCCTATAAATTACTATTCTTTTTGCTTTCAATTTATTTAAGATACATGAGGCTATTACCTGTTTACTGTCAGGACTCCAACTTACAGCATATATGCTGCCCTTGTGGCCACCCTCTGCAGACAACTCGCCAAGTTTGTCTCCACTCTTCCCATCATATGTGTTGCCCTTTCTATCAGAACTCACAGTTATGAATTTGGTTCCATCAGGGGAAAATCTAACACAATTCACAAAATTTGAATGGTCCCTGCAGATCAACAAAACCTTCCATTATAAGTACACATTTCTGTCAACAAGTGTATAGTCTTTAGAGAAACTGAACTGACAGGTTTAAATGATTGGGCCAGGAAAAACACATACTTAGTCATATATGCTAGATCAATTGTCATTCAGTGACATTCAGGCTAATCAACGTTAAGCCGTTTGCTTTACAGTTCAATGATCAATTGAATTTGTAGAACATTTAGTTTGAATAATGCATTTATATCAACATATAGCTTCTGATATATGATGGAAATATAGCATTCTCATAGATTCCGACAATGCATTGTGTGAACAAAAGGATAGATGGACAATTAGATGCAAACTCTAGGTACAAGAACAAGATCATTTGTTCAACTTAGTCAAAACAGCACGTCTTCTTGAATCATTCCAAGATTAAGGTTACACTGTCTCTGTTCCCAACAGAAATGCAAGAACAAGAATTGGGGAGAAACAATGAGAAAGAAAGATTTATCAAACAGAAATTCAGGGTCTTATCAATCCTGTCCACTTACTTCAACTAAAAACGTAATTGATTGCCAGTTCTTTCATAACTATTTTCACTTAAAAGATTGAGCTGTTACATGAAGGTTCATTACTTATATTATAATATCTAACACCTGTTGGATATGGAAGTGTGTTTCAAAAGAAAAGCTTAATCTCACATTGCATCTGGCAGTCTGTTACGTTGGTTTGATGATTATACTTTAATTAAATCAAAATTTTCATATGTAGCCCCTAATTCATTATTAGACATAAATCCAATCATATATAACAATAATAATTACCTGATGGACATGTTGAACTTGAATGGAGGACCATCATAAAAATTTACCAAAAAGTCTTCTCCACATGAGACAATACGAAAAGGCCTTGTTGGTTTGAATGCACAACTTAAAACTCGCCGTGAATGACCATCAAAATCCCCAACAGTGCTGCCTGAATCCCACCTAAGCATAAAATTCAAGATACAAAATGAAATAAATAAGGTACAGTGGGGAAAAAATGAACGTGTAGTGGAACATGGATTCAATTCAGGAAGGGAATGAATGAAGCTTAATTACAAGATGGTTCAACCAAATTTTAAAAAGCAGACCTTGCATAAGAATGAAATGGGAAAACAAATGAGGGAACTAAATGGCATCCAAATCCATACTACTAAAACAAATATATATCAAATCGAAGTTACAGGAAATAAGGCTTCAAAACTTTAAAATGGCAGTCTTTTAGATGTGGCCCAAGACCTTAGGTCAACTTAGAAATGAAGAGATGCATTCACGCAAACTTTGATGCTTGGCCACAACATTACACCCCGAGCTTTTGCTGTTCCCTTGAATTTTATATTCTATATTGATAATGACCAATATCGGTGTTACAAATTTTTCACAAAGAATGCGTAGGGGGAAAAAGGAAATTTGAGTATTTAAATCATAATGACCTTTTATGAACAGATGTACTATATGAATAGATACAGACATTAGTATCTTGATCATATATAAGGGAAAATAAGATTCTGTTCATATTATATATACATTAAACACGGACACCAAAAAGTATTCTCGGTTATTTTCTCTTAGGCAGTCTCATTTGATTTGATTTGAATATGCTAAAAAATGAAACTCTCTTCCTTGATCTAATATCTTTGAAGGTGATTCTTGGATTGAACTCAAATGTCAAAATTTACAACCAACAATTGATCTTAGCTACGAGAGCCATTGGCCTTTATCGCTAAGAATCTAATTACTAAATCGAAAGGCATGGCTTAATAGACTGTAATCTAAGTATCAACAGAATAATGATAAGCACTTACATAAAAGCGCGAACAAATGACTTCCCTTTGCCATCTCCGCAAGCGACTATTCTCAAACAGTCGGCTGACCACTGAAGGTCATCTATCCGACCAGAAAGGACCCGGAACTCATTCTTAAGAACAAAATCGTTATGGGTGCCCCAGATCCGAACGGTGCCGGAAACATCCGCTGAAGCAATCCATTCACCGTTGGGAGAGTACCGTGCCACCGTGACAGGGTAGCCATGCTCGCCATAGACGGAAACCTGAAGCGGGTTATCTAGGTTACGGATTATGACTGATCGGCCGGTGCAGTATAGAATGTTGTTGGTTTTCGGGTCGCCGGAAATGAGGATTCCTCGACCACGTTCAGTGGAAGGCGCACAAGCATGGGTCTCTGAGAGGTTCGCCATTGTTGATGGTATCGGAATCGTGGATCTGAAAGTGCGTGATCATTCATGTTTACCGGTGATTAGGAAGAGGTATAGAAAGAGAGCAAAGGGTCCGCGATACTTGAGGAAGAAAATTTTGAGTTCGCGGCTTGCGCGGTTTTTCGTTCGCGTTGATCTGCATTTTATAGTAAGGATGTTATAGTCATTTCGCGTTACTCATTTGTGTCGGTTATAAATTAGTACTACCTCCCGTCGTAATTATATAAGAGGTAGAGAAAGAGAGCAAAGGGTCCGATACTTGAGGAAGAAAATTTTGAGTTCGCGGCTTGCGCGGTTTTTCGTTCGCGTTGATCTGCATTTTATAGTAAGGATGTTATAGTCATTTCGCGTTACTCATTTATGTCGGTTATAAATTAGTACTACCTCCCGTCGTAATTATATAAGAGGTAGAGAAAGAGAGCAAAGGTCCGATACTTGAGGAAGAAAATTTTGAGTTCGCGGCTTGCGCGGTTTTCGTTCGCGTTGATGCGCATTTTATAGTAAGGATGTTATAGTCATTTCGCGTTACTCATTTGTGTCGGTTATAAATTAGTACTACCTCCCGTCGTAATTATATAAGAGGTAGAGAAAGAGAGCAAAGGGTCCGATACTTGAGGAAGAAAATTTTGAGTTCGCGGCTTGCGCGGTTTTCGTTCGCGTTGATCTGCATTTTATAGTAAGGATGTTATAGTCATTTCGCATTACTCATTTATGTCGGTTATAAATTAGTACTACCTCCCGTCGTAATTATATAAGAGGTAGAGAAAGAGAGCAAAGGGTCCGATACTTGAGGAAGAAAATTTTGAGTTCGCGGCTTGCGCGGTTTTTCGTTCGCGTTGATCTGCATTTTATAGTAAGGATGTTATAGTCATTTCGCATTACTCATTTATGTCGGTTATAAATTAGTACCACCTCCGGTAGTTTCGGTTATAAATTAGTACCACCTCCGGTAGTAATTATAAGAACTAGTTGATTTTTTTTTGGAGAGATTAAGGAAACTAAATAAATTACTTAATCATTTCATATGTCGTATATCCTTAAATTATATTTAGTTTATTAGTCAAACTAATTAGTTTAAAGAAAAAAATAAAAATAAAAATATTCTATAGTAATTTAATTAGTTTCCTTAATTTCTTCAAAAAAATCAACCAGCTCTTATAATTAGGAGCGGAGGGAGTATCTTCCCCCTCGCATCTGCCCATCTACTATAAATTATCCATTATGTCACAAGTCTCCTATTAAAAATTTTATTTGTTTAAATAATTTCGTAAATTTTTATATAAAAAGGTATCGATATTTTTTAAATTTTATACAGTACTCTTCTTTTATAGAATGTACTAGTACTCCCATTTAAGCCTTTCTCACTAATAAAAGTTTTAGTGAGGAACTTTTTTCCAATTTTTCTCATCATATATCAAAATTAATTTACACAAAAACTTAACATTTATATGTAAGAAAACATATAATATTTTGTATTAAATTGATAAATTTTTTTTAATTTTAACTCTATAAATAAGGTTTTGAAGGGAAGAAAAAAATGATAATTCACATTACATTAAAAAAAAAAAAACTTAACATTTATATTTTTTTTAGGCTCCCTACAACCAAGAGGAAATCATTACTTTACACAAAAACTTAACATTTTTATGTAAGAAAACATCTAAGCTTTTATATTAAATTGATAAGATTTTTCAATTTTAACTCTATAAATAAGGTTTTGGCTTTTGAAGGAAAGAAAAAAAATATGAAAATTCATTTAAAACATTAATTATGAAAATAAAATTGACAAATAAATATTAGAAACCCTCCAAATAATATAGACTAAAGAATCATTTTAAAACGTGTCATATAATAAAGACTGGAGTATAATATAAGAAAACATCTTGACCTTTTGGCAAAGATCAAGTCAAAGATATTATATATTATTTTCAATTCTCTTTTAATCTAATTTTAATTTGATCCATAAAAATTTAAAATATGCATGTAAACAATTTCTTTTAATTTAAAATTTTTAAAATGTGCATGCATTTGACTATTTTTCTAAACTCCCATTTTCCATTTACTCATCAACTAGATCCTTATTTGGCTATGAAGGTTAGTAAACGATATTTGTTAGTTCAAGCTTTCACTCAAGAGGGGTGAATTGTGTGATGTTAAAAATTTTAAACTTCAACACAAACTAAATAAAGAGAGGAGAGTTAGAAAGATATCACCTAAAGGTGGTCACATGAGATTATACTGGTTCGGTTCAAACCCCTAGACCTACGTCCAGTTCCTAGCTAGAAGGTCATTTTGAGATTTCCATTATTTTTCCAAGATTCACAAGGCTCTTGATGCCTCAGTACAAGCTAGTTCTTTAATAACACTCATTCTCCCTTACACTTTGCAATCAATGGCCACTCAAGGTCTGTAATATCCTAAAAATCCGTATCAAAATATACCTATTGAAAATAGGTGAATATGAGGTTTCAAATATAAATTATAATTATCTTATTTTCTAAGGAAAATACTAAGGGAATTAAAGGAAATGAAGTGCCAAAACGGCTTAAAAATGCATTTTAGGGGCATCAAATGACCTAAAAATATCATGATAAATCTTAACTGGTAATAAAATATTTGTTAAAAATTAGAGAGTATGTTGTCTCTAATTTAGGGAATTTTTGGGATTATTTTCCCTGGAAAATAATAAGGGAAAAATCAAAAAGTGTTGTGAGGACCAAAACGACCCCGTGAATTTTAATATAATGCATGTGACATAAAATACTAATGTCAGTGCAAAAGTTGTGAGGTAATGAGTTATTCTAATTAATAAAATTATCAACAATTAGTGGGTAATTAATTAAATAATTATTGGCTAATTATTTGGGCTTAAACAAAGGAAAATCCAAAGATAATTATGTAAAACCTTGTAATTAGTGGGTTATGGCTAAAATTAGCATAAAATATATTTGCTAATTAATTGGAAAATATGAGGAAAAATATATGAGAATAAGTAATTTTAAGCCTAAAAACATGTATGGACCAATAGGAAAATTTTGTAAAAAAATTATATAAAAAATTATTAAATAATTATTTTATATAATATTAATTAATTAAATAATTAAAAAATGAAAATAAAAATAAAAAGACCAGGCATGTTGACCGAAATTTTGAGCATGAAGGGATAAGAATTGAACACAAAAATATCATGATATTATAGAATATTATATTAATATAAATTGTGATATTTTGTGAAAAAGCAAATAGGATAAATAACCACCGATAGAGATTAAATTCTATCTAGAAAATCATGAACAAGGTTTCTAAAGTCAGAGTATATTATAAACAAGTGAATTTTTATCTCGGAGTAGAATTTGTCTCGAAGTTATTTCAAAATAGAAAATGGTTATATTAGATCATCTTATTAATACGTACTCGACTGTACTTACTGTATCACGTACTCAGTCTGTACTATTGTTCGTCATCCGATCAGTATGATTGTTCGTCATCCATTGTATTATTGTCTGTTGTGCCTTAACTTTACTCCGACTGTATTGTTATTGCCGTGCATATCTGATCATGTACATCTCTCGTTGTGCCTTAACCTTACTCCGACTGTATTGTTATTGCCATATATATCTGATATGTATACCCTATGTCTGACCGTAGTAAGTGTTGCCTAAAGTCTATGAATGTCTGTCGTGCATATATGATGTATGTAAACATGAGGTTAACCGTTACCTAGGGTTCGATGCATGAACCTCAGCCCTTAATATAGCTTCAGGGTCGGGTGGACCGAGGACCGAGGATCAAGGAAAAGAGTAAGCAACATGCATAGGGACTCGGCTGCAGACCGTCTTTTGTTGCCACGGCGTAGGGATCGCTAGGGAGACACTTCTGATGTATATTACCTTTGAAATACTCTTGTACCGCTGTCTAAACAGCAAGACATGCTACCGTGGGTATTTTAATATATATCAGTTACTCAATCGCTCCGGTGCTCTACTCTGATGATTTGAAATGATGTTTGTTGAAAAAAAAATTATACTGCTTGTGAAAACGGGATGTTACAAGGTCCCTCTATCTTGATGAGTCTCTTAATCGGAGTAAATGCTTAAGATTATTCTCTCACACATGTAAATAAATGATCACTGAAGTACAAATTCACATGGAGAGCTTTGAGACTTAGCAAATGAATGAAACAATAAATGCACAGTGTTGAGTTAGTTGCTTTGTCTTCAATGCATTTCTATTTATGGTGTGAGAATATTTGAAGAACATTGCTCTTTGATTGTAGCCGTTGGACTGTATGGTCTTTGCTTCTAGCCGTTGAGAATGTCATATTATTCTTTGTGTATTTGGATTTAGCTATTGAGAGCAAAGAAAATGTGAAGTGTTTGAACTCGATGCATTCAATGCTCGGATAGAAAAGTGTTTTTTGCTAGTCTTGGTTTAATCCTTGATTAAGTACTTGAAATATGATAAAATATTGGTATAATGAAGTGTTAGACCAATTAGAAGTAAAATAGAACAAGTTTAGGATAGATTTGAATGAGTATTAAGATTTATGACATGATGCTCTGTGTTTTGAAATTGCATCACTTAAGTGGTCATTCGAGTGATCTTCACTTAGTCATTTTGAAAACAAAACAGATCACTGGATGGTTCACTGTAGTGATGTGGTGATGTAAGAATATATGATCATTCGAGTAATATTGTTTCTTTTGAAAACAGATCACTAGGTACTTCACTATGGTGAATTGGTGGTGGTGAATGTAACAAGACCACTCGAGTGATCTTGTTTCATTTCCTTTTAAAAGAAACATATCACTAGATAGCATCACCGTGGTGTAGTGGTAGTGATGTTCTTTTTACACATCATTCAAGTGGTCACTCGAGCGATCCAATCTTAGAAACTTTTTCAAAAATATTGAGCACTACCATAGTCACTGTGGTGCTGTGCTAGTGATATATTTTAACACACATCACTTGAGTGGTATTCTCTTAGAAAATTTTCAGAAGGCATATCACTAGAAAAGATCACTATGGTGAAGTGATAGTGATGAAAATTTAATGCATTACTCGAGTGGTCACTCGAATAATCTCTCTCTTTGAAATAGTTTTAGAAAGATGATCACCATCAAGGATTACTGTGATGAAGTAATAGTAATGACATTTTTGAAATATCACTCGAGTGGTCAAGTTTGAAATTTCTTTCCATAAAACTGATTACCATATGGTTCACTATGGTGGTCTAGTAGTGAAGCACTTTATATTTTATCACTAGAGTGATCTCTTAGAAATTTTTTCCCCGAAATCATATCACTATTTTGGTCATCTTGGTGAAGTAGTAGTGATATGATATGATATTCTTTCATATCACTTGAGTGATCATTAGTTATCACTTATAGTGAGCACTGTGGTGATGAGTCATTTTTAAAAGAAGCACTTTCATCACTGCTCCAGAAGTAAGTTAACTGAATTTGTCCCATCACTCAAGTGATAGAGTGATCTTTACAGTAATGGGTTTCAAAACGCTTTAAACCAGTTTGCCAACTTTAAAATACTTTCTTGATCTTTCATAAGCTTTGTTATTATCAAAACATGTGATCTAACAATATTGACATTATAATAAACTCGAAGAAAACTCTATCAATATTATAACATGTCAACAAACATAAAATTTGAGTAATTTAAAAAAGATTCTAAACATACTCAACATAAAATTAGCTTAGATACACAATATATCTTTTGTGTCAAGAACTCTAAAATATTTTCTTAGTATCATTAAATATATTAAGTACTAATTTATGATTCATCGAACACCTGGAAGTATTTTTTTAATAACACTCGGTATCCTAAAGGATATTTCTAGCAGTTTTTTGTGTATCCGGCACCCTAAAGTATTTTTTTAGTATAACTCTATATTCTAAATTTATGGTGTGCATTGCTATTGAAAAAAAATATTTTAAGGACAAAATTGCACCAAAAGTACTTATGATATGGGATATACTATTGCAAAATAATTTTGGGCACTGAATGATCTACAAATTAGTTATGATATTAAGTCCTATTTAAAAAAAATTCCAGGGTGCTGGATGTGTCTTTTTTTTTAATCTTAAGACCTTTACAAATATAAATGTCAACTTGATTTTAACCTTAAAACCTTTACACATATAAATGTCAACTTGATTTTTTAACATATGATTAACAAGAAGGAAGCTCTGCTCTCATAGTCTCTCAACCATAAATAACAAGAGCATCAATATGGAGAATAAGTAAAAACAAAACATGCACATATCACATATGGCAGCAAAATAAATATGCCTAGGCTAACAACATTCGGCTCATCCCAATCTCAATTTGATTATTTCATGGAAATTGATCAGACACGATTCCCTTACCTGCAACGAATAAATCTAAAAATAAGATGCAATCAATCATTAAATATATATATATATAAAATATAATAAAATTAAAATTACAATTACAATCAAGCGCCAAATTTTTTCATAATAATATTAATATCTTTTGATAGGAGAAAAAGAGAAATAAAATTTGAGACTAGTAGACATGGTAGAAATGATTTCTATTGGTCTTTTTAAAAAAAAAAAAAATGAGCTAAGCAATGGATAGAAATAAAATGTGAAAACATGGTTTCTTAATTATCCTAAATATCAAGTTGATGAAATATATGTGTGCAAATCAACTCGAACCTCAGGCCAAAAAAAAAAAAAAAATCAACTCAAATATAAAAAATATTGAATTTATGTGATGTTGTACTCACCATAAAGGGAAAAAACTTTTGATAGAATTTAGCTCCTTGATGACATCGATTGCGCTCATTCTTTCATGAGGTGATTCCATTGAACATGTAAGTCCGATCTTAAATAAAGAACGCAAGCATTTCTCAACATTAGGATGGATTTGCATCATGTTCTCTGATAAGTCTCCTGATGCTCCCACTATATGTTCTAATTCTTGTGGAAGAATGGTTGGGCTCACAACTTCCAAAAGCTTGTCTGGAAATGCAACTTTCACATATGTTTGAAGATTGTGGCCGCCATTAAATATATCTTCAGTGGGTCTTTTTTTAGTTAACATCTCTAAGATAAGAATGCCAAAGCTATACATATCACCTTGCATTGATACCTCAAAACCCATTCCATATTCTGAAATATTGTAAGCATATTAATTATCTTCATTATATAATAAATGATGAATGAAACAACTGAAAATAAAAAAAGGTTAGTTTGAAAGCATAATGAATTTGAAGACCTTGTAATAAAAAAATCAAATGATACCTGGAGGAATATAGCCAACAGTACCCTTTATACCAAGTGTGCTGCTTTTTTCATTAGAGACAATGGAAACAGTTGAGAGTAGTCTTGCCAATCCAAAATCACTCAAATGAGCAACCATGTTGTCATCAAGAAGGACATTGCTTGGCTTCAAATCACAATGAATTAGAGGTTGCCCATATTCATAGTGAAGATAGTTTAACGCAGACACAATATCCATAAGAATATTTATTATTTGATCAAGGAGCAAAAGTCTTTGATGATTTGGATTTTCTGTTGTAGGATGCAACCAACTTTCCAAGTTTCCATTCTCCATATATGCATAAACTAGAGCCTTAAACTCATTTCCCTTGCAATCTATGCTAGAGCAGCATGTTATAATCTGTACCAAATTTCGATGCTTTGCATTTCTCAGAGCATTACATTCAGCAACAAAACTCTTGTGAGCTCCCCTTATTTGAAGGTTGATGACCTTTATCGCAACAACTTTGTTAGACTCAAAACTTCCCTTATATACAGAGCCAAAACTTCCAGATCCTATCAAGTTGTTAGCGGAGAATCCATCTGTAGCATTGTACAAACTTTGATATGATACTCTAGAAATCATGTCAATTGATGGTGAACTTGGAGAAGATTTATTGCTTCTCTTCTTCCCAAGATAAATAGTAGCAACAATGGATGCCAGAAGAAAAGCAATCACACAACATATTGATATTATCAACTTGAATTTTTGATGTTTTATTTGTCTAGTAAATTTGATGGGGCATGGTCGCAGCTCCAACTTTGATATGCCTCCACAAAGCTTGTTATTCCCCATAAGTGATATTGCACTTGTATTGTCAAAGACACCTTTGCTTGGTACCTCCCCTTCAAGCATGTTAAAGGAAACATTTAGGTACTCCAAAAAAACAATATCTTGTAGGCCTTTTGGAATCGTTCCAGACAAGTTATTTTGTGACAAGTCTAAATATCTTAGACCCTTCAATGAAGCCAAAGATATGGGGATGGTTTCTTGAAAAAAATTCCCTTGTAAAAAGAGGAATTCTAAGCTTTGACAATCTCCAATAGTTTGAGGAATTTTTCCAGAGAATTGATTATGAGAGACATCCAATTTTCCTATATTTTTCAAGTTTCCAAACTCATCAGGGATATCACCGCCAAAAGAGTTATGTGACAAGTTCAATAATATTGATAGAGATGAAAGAGTGAGTAGCTGGATTGGTATGGCTCCACTAAAATTGTTTTGTGACAGATCAAGATATTGTAAACTTTCACAATTCCCAATGCTTGCAGGAACTTTTTCTTCTAACATGTTATGTGACAAATCTAGGTGAAATAACTGAGTGAGATTGCCTATGAAATGTCTTATTTCTCCAGAAAGTTTATTTCCCCGCAAAGACAAGTATTGCATGTTATGAAACTTCCCAAAAGTAACTGGGATGATGTCAGTGAAATAATTCATTTCTATAACTAGCCACGTCAGTTTAATGAGGTTTCCTAATGCCACAGGAATTTTACCACATATTTGATTTTGTGAAAGGTCGAGTCGTGTGAGTTGGGTTGACAAATTGCCTATGGTATTTGGTATATGGCCCCCAAAATTATTGTGCAACAAGTATAGCCTTTCTAATTTACTGCAGTTTGTCAAAGAATTTAGGAACTCCCAGTCTTTTGAAGAATTACTTCCCAGACTATTTTCACCGAACTCTAGAAGGTAGAGGTCATGCAGATTTCCAAGATTTGGAATTTTCCCTACAAAGTTATTTAATCCCATAGAGATCATTTCAAGCTTAGTTGCGTTTGCAATGGATGTTGGGATGCGACCTGAGAATTGATTTCCTCCAATTGCCAAGATTTGGAGATTAGGGATATTGGAGAACATATTGGCAGGGAGAGGGCCATTGAAATGATTTTCAACAAGTGAGATTTCAGAGAGAGATGACAAATTGTAAAGAGCAAAAGGAATTGTACCTGAAAGCTTGTTGACACCTACATCAAATGATGTCACATTTTTCAACTGGCCTATTTCTTTAGGTAAAGTCCCTTCCCAGTTATTAGAATTCAAAGAAAGAATACTGAGAGAAGTAAGATTCCACAAGGAAGTTGGGATTTGTCCGGTGAAATTGTTATCAAGTAGATACAAACCTTCAAGCTTATGGAGAGAGCCAATCTCCATTGGTATTTTGCCAATGAGTTGATTCCCTGCTAATGATAAGCTCTTGAGGTTAGAGCAACTTGTGACATTAATTGGAAATTCTCCTGTCAATGTATTATTATCAAAAATAAGTGTTTCCAATCTGAATAAACGACCCAAGTCTTTTGGAATTTCTCCGTCCAAATTATTGTTTCGAAGATCGACAACCCTTAGGAAGGAAAGATTGCCAATAAAAGGAGATATAGTACCTGATAACTGATATTTTTTCAAGACCAAATGTGTAACTCTGTGATGCTTGGGGCTGCAAGAGATTCCATACCAATCGCAGAAGTGTGTGGATGAATTCCAAGAATCCATGATCCGATATGGATCATTGGATATTGATTCCTTGAATTTGATTAAAGACAAATGATCAGTTTCATTGCTCAGTGATGAAGCAGGTTTCCAGTATTGAAATATGAGAATAAAGAACACAAATAAGTGAAGGAACATGGTTGAGAAACAGTAGGCTAGCTAGTAATTCGAGAGTTCTTTGTATGGACTATGGAGAAGCACACTTTTGCTCTGTTATTAGTCAGACTTAAATAGCCAAAAAAAATCTTCATTCCCACTAGTTTCCTATGGTTATGCAGCATTTTTGAAATGTTACCTATTATATTGATAGGCACCTAAAAGTTTTCTATTAAAAACAAGGATTTTTTTTTTCCTCCAGCATTTCTTAGGTTTGTTTTTGCAAATTCATTCTTTAACCTAGATGGATTAACCCGTGCGATGCACAGGCCCTTTCATTAGAAAGGGGAATGGGAATGATATTAAAATTTGGAAAGTAATTTTAGTTATTGATTATAAAAGGTTGAAAATATGAAAGTAAAAGATATGTGGTATAACCGTACAAGTTAATACAAGTCAGGTATGTTGTTTATGAGCATATGTACGTAATTCATATTGGAGATGGATATAAATGAGTTTGAGCTTACAAGTGTTAGGCATTGTAAATAGATTGTACGTTACGTTGTTCTTGTTCTTAAAGTCATGTACCAGTATAAAAGAAAGATGTTAGGACATTTAAAATAAAATAAATACATAAAATGTATTTTTTTTTTAAATTTTAACATTATGTATGGGGAATTTTTTGGTCAAAATGTATGGGAATTGATTGTGCCTTTAATGTTTTGTGCAAATTCATTCTTGATGTATTTTATCTTAAATCTATCCCAATCAATCTGAAACCCCAGGATATGCCCATGCATGAAAGTAGACGATATATTCAAGCTAATCAACAAGGAATTATAAAATTATCATTTTTTAAAGAATCATTTATATATGAATTTATGAATGGGAAAAATACTAAAATATTCAAATTAAATTTCAAGAAATTTTGGAACATGAAAATAAATCTATAGAATTTTTTTTATGCATCTACTATATTAAATTTAAAGATAAAAAGTTGAATTTAAATTTGATAAAAAAATTTAAAAAAATCTAAAGTACTTAATTAAATATATTCTACTGGATAAATTAGAATTTATACAAATATATTATTTAATAGTACATTGTTATCCTTAACATTTTTCTTGAGAAGATGAAAAATTGACTTCAATTCTATCAGAGGTCACTTTTTTAAAATAAGCCCATATAAGACCACCGATATCCCAAACGGTCCATTTTTCTCCACGTGACTGTAAACTACAAGAACCAAAATGATATTAACCTACTTTAAAACATCCCAAGGAGTTGTATGAAAAGAAGAAGAAGGGAAAATTTGTTTTTTATATGGAATTCAAAATATGTAAATTTAATTATATCCTTGTTATTACTATTTAATAAAATTACTTTTCTCACTTTTTGGTTACTATATCTAACAACAACTCTTATTTTGCGTTAATAAAAATTTTGAGAAATTTTAGTACATAAAAATAATAAATTAATCGTGATGGACTTTACGGAGATAAGCATGGGAGGAAAGGTGTCCCATTTATTTTATTTTATTTTTATTTTTTTGAGAAAAGTTCCTTAAAAGGATAAAACTTGAATAAAGAGAGTATACGCGTGTTTAACACAACATAAAAGTACTATCATCTGTCTTTCCAAAAGTTCCAAGACGAAGCCAATAAAGAGAGTATACGCGTGTTTAACAATAAAGAGAGTATGTTTTGATGGTTTTCATCTAATTAATGTTTCATAAATAGATAAATGTTTCCTTGTTGACGACGGCAGAAAAGAAAATTGGACTGTTTTCACTTCTGTGAGTGGGGATCATTCATGTTTACCGGTGATTAGGAATAGAGGTAGAGAGAGACGAAAGGGAAAGGGTGTTATATAGTCATTTTGCGTTACTCATTTCGCCATCTACTATAAATCATACATTCATATTTAAAATTTTATTAGTGAAAGTAATTAGATAATTTTTTTTTGCAGGTGTATCTAACACTTTAAATTATCTGAATAGTTAAGTGTAAAATTGCATTAAAATTATTTCCAGGTACTATATATACCACAAAATATTTTAAGACACTATATATGGTGCACTTGAAAAAATATTTTAAGGTACTAGATGCATGCAGCCTTTAAATTATAAGGTCCCAAAATGATTTTCAATTGTGAAGATTGAATAAATGATGGTAAATTATATTTACAAAGTTGGAAATAAAAGGAGTCATTCTAATCTCAAGGTTCCATGCATGCGAATCCCTCAGGTGTGGTAGGATAACTTTATTTATTTATTTTTTTATGAGTGGTAGGACAACATTATATACTATCTTCCGTCATATTAAGATCTTGTTCTTACACTATGAATGAGATATGACCGAATTGAGATAGTATAATTCTTCCAAACTGTAGAACATTCGGCTACGAATCTCTAGTGGCCTCTCTTAATTTAATTTCAAGTTTTTAGACGTTTAGAAATTATTGTAGGGAACAGAATGGGAAAATTTGGAAGAAGCCAAATATATTAACGGCAACATATTTCATTAACTGACATGTTTTATTTAATTTAAAGTCCTCTTAATGATTAGTTTTTTCACTTTAGTATTTCTAACTAAGTCCTATGATATTTGTTACATTTTTTTACTATCAAATAATATTATTTTTCGGATGAAAAATAATATTATTTTCTTATTACAAAAGAACGTTTTTCGAATTTCGAGAATAACATTGCATTATTTGATAATTTATTATACCTATCTAGCATTTTGTGTGTGTGGAGAATAGCGCGTTTAAAGAGAAAAAAAAGAATTTTAAGTTTTAACCCATTAATTTACATATTTCATTCATATGTTTGGGGATAAAAAAACATAATATATCTATTTATGAAACATTTTTCTATTGTATGCTTTAATTGTTTTTTAAAATATTATATAATTTTACATATATAACTTATGAAACATTCTTAATTTATAGAATTATTTTACTTATATAGAGATCTTATATTTAGTATCAAATCAAATCCAACAATAACCTATATATATATATATATATATATATATATATATATATATATATATATATATATATATATATATATATATATATAAAGTATTGGGGTGGTTGTTCACAACTTGTTATATGAACCGGAGTGTATGAGCCTAGTCCTCTGAGTCATCGTTCGAAGAAGCCAATTATACATTTAATGAATATCTCCTAGTTACTGTCCTCCTGGAAATCTTCTTACGACAATGAAGATATATATATATATATATATATATATATAAAGTATTGGGGTGGTTGTTCACAACTTGTTATATGAACCGGAGTGTATGAGCCTAGTCCTCTGAGTCATCGTTCGAAGAAGCCAATTATACATTTAATGAATATCTCCTAGTTACTGTCCTCCTGGAAATCTTCTTACGACAATGAAGTTTGTAACAATCCAAAGTCTTATTTGGTTGCCAATCATATCCTAGTCATTCTTTTACTATAATATTTGTTATATTTTTATTATTATCAAATAATATTATTTTTTATTACAAAAGAAAATGGAGGAAAATAACTTTTTATTATTATTCAAATTATGATTTTTAATGAACTTTTTGCAGTAGATATTGAGTCATAGAAGCCTCCTTTAGTGACATTTTACCTTATTATAGATATTTATAATTTATTATAAGGGACATATATATAACTCTTAGCTATCTCTTTTAACCTTTTCTCTTCAGTATCAACTCAAATCCTCAAATTTGATTCAAAACAATTTAATTTTCATAATATATTGAGTTAATGAATTTTATGAATTAAGTTTTTTTTTTTCAAATTAGAAAATATAAAGACTGATTTGTTCTAACTAAAAAAAAAAAAAAAAGAAATTGGATAGCTATATATCAATATCGAAATTTTAAATGGATAATTTTAAAAAGTATTAAAAAAAGAAAAGAATTTTTCTTATTTTAAAATAAGATAAGGAGTTGTATGGAAAGGAGAAAATAGGATAACTTTTTTCCTTTCTATGAAATTTGAGATATATTATTATATTTGCACTCCTAGGTGGAACCAGCCTATACTCCCTCCCTTCCTTTTTATAAGATACTCGTACCAATAACCAAATTACATAGATAAAGAAAGTCAGTTAAAATTAATTAAAGAGAATAAATATGTAAAAAAATGAAATTCATTTTTTCAATAACATCCTTATTAATTATAAAGAAGGTGGGTGGGAGAGAGAATGAGTGGACAAAGCTAAAATTAATTAATTGAGTGTAAAAATGAAAACAAATGCAGTAATGAAAGTAAAAACTTCAAAAACAAAAGATTTATTTTATCTTAATTTAAAATACTGCAAGGATTTAAGATTTGTCATTATATTCTTGTCTATGAGAGGTTCGCCATTGTTGATGGTAGTGGACCAGGAAGTAAGTGAATGATCATTCATGTTCACCGGTGATTAGGAACAGAGGTAGAGAGAGACGAAATGGCGTTATATAGTCATTTCGCGTTACTCATTTACGTTGGGTTATACATTATTCTTTGTTTTTTCGCCATCTACTATAAATCATCCATTCATATTAAAATTTTTATTAATGAAAGTAATTAGATATATTTTTTTTTTCAAGTATATCTAACACTTTAAATTATCTGAATAGTTAAATGTACAATTGCATTAAAAATATTTCAAGGTGCTAGCTACACCTCAAAATATTTGAAGACACTGAGGTACACCTGAAAAAATATTTTAAGGTGCTAGATACACCTTCAATCTTTAAATTATAAGGCCCCAAAACAATCTTTAATTGTAAAGAGTGAATAAATGATCGTAAATTATATTTACAAATTTGCAAATAAAAGGAGTCCTTCTAATCCCTAGGTTCCATGCGGAGAACTCAGATGTGGTAGAATAACTTTATTTTTATTTTTTTATGAGTGGTAGGACAACATTATCTACTATCTTCCGTCCTTAATATAAGATTTGGTTCTTACACTATGATAGTATAATTTTTGTAATAAATTTTGGTATAATTTCTCCAAACCGTAGAACATTTGACTACGAATCTCTAGTGGTCTCTCTTAGTTTAATTTCAAGTTTTTGGACTTTTAGAAATTATTGTAGGGAACAGAATGGGAAAAGTTGGAAGAAGCCTAATATATTGACGGCAATAATTGGTGGGTGGTGGGGTCTTACTCTCATCTTCGTCGTCGCAGTCTTTTTTGAAAATCTTTACATGAAGTATTACTTTCTTCTGTCCGTGTTACAAGCACCTTCAACATATTTCTTTACCTGACATGTTTTATTTAATTTAAAGTCCTAGTAATGATTAGTTTTTTCACTTAGTATTTCTAACTAAGTATATAACTTCCTAATTTTTAATCAAATTAAACTCTTCTAACAAATGACTTTTATTGACAGTAGTTGTAATATTTTATAAGAAATATATAGTTTTGAATAATATATAAAATTATTACTAAGTGCTTATAATGAGGATTTCACGAAATATTATGTGTTAAAATTAAAATGTCAGCTCATCAGTATGAGCAATATGAAAAATGAAAAAAACAAAAACCAAATGTGCGTTCTCACCTCTAAGCTTCTCATTCAATGACCGGAAATCGATCAATGAAGTTTCACTTCCGTTCGTGGCGGCAGTGGCAGAGCCAGGTTTCAGAGTTTGTGGGTGCACAATTAGTGGGGGTTCAAGGGCAGCGCCCCGGAATTTGTTTTTTAAAGGAAAGTTTTAAATGCATTAAGATTGTATCGTTGACATTTTCTGGAAGAAAAAAAGTTTGACAAGATAAGGGAACATGCTAAAACCTATAAGCTAACTCATCTCAATGCTTCCTCTATCGAAACCTATAAGATTGTATCTTTTTCATACAGGGACACTAAGCAACTGAAGCTATGATTTTCAATTCCAAAGCAACTCGACCACAAGAAATTAAATAATGAAGAATTATAATAACTAGAAGGTGGGGAAGCAAACCAAAATACTGGCTTCGTCTTCAATTCATCATAAAATAAAATCACAAGGTGGGGTATTACCTTCAGATATTCATCTACATCAGCCTTCATCTACTTAGCCTTGAGTGCTGATGGTGGATGAGAGCGGAGAGCATGGAGAGCGACGGCGGACGATCTGGAGCCGAGAAGGGAAGCATGACAGCGGACGATTTGGAGCCGATCGAATAGAATGGAGAGATCGATCGAAATTGGGGGGGGGGGGATGGAAATGAGGAAAAAAAAGGATAAGTGGAAGATGAAGGCTTGAACCGGTGACCTATAATTAAATGTGCAGAGTCTTAACCTACTACACTACTAATACATGTGGTCACTAAATTATTTTAACTTATATATTTTTTTATGGGTGCACTTGCCCACATTGGCACAAGTGTAGCTTCGCCCCTGTATGTATGTACGTGTGTGTGTCTACATACATAGATACATATGTAAGTATACTACGTATAATTGAATTAAAACGTGAGAGTTGTATCAAGACAAATAGTGTACTCACCCTGAATGAAAAAACCTTTTGATAGAGATTAGTTCCTTGATAACATCTGCTGCACTCATTCTTTCATGTGGTAATTCCATAGAGCAAGAAAGTCCAATCCTAAACAAACAGCATATGCATTTCTCCACGTTAGGATGGATCCTTACCTTGATCTCCTGGAAGTCACTTGATGATGTCATTTTCTTTGATTGCATAGTAGGGAGAATAGTTGGGCTCACAACTTGCAAAAGATTGTTTGGAAAAGAACTTTCCACATATGTATGAAGATTGTGACCATCCTTAAACATTTCTTCAGTAGGTCTTCTTTTAGTTAATACCTCTAAGATCAAAATGCCAAAGCTATACATGTCACCTTGTATTGATACCTCAGAACCCATTCCATATTTTGAGATGTTGTAAACATGTTAGTTCTCTTATATAATGAAAAAACATCAAAAAAAATGTATGAGTTTGAAAGCAATGATGAATTGCATGACTTTGAAGCAAAAAAATATTTAATGATACCTGGAGGAACATAGCCGATAGTACCCTTTATTCCAACTGTGCTGCTACGTTCATTAGAGATGACTTCAATAGTTGAGAGTAGTCTTGCCAATCCAAAATCACTTAAATGAGCAACCATGTCGCCATCAAGAAGCACATTGCTTGGCTTCAAGTCACAATGAACAAGTGGTTGCCCACATTCATGGTGAAGATAATATAATGCAGATGCAACATCGATAAGAATATTTATTACTTGAGGAAGGAGCAAAACTCTTGGATGATGATCTGGATTCTCAATTGTAGGATACAACCAATTATACAAGCTTCCATTCACCATGTACTCATAAATTATAGCTTTGAATTCATTGCCCTTGTAATCAATGCTAGAACAACATGATATAATTTTTACCAAATTTCGGTGCCCCGTATTTCTAAGAGCATTACATTCAACAAGAAAACTCTTGTTTGCTCCCCTCATTTAAAGGTTGATGACCTTTACTGCAACAACTTCATTGGACTCAAGCCTTCCTTTATATACTGAGCCAAAACTCCCAGATCCTATCAAGTTGTTGATAGAGAATCCATCTGTAGCATTGTGCAAACTTTGATATGATACTCTGGAAATTGTATCAATTGTTTGTCTACTTGAAGAAGATTTATTCCTTCTCTTCCTCCCATAATAAATAGCAACAACAGATGCTAGAAGAAGAAAAGCTATCACAAAGGATATTGATAGGATCAATTTGTAGTTTTGATGTTTACTTTCTCGAGTAGATTTGACAGGGCATGGTGGAAGTTCCAACTTTGTTATGGCTCCACAAAGCTTGTTATTCCCTATAAGTGATATTGCACTTGCATTGCCAAAGACACCTTTGCTAGGTACCTCCCCATCAAGCATGTTGAAGGAAACATTTAGGTACTCCAATAAAGCAATACCTTGTAGATCTTTTGGAATTGATCCAGACAAGTTATTTTGTGACAAGTCTACATATCTTAGACCTTTCAATGAAGCCAAAGATAAGGGAATGGTTTCTTGAAATAAGTTCCCTTGCAAAAAGAGATACTCTAAGCTTTGGCACTCTCCAATGGATTGAGGAATGCTTCCAGACAAATGATTATAAGAGACACCCAATTGCCCAATATTTTTTAAGTTTCCAACCTCCTTTGGTAGATTCCCAACAAATGAGTTATGTGATAACTCCAATGAAATTGATAAAGATGAAAGAGTAAACAGTTGGACTGGTATGGTTCCACTAAAACGGTTTAGTGATAAATTGAGGTATTGTAGACTTTCACAATTCTCAATACTTGGAGGAACTTTCCCTTCTAGTATGTTATCTGACAAATCTAGATGAACTAATCGAGTGAGATTGCCTATGAAATGTATTATTTCTCCAGACAATTTGTTTCCCAACAAATATAACTCTTCGATCTTTTGAAAGTTCCCAAAAGTAATTGGGATGATATCAGTGAAATAGTTCATATCTATTGATAGAAACGTTAGGTTAATGAGGTTTCCTAATGCCACAGGAATTTTGCCACTTATATAATTTTGTCCAAGCCTGAGTACCATGAGCTGGGTTGACAAATTGCCTATGGTATTTGGTAAATGGCCCCCAAAATTATTTCCCCCCAATTGTAGTTGTGTCAACTTAGTGCAGTTGCTCAAAGAATTTAGAAACTCCCAATCTTTTGAAGAATTACTTCCCAGATTGTTAACACCAAACTCTAGAACTGAGAGGTAATGCAACTTTCCAAGATTTGGAATTTGTCCTACAAAGTGATTTTCTCCTCCAGAGATCAATTCAAGCATGGTCGCGTTTGCAATGGATGTTGGGATATGACCTGAGATTTGATTTCCTCCAAGTTCCAAGATTTGGAGATTAGGGAGGTTGATGAACTTATTGGCTGGGAGAGAGCCATTGAATTGATTTGACGCAAGTGTGATGATGGTGAGGGATGACAAATTGTAAAGAGCAGTAGGAATTTTTCCAGAAAGCTTGTTCGCGCCCACATAGAACATTTTTAATTTTTTTAGATGACCTATTTCTTCAGGTATACACCCCTCCAAGTTATTTGGCCCCAGTGAAAGATGAGTAAGGGAAGAAAGATTGTACATGGAAATTGGGATTTTCCCACTAAAATTGTTATAAACTAGATATAATTTTTCAAGGTTATGGAGAGAGCCAATCTGCATGGGTATTTTTCCAATAAGATTATTTCCACCAAATGATAAGTAGTTGAGTTTAGAGCAACTTGTGATGTTAACAGGAAATTTCCCAGTCAATGTATTATTGGAAAGATTAAGTACCTGGAGCCGGAACAAACGACTCAAATCCTGTGGGATTTCTCCATGCAATTTATTGTTGCCAAGTACGAGGACTCTTAAGAAAGAGAGATTGCCAATATGTGGAGTTATAGATCCACGCATGTCATGTCCATCTAACTGAAGCTTTGTAACTCTGTGATGCTTGTGACCACAAGCGATTCCATGCCAGTTGCAGAAGTGTGTAGAAGTATTCCAAGAGTCCAAGATGTGATATGGATCATCAGATATTAATTCCTTGAATTTGAGCAACGACATGTGATCGGTTTCATTACTCCATGAAGAGTTGGCTTTGCAAGAAGGAGGAAAGATCAAAATCAAAGTAAAAAGAAGCAACAATTGAAGGCATATAGAGAAAGAGGCAAGTAACATGACAGATGATGAAGGCTTCATTTGGTTTGAGAAACACAGTGGATCATGCGACCACACTTGTATACTGCGATGTTTGATGAAATTGGCCGAAAAAAGGTTTTTGTGATTGTTTTTTGAGAACTAAACTTTATCTTTGAAAAAGGAACTTTCATGCCAATATCGCAAGAAAGCGACATGAAAATTAAATAGATAAGCTTGCTGGGAAAAGTCTTACTTTTTTATTCTACAAAGTAGTTTAGAAAACCTTGTATCTAGAGCGGAAGAAGCTAAGCAATTTTTCTTTTTATACAATCGTCGCATGAGACTTAATTTGCTTGCTCAAATGATAAGGGTGGGACGACATGTGAATAAAGGAATATTGAAAGGTTAAACTTTCTTGATGCATTCAAAATAGAAGTGAAGTTACCTCTAGCACCCTAAAATATTTTTCCAGTAACGATCAATTTTCTAAATTAATTTGTGATATATTAAGCACCTTGAAGTATTTGTTTCCAATAATGTAACATCTAGTATCCTAAATATTTCTTTCAGTAAATTTTTTGTGTGTCTAGCACCTTAATGTAATCTCTTGTTGCATTATATATTCTAAGTTTGAGGTATTTATTGTTGCTGAGAAAATATTTGAAGGGTAAAATTACACTAAAAATGCTTTAGAATATCGGGTGCTATTAAAAAATACTTTAAAATATTGGATGAATCACAAATTGACTTAGATACTGAGTGCTATTAGGTAAATAATTCGAGGCGCTTAATGCATTTTAACTCTTAAAAAATGAGTATCCTAAAGCATTTTGTATTTTTTTTATGGACTAAGGTACATTAAATGTGACGCTTAAATATTAAATGCATAGGTAAAACTGACAAATAGTGAGGATTGATTATTTTGAAAGTGACTTATATTGTAGAATAAAGAATTATCTTGTGTAAAGACTCTTTTATTCAAGTTTGCTTTCCTCACCAACGAGGGTTGAATCTAGTAAAAAGATCTAATATCTCATAATATAACAAATTAATATTTGAAATTTTACTTGAAGATGTCTTAACATTTAATGTTTAACGTTAGTATGAACATAATTATTGTCAATAGAAAGATATATTTGCCTAGAAAAAAAAGTTTGATTTTCCTCTCATGGACAGCTGTCAATCAGTGGCGGACTCATGTTGGTGCAGGTGTTTTTAAGTGCAGACAGAAGATTTTAAAATATCTATATGTTTTAGCTGAACCATAATAGCATTAGTGGATTCCTAGCTCAGTGGTAGAGCAGTGCACCACACTTAAAGTGGTCAACAGTTCGAACGCCTGGGTGTGCCCTTTATGCATTTCTTTTCTTCTTTTTTCCCCCAAACTCCATCATTTCTTTTCTTCTTTTTTCCCCCAAACTCCATTTCTTTTCTCTCTTTTTTTCCCAAACTCCATCATTTCTTTTCTTCTTCTTTTTTCCCAAACTCCATGCAGCTCATTTTTTTTTTCAAGTTTTTCCTCCTTATGAAAAACATATGCAGCAGTGTTTTTATCTATGATTTCAAAACCATATTAAAAGAACCATTGATCATACAATACAAGAGTGAAGAAATGCTATATACTTTTTTCTTCTTCAAGTTTTTCCTCCTTATGAAAAACACATGCAACAGTATTTTTATCTATAATTTCAAAACCATATTAAATACAAGACAAAAGTGTGAAGAAATGATATATAATACATAAAATATTTAAAGGTCTTCATTTTTTTATAACCAGCCACTATTTCCATTTTTTATATGTTTTTTAAAATTATAAATTAAATACATTTGTTTGATTCGAAGTCCTAAGAAGAAATTTAATTCTCTTATCGTAGAAATTTCAAACTCACCTGACATGATCTTAGAGAACTCTTAACACACTTATGTTGAACATAATACGTTTGATAAGATTGATGATGGAGATATAATGCAATATTTTTAAGGAATGAAGAATCGAAGAATGCTTTTGTAATCATTTTGTTGTAATAGCTTAATTGACTCTAGATTATTATTTTTCTATATTAAATTGAAGTTTTCTTTTCTTATCCATATTCTTTTGTTTTAAATGCATTTAAAACTTTTCTTAAAAAAAAAAAAATTCGGGGCAACAATTGTGCACACATAAATTGAAGTTTTCTTTTCTTGTCCATATTCTTTTCTTTTGTTTTCGCTTCTTTTGAAAAATTCAAAGGGGCCAAATAATTCAAAAACGACTTTTGATACATTAAATAATGTTTGATCAAAAAATGTATCAAAAGTCCCGAATTTTTAAATGTTTATGTGTGCACAATTGTTGCCCCGAATTTTTTTTAAGAAAAGTTTTAAATGCATTTAAAACAAAAGAATATGGACAAGAAAAGAAAACTTCAATTTAACATAGAAAAATAATAATCAAGAGTCAATTAAGCTATTACAACAGAATGATTACAAAAGCATTCTTCAATTCTTCATTCCTTAAAAATATTGCATTATATCTCTATCATCAATCTTATTAAAAGTATTACGTTCAACATAAGTGTGTTAATAGTTCTCTAATATCATGTCAGGTGAGTTTGAAATGTCTACGATAAGAGAATTAAATTTCTTCTTAGGACTTCGAATCAAACAAATGTATTTAATTTATAATTTTAAAAAACATATAAAAAATGGAAATAGTGGCTGGTTATAAAAAAATGAAGACCTTTAAATATTTTATGTATTATATATCATTTCTTCACTCTTGTCTTGTATGATCAATGGTTCTTTTAATATGGTTTTGAAATTATAGATAAAAATACTTCTGCATGTGTTTTTCATAAGGAGGAAAAACTTGAAGAAGAAAAAGTATATAGCATTTCTTCACTCTTGTCTTGTATGATCAATGGTTCTTTTAATATGGTTTTGAAATCATAGATAAAAACACTGCTGCATGTGTTTTTCATAAGGAGGAAAAACTTGAAAAAAAAATGAGCTGCATGGAGTTTGGGAAAAAAAAGAAAGAAAAGAAATGATGGAGTTTGGGAAAAAAAAGAAAGAAAAGAAATGATGGAGTTTGGGGAAAAAAGAAGAAAAGAAATGATGGAGTTTGGGGAAAAAAGAAGAAGAAAGAAATGATGGAGTTTGGGGAAAAAAGAAGAAAAGAAATGCATAAGGGCACACCCGGGCGTTCGAACTGTTGACCACTTTAAGTGTGGTGCACTGCTCTCCCAGTGAGCTAGGAATTCACTAATGCTATTATGGTTCAGCTAAAACATATACATATTTTAAAATCTTCTGTCTGCACGTGACAGAACAAAAGTATAACCCATAATAAGGGGTCCAGGTTCTGAAATTATTATATATAGTCAATAATTTGAGCTTTTAATTAGTATTGATTACAATTATTTTTTGTAAAATATTTTCCTACGTTAAGAAAATTCGATAGTAGATTATTTAAAATTACACAATATTTTACAATTAATTTTCTTGACCATGATATTTTAAAAATAATTAAAAAGTATAGAATACTGAAATATTTCATAAACAAATATATACATATATATATATAAATAATGTATATTATTTTTATTCCAATATATGAATGAATGATATAAGTTAACGGGTTAAAGAAAACTTTTTCCCTTAAACTACTGGGAAAATTGTATAAAAAATGGTTGAATTAATGAAATTTTAATTTGGGTCACTAAACTTAACAAATTATAAATTAGGTTATATGACACAATTTAAGATTTAGAATTGGGCCAAATTACATCCTTACCCTTTGGTTGATATATCCAACCGACTCAAAAAAATTGAACTAGAAGTAAGAAATTACATAAAAGTTCTAAACTACGAAGTTCTGCCGACTCAAAAAACCCCAAAATCACCAACACCCACGCACCACTTCAAGCAAATCAACCTCAACATTTTACACCCAACTGCAGTAAACCCAATTCCCATGTCCATAATCAGTTTGCACCTACCGAACCACAACTTCTCCAAGTTCGAAAATGGAGCCACTGCAGACGTTACTGCAAGATTTTAAAAATATTAATATATAAGTTTAAAAATGCAAGATTTTAAATATAAATTCCAAATCAAAATCCATTTATCCAAAAGCATTCTAAATGTCAGCATTATGAAATACTTCTGCGCTCTCAAGGAAATGTCTTTCAGATGCACAAATCCTTTCACATTGAAGTGATAGTTGTAAAATAATAATGTTATTATGCCCAAAACAAGAAAAAAGAAAAAGAAATGAATCTTGTTACAAAGAAAATGAGAAATCTCGTCCCAAAAATCGGACGTATGTTCTTTTGCCAAACTTGCACTATCATAATCAATGTGTTGATAAGTGGGTAAACCATGTCAATGTTATTAATAATTTATTATTACTGTTATATGGGCAAAATGTAGCTCAATTAGCCAAAAGTCAAACCCAATTGACGCGTAGTAATAATTCGTCTTCATTCTTCAATGTTGAACACCAAGAGTTGTGAGCATTGGTTCTTGTATTGTGATTTCTCAACTTGCTCATGATTAGGCGTGAATTATTATTCTTAATGCAATGTATATAAATACGGGGAAAGTGGGCACTAATCATGTTTAAACAAGACTTTCTTAACGCTCACTCTCTCATATTTTCAAAACTTGTATAATTGAAATAAGAACTTCATTTCCATTGAGAAGAAGTGGTTTGTTAAAGGGAAAATTAGCAATAAGATCCCAAACTAGACGAAATATGACACAAAAGTCATTTGAAATATCCAATTTACAGACAAGTCCCATGGAACATTTGTGTAATATAATTCAATTGTGAAAAGACTCAATTACCCAAAGTAAATTTGAGAAAAGGGCAGACAAATTGAAAGTCCAATTTTCTCTCTCTCCGCAAGGCCCCAATTTCTTCGCACTAGATTTCTTGAGGTTGATTACCCTCCCTTGCCCAAGGTCGAAATCTCAAATCTCACAGCAAAATAGCGGCCACGGGGCCTCTCCTACCTTCAAACTTAGACTCTTCCAAAGCTAACGGTATCGTTTTTCTTGGATAAGGTTTGATGGGCCATCATTTTGATTTTTATTTATGAACTACTTTTGTGTAGCTTAATTTATGAAATTAGCAGTGTTGATATGGTTGTCTGATGATGAAGGTTATTGCAAATTTGGGGCTATGCATTTCTGTCTATGACATTAGATCCATTGAGAGCGGATTTATCTTCCCTGGTGATGGCGCTGCAACCTATACAGTATATGTTCTTGACTTATGAACTCTACATTTGGCCTTGAGCTTTTCATCATCTGTTGTAGGTTTAAATCATGGTGGTGCACTAAGTTTTTTATGATGTGTTGACTTTGTTCTGATTTTTGACAGGTCTTATTTACTTTAATCATGTTTCGTCCATTTGTAGGAGAGATTATTACTGCAAAATTGCTAACATCGGATGCCGATGGCTTACGCTGTATGGTAAATATTTTCCTCTACTTCTAGATTGCAATCTTCTCCTTAATTACATTGTTTAGCTGTTCTCCAATTTCTTCTGTTTTGTCCTCTAGATGCATGCTTCTTTTATTATTTTTTGCAGAACATTTTTCACTTAGTTGCTTACTCTTGTTTATAACAAAGTACAACATACAAACGTGATGGCTTGTCACTCATCTAAAGAACAAACATGGCGACAAAGTTATGTCTTTGCTACAAGGCAACAATTTTAGGAAGATAACCAAATAGGCTTACAACTTCGATTGTAATTAGGAGTAGTCGTGAATGTTCATGAAATGTTTTTTGTAACTTAATTTATTATCAACCTGTATTCATTGTATTGACTTGATATTAGTGGTTAAGTAAGATTATGTAGAATTTGTGTATATGACTGGTTTCCTACTTTCAAAGCATTTGTTTACTAGGTGTTATCATTGCTATACGTTCGGATTATAAACAAGTAAAGAGGATTGTACTAACAAGGCATTGGGTGTCTGTTAACAAGCTCATAGGTATTCATTGACAATTCTTATGTTTGCCCAAATAAATATCAGAGTTAGTGTTATAGTACGCGAACGTACCTTCATTGACGGAATTTCGGTACGGCGGTTGGTCAGAACGTAATCAGGGATATCCCAGAGCTTCGCTGCTTTTTCCTCCAGAGCTCCTCTCTCTAAAACCTCTCTCTATGTTTCGAATTTGCTAAGGAAAATGGTGTGAAAAATGAAGAGAAATGAGGTTCTATTTATAGAAGAAAAATGGGTCAACTTAGGTAATTTTCTCAAAAATCCTCCTTCAACCAAAACCACACATTCTAGGGTTTTTGTGTTGGCTAATTCTTGTCCATGCAGCCATGTTGGCCGACCTCCCTAGCCCCCAAAGTCAAGAGAAAGTTGTCATGTTAATGATGACTATCTTGCTTTATGGGTTTTACCCGATAAATTCCCCGATCGATGTTCGAATCGCGTAATCTTGCAAAATCTCAAAGATTCAGAATCACAACTTTGAAGACCCTTTCTTACTCACTAAAAATGCCTGGCCTAAATGAAGTTTTGATCCCTTCCAGATCTTCTCCGGTCCTGCTGAAGTTTTACGGAAAAACGTGCCGCCACTTTAACGAACTTCTGAAATCATCAACCTCTGGACATAAATTCACTGATTCCAAATATGTCCAGATAATTATCAACTCATCCCTAGATGTTGAGTTATAATTTATTTTCTTCAAACTCCAATTCGTGACTATCTGCCTTTTTCACAGATTACCCTATTTCGTCTTATTACCTAAGTATTCTACCGATCACGGAAATGACTTCTGAGACAGTCTATTCCGAGATAAAATTATACTTGTCTCTAATATACTCTGACCTTCGAAACCTTGTTCATGGTTTTCTTGATAGGATTTAATCTCTATCCGTGGTCATTTATCCTATTTGCTTTTCAAGAATATTCCATAGAATATTCCTTTATATTATTATTTAATTTCAAAAATCTTATCTCCTTATCCATATTGAGATTTTCAGTCCTTTTTTATTATTATTTTATTTATTTTCGTTTTTATTTAATTAATAATTAATTAATATTATATAAAATAATTATTTAATAATTATTTTATATAATTTTTTTTTTTACAATTTTTCCCTATTGGTCCATATTTGTTTTTAAGCTTAAAATTACTTAACCTCACCAATTTTCCTTCATATTTTCCAATTAATTAGCAAATACATTTTATGCTAATTTTAGCCATAAACCACTAATTATGGGGTTTTACATAATTATCTTTGGATTTTTCTTTGTTTAAGTTTAAGTAATTAGCCAATAATTACTTAATTAATCCCCCCACTAATTTTTGATAATTTTATTATTTAGAAATAATTATCTCCTCACAACAATTGGACTTATATTGGTATTTTATGTTCTACATAAAATATTAAAAATCACGGGGTCAACAATGATCACAGAATACGTTTTAATTTTTCCCTCACCATTTTCCAGGGAAATAAATCTCAAAAATTGTCTAAATTAGAGACAACATACTCTCTAATTTTTAATAATTATTTTTTTCCTCTTGGGATTTATCACAACATTTTCAGGGCATTAAATAACCCTAAAATACATTTTTAAGCCTTTTAATACCTCACAAGGGCATTTTAGTAATTTTGGCCCTTTAATCCTCTAATTTCATTAGAAACTACCTTAGACAATAAGATATTTATGATATTTTCCCTAATTCAAATTTTAGGATATTACATATATTAACATCTTTCGGTATATTTCCTGAGATAGAATATACGTGCAACTTACCATCTTGTCCAGGCTGAGTGGCCGCAAGTTTTGAACCGCTAAGCAAAACAATCCCTGATTCAATTGCTACCAAAGCGAGTTTTGGAGAATCAAGGGCAAGGCTCAAGTCTTTTGGCTGACTGACAACATCAATGTATTGTGTGAACAAAAGGATAGATGGACATATAGATGCAAACTCTAGGTACAAGAACAAGATCATTTTTTCAACGTAGTCAAAACAGCATCTCTTCTTGAATCATTCCAAGATTAAGATTACACTGTCTCTGTTCCCAACAGAAATGCAGCAAGAATTGGGGAGAAACAATGAGAAAGAAAGATTTATCAAACAGAAATTTAGGGTCTTATCAATCCGCTCCACTTACTTCAACTAAAAACCTAATTGGTTGCCAGTTTTTTCAGAACTAGTTTCACTAAAAGATTGAGTTGTTACATGAAGGGTCATTACTTATATTATAATATCTAACACCTGTTGGATATGGAAGTGTGTTTCAATAGAAAAGCTTACTGTCACATTGCATCTGGCAGTCTGTTACGTTGTTTTGATGATTATACTTTAATTAGATGAAAATTTTCATATGTAGCCTCCAATTCATTGCTAGACATAAATCCAATCATATATAACAATAATAATTACCTGATAGACATGTTGAACTTGAATGGAGGACCATTATAAAAATTTACCAAAAAGTCTTCTCCACATGAGACAATACGAAAAGGCCTCGTTGGTTTGAATGCACAACTTAAAACTCGCCGTGAATGACCATCAAAATCCCCAACAGTACTGCCCGAATCCCACCTAAGCACAAAATACAATATACAAAATGAAATAAATAAGGTACAGTAGGGAAAACTGAATGTGTAGTGGAACATGGATTCAATTCAGGAAGGAATGAAGCTTAATGACAAGATGGTTCAACCAAATTTTAAGAAGTAGACCTTGCATAAGTATGAAATAGGCAAACAAATATAAGGCTTACAGGAACTAAATGGCTTCCTAACCCATATGATAAGTATATATTTTATGATTAAATATGTGTATATTTTATGAGAATTAGCTGGAGTTATTAATATTATATGCCTATTTAATTATCTTTTATAAACTTTTTCATCATTGAAACAAACTTAGGATCAAAGAATAAATCGACATAAAATCTACTCATATCCTATTTCTATTGTGCAGGAGATATTATATGAAAGAGAAGAGACAAAAAGCATATGGAGCTTGCAGCCATAAATTAAATAAAAGGCATAAAGACTTGGATCCTAAGCTTGGTGATTAAACTTGGATCCTAAGCTTGGTGGTTAAACTTGGATCCTAAGCTTGGTGATTAAATTTGGATCCTAAGTTTGGTGATTAATTAAGAGGAGGAGACCTAAATTATAAATAGGGAGGCGGAGACAACAAAAAGAGGAGATCATGAAGGAGCAGATCGAGAGACGCAGTAACAAGGAGGAACGAAGAAGCAGAGGAGTAGCGGCTGAGCGTTTTGATTCTCTTCATCATCTCCACGGAAGGATTGTGGAGGCGACGGAGAAACTTCTTTCATCTCTTTCCTTTATTCTTTCAATCTGAGTTTCATCTTTTTGTTATGGATTTTGTTATAGCCATGTGTTGCTAATTCTCTTTTCAACCTAGAGGACCTATGAATTTGTTTGGGTTCTAGAGATTATTCCCATTGATTAGTTTTGCTTAATTTTATTTCAGTTTATTTAATCTTGTCTTTATTGTTATTGCTTATTGATTGATCATCACTGAGCATGTTTTGGGGATTTAGGGTAGAACTTGGAAGAAGGAATCTTAAATTGACCTTGGGATTAAATAATGTGGAATTAGGTTTTAATCTAATTTGAGTGGAATTAGGTTTTAATCTAATTTGCGTCTAGGATAGACATATACCTAGAAGCTCCGCATAATCAAATTAGAGTGAGCCCAATGTAAAACGCATCTTATTTAGTTGTGTGAGACATTACATAATTAATTGAGGTAGGTAGATAAATGGACCGGAAGACATTTATAGACATCAACACTCTAGGTTAGCTGATTAACTTAAGTCAAAATTAATTTAGTGGGGATAAAATCTAAGAAACAAACAAGGGATTAGTGACTCTAGGTTGATTGTTTGATTATTGTGGTAGTTTATTTATTTTAATTTTAATTTTAATTTATTTTCTCCTAATTAAATTCATTTTGTTTTGCTCAACTTAAACGAGAGTGTACAATTAATGCCTAACTGAAGTTTGTGATACTAAGTCCTCGTGGGAACGATACTTTTCTTATCACTTTATTACTTGATACGACCCGTATACTTGCGGAGTTATAGGCTATAAAGTTTTTCCCTATCACCATACTACTAAAACAAATATATATCAAATCAAAGTTAAGGACCATGTAGGTTTACTGGAAATTAGGCTTCAAAACTTTAAAATAGCAGTCTTTTAGCTGTGACCCTAGACCTTAGGTCAACTTAGAAATGAAGAGATGCATTCACGCAAACTTTGATGCTTGGCCACAACATTACACCCCTATCGGCCTCGCCTTCATAGGTGGCGTAGTGTGATACCTCTTACATATTAAATCCAACTGTTACACTTTTCCAATAATATCACGATCGAGCAATATAGCACGGCGTAGTGGTAAAACAGTTTGGGCGTAGTATACTAATAATAAATTACAAACTTTGGTTAAAATATAATTACATAAAATCTCTACAACAATTCTTCGAATATTATGGAACTGGTCCAACACCTTCATCTGCTAATATTCGCCTAGGAGCTATATCCAACAAACTGTACATCATACAGGTAGCAACAGAGGCTGGAATCCCAAAGGATCCCGAGTAACCGTTAATCTCATATCCGAGTATGTAAGAAAACCATAAATCATATAGCATTCAAAGGCCGCACACATCGAGGCATACAGCCTAAACCGGAACGAGCAAATACACATAACATATACTATTCATTAAGGAACATAACCATGTGGGATCGCACATAGCGGGTTCCGTACCAAAGCGCTTGAAACACAATAACACCGAATGCATACACAATCATGGAAGAACATACATACAAAGTCATACAATATGAGATTAAGGTTACTTACTCGCAAACAACCGATCATCGAATAACAAACTCCCGGCTACTAAATAGAAATGATAGACTTAAAGTAATGTAATATAAACGGTGTCATTGTCAATACAATATTTTCCTTTAAAATATGTAACTATACACTTGTATGAAGGATCTTTTCACTATTTGAAACTCATTAATTTTCTTTATTAATGAGTAGCCCTTCATTAGCTACTTTTCCTTAATTTTCGCACAAGGTCCAGAAATTTCAGAAAATTGACTCAATTTCAAAAATTCATAACTAATTGTAGAAAATTCTGGTTGGGGTGTTCAAAAAATCTACATGACCCTTGACATGACTATTTTTGACTAAAAATACTTGTTTAGCCCAGAAACACGTGAATAATTCCCAGTTTCTGAAAATGCCTTTGTTGATTTTCAGCTTCTCTATTTGCACAAATTTACGCTTTATGCTTTCAAAATTATACCCTATATTCTTTCTCATACAAAATTCCATTTTGAACACTTTTAAACCATCAAACCACCAAAATATAATCATATCATTGAGTTCTAGCGATTGACCAAAATTTCCTTAAACTTTTGCAATATTACAAGTAGTTAGAGAAGAGAACTCTTACTTGTTCAAAGTTCTAACTTCTTTAGCTACTTCACCTTGGTCTCCTTTGTAGTTGCAGCTAGAACTCCAACAATATTATACACAATTACTAATTGAAGACTTAAACATACTTGTACGAATGTAAAAGAAATAAGATAATTCTCATAACTTCCTTACCTCTTTTCTTCTTGAAATTCTCTTTGCTTGTGATCCTTACAACACTCTCTTTTCTCTCTTTCTTCTCTTTGTGTGGTGCCTCTTACCTCTAAAATGAAGAAGAGTGTGGTCCTATTTATAGAGGTAAGGTACCCCAAAAATATCCTCTTGTATTCTTACTAATTTTCCCTTCCAATGCCTCTTGAAATTCTCTAGATTCTTCTTATTTTCTTGAGAAAAATCTGATTTTGCCTTCTTCTTCTCCCAAGTCACGCCACATGTCTCCTTTTTGAGCCAAATATGTCTTCCAATCACATGCCTTATTCTTGTGGTTATTATGCTTTGCTTAATGGTAAGATGATTAGGTGGCATAACTTGTCAATAAATTATGCACAAGTGTCCTCATCAACTCCTCTTTAAATTTTATGTTGCCACCTTAGTAGCTTAGGTGTCCCCTTAATTAATTAACTATGCATAGGTGTCCTCAATTTTTCTTTTTCCAACATTAAATTGCCACATAGTGTTTAGGTGTCCTTCCATAATTATCCACCTTTCCATGTGTCCTCTTTAGTGTCCATTTCTTTAATTATGTGGTTGATGAAGATGTCCATGTCCCTTCTAGTAAATGTTTAATTAATAAGAGAACATGTGGACTTATTCTAGATATCTCCTTAACAATCATGTGATAAAGCTTTGTCTTCCCATTTTCTTTCCTTTTTATGCGCCATGTTTCAAGAAGCAAAGGAGTATAATGTTCACTTCTTCATGTCTTAAAGTTATGCCCATGTGTCAATTGATAATAGCATCATCAATAAAGTTATTACCTTCAAAGTCAAAGATATTTCACTAATGATCATCTTAATCTGCCATGTATATATGTCATTTTCAAAGTCAAAAGTTCTTTTTGCTAATAATCTTCCTTCTTACCATGTGTACATGTTCTTGTATTTTCCATTGCCTTCACATGCCACCTCATATTAATAATCCCTTATTAGCCAATTAGATAGAAACACATATCTCTTTCCTTAGATGTAATGAAAATTCCATATATCTCAATAATATAATATTAATTAGCTTCATACAATAATTGACATGAAAATCCTGTCACAAGCTAATTCCCAAATTGCTAGGTCCAAAATTCAGGATATTACACCGAGCTTTTGCAGTTCCCTTGACTTTTATATTCTATATTGATATTGACCAAAATCGGTGTTACAAATTTTTCAAAAGAATGCGTAGGGGGAAAAAGAAATGTGAGTATTTAAATCATAATGACCTTTTATGAACAGATGTACTATATGATTAGATACAGACATTAGTATCTTGATCATATATAAGGGGAAAAAAAGATTCTGTTCATATTATATACACATTACACACGGTTATTTCCGCCTAGGCAGTCTCATTTGATTTGATTTAAAGATGCAAAAAAATGAAACTCTCTTCCTTGATATAATATCCTTCAAGGTAATTCTTGGATTGAACTCAAATGTCAAAATTTACAACTAACAATTGATCTTAGCTCCTAGAGCCATTGAACTCATTCTTGGTATCGGAATCGTAGACCTGGAAGTGCGTGATCATTCATGTTTGCCGGTGATTAGGAAGAGAGGTAGAGAACGAGCCCAAAGGTCCGATACTTGAGGAAGAAAATTTTGAATAAGTCCGCGGCTTGCGCGGGTTTTCGTTCGCTTTGATCGGCTTTCTATAGCAAGAGTGTTATAGTCATTTCGTCTTACTCATTTACGTTGTTTATAAATTAGTATTCCCCTTTTTTTGCGCCATCTGCCCGTCTACTATAAATTATCCATTCATGTCAAAAGTCTCCTATTAAAAGTTTTATTTGTTTAAATAATTTGGTAAATTTGTATTAAAAAGAAAAGGTATAGACACTTTTTAAATTTTATACCAGTACTCCTTTTTTATAGTATGTACCAGTACTCCCATTTAATCCATTGTCACTAATAAAAATTTTAGTGAAGAACTTTTTTCCAATTTTTCCTATCAGATCAAAATAATTTACATAAAAAAATTAACATTTATGTGTAAGAAGACATCTAATCTTTTGTATTAGATGGATAAATTTTTTGAATTTTAACTGAATAATTAAGGTTTTGAAAAGAAGAAAAAAAAATGAAAATTCACATTACATGTAAAAAAAAAATTAACATTTATATTTTTTAGGCTCCCTAGTCCCTACAGTCCAAGAGGAAATCATTTACACAAAAACTTAACATTTATATGTAAGAAAACATCTAAGCTTTTATATTAAATTGATAAGATTTTTCAATTTTAACTTTTGAAGGAAAAGGGGAAAAATGAAAACTCACATTAAAACATTGATTACAGAAATAAAATTGACAAATAAATATTAAAAACTGTCCAAATAATATAGACTAAAGAATCCTTTTAAATCGCACCATATGATAAAGACACGAGTGTAATATAAGAAAACATCTTGGACTTTTGGCAAAGATCAAGTCAAAGATATTTTATTATTTTCAATTCTCTTTTAATCTTATTTTAATTTAATCAGTAAAAATTTACAATATGCATGTAATTTTTTTTAAATTTATATTTTTTAAAATGTGCATGTATACGACTATTTCTAAGCTCTCATTTTTCATTTACTCATCAACTCGGCCTTATATGTGTTAGTTCAAGGCTTCAAGCTTTGCAAAATGAATGGCTTTGCAAAATGTTTTTTTGCGATGGGAAAAAAAAATTGTCGCAAAATTTAAGATTTGCGACAGAAAAGGAATTCGGTCGCAAAAATTGAGATTCACAATGGAAAAGGAATTCCGTGGCAAAAATTAAGATTTGTGATAAAATTCGTTTTCCGTCATAAAAATTGAGATTTATGACGGAATTCGCTTTCCATCGCAAATCTCAATTTTTTGCAACGGAATCACAAAAATGGAAGGGATGCGCTTTTTTAACGACATAGTTGTAGAGCCACTTGCGATGAACAATTATGAAGATTGGTTTGAATGGGTAAAGAACTATCTAATATCTCAAGATCTTTGGAAAGTGACAAGTAGAAGCGCAAGACCAGAGAGATATCGCGTGAAAGACTTTGCGAGATGGAGAAGAAAGAATGTTGCTGCTCTGCATGTCATTTGCATCTCTTGTGGCCCCCACAATCTGCCCTTTATAAGAGGGGTGTGATGGATCAGAGTATAGTGGGCTTGGAGCATAGAAAGAATAGCCCAAAACAGATAACAGCCCAAGTAAGACGTAGCGAGAAGAAGGCCTTGGAAACTAAAGAGAAATGGAAGATGAGTGAGGATAAAAGGACAATAGTGGGTGTGAAGAAGAAATGGATTCTCTCTCTCTCTTATATATATCTGACAGATGCCATTTTCTGTTATTGCTTTTGGTCTTCCTTCGTTTCCTGCTTTTCTACCATATACGTTCTGCATTTCTGTGTTTTTCAGAACCTTTATATGATTTCAAATTAGAATGACCAATTAATCATCAAGTCGTTGATTGATGTGGTAAGCCATGTCAGGCTTATAAAGAGAGAATAATATAAGTTCAAATTCCGAAAATATATTTATTATGAGAGACAAAACTTTTTGTGTCTAAACCTGAAAAGGGATACCTTTAATTAAATCAATTGTGGTTCAAATTGTAGCGGCACATATTTGCAGTTGACAATTCTATTCAAATCACATATAAATTTTGCTTAATTAAGTTAAAGTATACGTTTGATCTTTTAAGTTTACGTCAAGTTTCGATTTGGTCCCTTAAATTAGAAGTGCACTTTTAATCCTTTAATCTTAACACATTTAGTTTCATTTAACGGATTGATCGAAAATACTAACTCAACAAATTTAAACATTGATTTTGCAATTAGTTATTGAAAAAATATGCCTAAAATTCTGAATCTTTTGTTGTGCATTGTAGCAACCCATGAGAAGATAACATGGAAGGATATAGTAGGAAAACTGAAGGCTACAGAAGACTGACAGATGACTATGAAAGGAAAGAGAAGATAATACAAGGCTTAATGGAGATTCACTATATTTTATTTAATTTGTAGGGTTGTTTGTGATGATTATACATGTGGTTTTGTATGTTTGGATGTTGTTTTATGGGTTGTAGGTTGTTTTATGGATTGTAGGCAATTAGGTAGGAATAAGTATTGTACTCCTCTTGTCCTTATTATAAGGCTCCAACTAACTTTTCTTATAAACCAATAAAAGTAGTTAAAGTCAATAAAGTTATTATAAAATCTAAGTAATTTCCAATATTACCCCTACTAATTGAACTAAACTATAATATTATCTTAATTATTACTTTCATTCATTACCTTTATTAATTAGCGGCGAACATGGAAAAAAATAATCAATGCTCATTGAGAACAAGCAAGTGCCTTATAAAAAAGATTAAATAAACTTGCTAGTTGGTGCTTGATAATAAGGACTAGAGGGAGTATTTTGTTGGTTCAATGATGTTGTATATATATTAAAGAAATATGCTGGAGGTAGGTAGAAACTGCAATGGCTGGTAATTTTTGAAGGAAGACACGTCCATTGTAAACCTTTTGTAATGCAATTTCAAGGAAATAAAAGCTCTATTTTTTTTTTCATGTGTCTTGCATCTATATGGAAGCAGATACTCTGCCTATCAGTCTTTGCCCATACCTCCTCATCTTTGATCCTGGCCATCGAAATCTTGATCCAAGGGTCCAAAACAATTTTTAAAATTACCGCACGCGGTTTTAAAAAAAAATTGTTTTGGGCCCTTGATCAAGATTTCGACGGCCAGGATTTGCAGATGATGAGGGATAGGTAAAGAGTTGATATGGAGAGAAATCGGACCCCATCTATATCCATCTTTCCTGTTCACCTCTCTTTTAAAATTAAAATAGCAGTGCTAATTACTTTTTTGTAAATGTTTTCAAATCTTTTTATGGGCTATTTTTCACATGAGACTTGGATTATATCCATGACAGTTTCGCCTCATCCGGCAACATCATCAATTCACTCACAGGAAATGCATGCAAAATCTCATAAGCAAACATAACTTGAAAAAAAATAAATTTAAACTATTAAAATTTAATTTGAATTGTTCGCAACTATAAACTACTTGAAAATAGAAAAAAAAATAATGTTTTTATAGCATATCGAATCTCAACCATTGATTTGTTAATGATGAGCTTGGGAGAAAGAAGAGAAAATAAGGAGAATAGGATCCAAATCTAGAACTCATCATAGGCATGGTCCCGATCATGTGAGATTTCAAGTTCATATACAAATTTGTTATTGAGCGGGGAATAAATTTGGTTACTGTGTGGTGCGTCACTGCTTTGTTTGATATTCCGTGGACCCCATGATGGTATTTAAACTGGCGGTATTGTGTTATGAGCGTGAAAGAATTTATGATGGCAATGTGAATTAACTAAAAACGTAAAAGTGCCTGCCTCGAGAACTCATAGTGCATAATTCGGTCAAATAGAATTATTGGAAGAAAATGATTCTATTGGACCGAATTGCAGTAGTAGTGAAATAAGATAAACAAAGAAGTGACACAAATGCTTTTCCACCAGCAATGGGGTCATTGAGACATAGTGGAAGGTATTTAGCAGATGAGATCTTCAATTTCCGCTCAAGATATATTTTAATGACAGTGAGACATCTTACAATAGTTCCAACCCGTGTTGATGATTGTCCTCACTCTTGTCCATCTTTAAAAGGAATGTTGTTTCCTCCTGTTGGAAAACTGGTTGGAAGATCTGAGTATATCAAAACTTGCAAGTAGTGGGCCACAATGCACCTGATATGCTGTTTAATATTCTTCTTCGAAAACAAACAAACCACGACCTTTTCACTTTCCAATACATAGCTGCCATGTACATGTTTTCCTCCAATGGTATATTCTTCTTCTTTTAGCCATGCTTCATTCTTTATCCTGGCTCATGCATCTATATCCATCTTTCCTGTTCACCGTTAATGATAAAGAAAAAGTTAAACATTCTTATTTTATTCACGATCGAGCATTTTTTCCATTAGTAAAAAGAATTTCAAATGTTCAAAGAGTTATAGTTCAGCTTATTCAATTCAAATTTCATTGATTAAAACCATTAATATAATAAGTGTGTGTGTGTATGCTTTATTGAACCATCAATTAATTAATAATATCACAAAAAATCCCCATCATTTATCCGGGTGACTTTTATGTCTCTCTTTCTATGTACTTGCTCCAGTCTTTTTTTAAACAACTAGCAATAAATGAGTGAAATATTTATTTTTTCCTTACATATACTCTTATTTATTAAAGAGGATGAGGGAGAAAAGAAATGAGAGGGAATGAGTGAAAAGAGATATGAGAAGGATATGTAATTAATTAGGAGTAAAAATAAAAACAGTGCATTACATTTTTAGACAGACAATTTGTTGCTTATAAATAGGATCAACCATATGTGAGAGGATGTTGTTTATACCACATTTGTCCTTATTATATGTCTAATTTGACCAAATCTCACATATTGAGAAATGAAAGTTAAAACATTTAATATGTTTTAAATTGATGGAATTTTCCAAATTCACCATTATTTAATGAGTATTAAAAAATGGTTAAAGAGCAATTTTTTTTCCAAAAGTAACCATTTAGGAATGTTAGGTTTTTGTAATGAGCAATTTTGCCTTGAAAGTATTAAAAAAGATCAAGCAAATTGACCGTAATCGATAAAAAATCTAACATTGATAGTTACAAATTCATGACGATGGTTTAACATTTTTAACAATTTGGGAAAAAATTGTTATGTTTGGACTAGTTGCAATGAAAAATAGTTATACATTTCCTCTCAGTTATTTCTTTTTATTCAGGGTAAAATCGAAAAATGTCTTTAATGAATCTCAGAGTGAATCAATACGAAGAACCAACTGGAGTTATAATGCTTTTACATTTGACCAGTTGTTGTCCGATATAGACTTGTTTAGAACTCCCATATCTAAATTTTCCACTGCTACGTTATTGCCAATATAATACTTGTAATCAAAGTAATCTGAATTGTGTGTCTATTCATGTACAAACGTTACATATATATACAAAATATGAGAGCCTCAATAGTAATGGCTCATAATGACTATTAATGAAGATTATCTCTAATCCCTACAAATCAGGGATTCCTATAAATCAGGGATTGGATTCCTAACAATCCCCCTCAAGTTGGAGCATATATGTTTATCATGCCCAACTTGTTACAAAGGTACTCAACCCGTGTCCCATTCAAGGCTTTCGTTAAAAGATCTGCTAGCAGGTCATTTGATCGCACATGCCCTGTAGATACAACATTTTCTTTTATCTTGTCACGAATAAAGTGACAATCGATTTCAATATGCTTCGTACGTTCATGGAACACAGAGTTTGATGCTATATGGAGCGCTGCTTTGTTGTCACACCATAGTTTCGCAGGTAATACTGTGGTAATGCCGATTTCCTTCATGAGCTGAAATACCCACACAATTTCTTGCACTGATTGTGACATGGCTCTGTATTATGCTTCTGCACTTGATTTTGACACAACGCCTTGCTTTTTACTTCTCCAAGATATCAAGTTACCACCAACAAATACACAGTAACCTGTAGTGGACCGTCTTGTGGCCTTAGATCCTGCATGATCAGCATCACAAAAGCATTCGACTTTAGTGTGCCCATAATCTGTATAGAGAAGGCCATGACCTGGGGAACCTTTCAAATAGTGCAAGATATGCTCTAAGGCTTCCCACTGTGCCACTGTGGGAGATGCCATGAATTGGCTAAGTAGACTGACCGAAAAGGTTATATCAGGGCAAGTTACTGTCCGATAATTCATCTTCCCAATGAGTTTCCTATATCTCTCAGGAGATGCGAATGGCTTCAGTTTCTCTGGATCAATCTTCTCCTTTAGGTCATCAGGAAGTTCATCCCACATGCTATCATTTAGATCTAGGAACGGATTTGGAATCATGGGAATACTACTTGGTGCAAATGGTCCTAAGTCTTTTGTTTGAAACTAGGAGTTAAGGAAGACCTTAAGCTCTGAGATGCCAGCAATGTTACTCCCAGTAATCACAATATCATCAACATACACTACTAGAAGAATTATTCCTGCATTGGATGGTCAGTAGAACACAGAATGATCACTCTTACTTTGGTTTAAACCAAACTTCTTGACCACACCACAAAACCTATCGAACCAGGCACGAGGACTTTGCTTTAAACCATACAGTGACTTTCGAAGATAACATACTTTCCGATGCTCCCCCTGAGCAACAAACCCAGGTGGTTGCTCCATATACACTTCCTCAAGAAGATCACCATTCAAAAATGCATTCTTAACATCCAACTGATGCAAATCCCGGTGATAGGTGGCAGCCAAAGAGACAAGGAGACGGACCAAGTAAGCTTAGCCACGGGGAGAAAGTCTCGAGTAATCAATGCCATAAGTCTGAGCATACCCTTTGGCAACAAGACGAGCTTTCAACCAGTCTAATGAACCATCAGCTTTAGTCTTCACAACAAACACCCATTTACAACCAATGGCCTTCTTCCCAGAAGGTAGATCAACAAGGGTCCAAGTACCAGCCGTATCAAGGGCCATCATTTCTTCTTCCATCGCTGCACGCCAACCAAGGTGAGTCAAAGCTTGGTGAAGGGTAGTAGGGGTAGAAATGAACTCAAGGGTGGTCACAAGGGAATAGGAAACAGGGGACAATTCATTGTAGGACATAAATGAGGAGATAGGATAAGTACAATCAACATATCGCTTGGGAGGACAAGAAGGACGGGTACCTTTGCGGAGGGCTATAGGTAGGTTAACAGATTGGTCAATGGCAGAATCAAGAACAAGAGGGTCAGGAACGGGAGTGGTAGGGGAGGGGGTCACATCCTCAGGGACCACGAAGGCATGACTGGAATCTGTCGGCGAAGCAGTCATTGGCAAAGGCAGAGGAATGGCAACATCAACATCATCAGGAAGAGCAGGGGCCAGAGCAGCTGCTGGGACTGGTGAGAGAGGAACATGATAAAGAACGGTGAGATCAGGAACATTAAGAACGGAAGAGAGGGAAATGGATGGTGTTGGTAAAATAGTTCTTGAACTAAGGACGCGAACCGGGGAACCATTGGCGACAAATATGGAAGATGGGTTGGCATAGGGGGCATACGAGGAAAATAAATGATGGTTACCTGTCATGTGGTCGGTGGCACCAGAATCAATGACCCACTTCGTGGAAGTGGTAGCAAGGCCAAAAGACAAAGTATCTGTAGCAAGTGCCCCTGCAGAGGGTGAACCAGAATCAGACTGATTAGGTGTCTGAGCAATATGAGCAAAGCCACACTGCTGATCACGTTGCTGTTTAGCCTGCAATTTTAAACAAATTTTTTCTTGACGTGCCCAGGTTCCTTGCAATAATAGCAGGTAATATTGCCAGAGGGTGGAACAGTAGTGCCTTGTTTAGGCCCAGAGTTCCTAGTGTCAAAGGGGCCATGCCCAGCCAAAGCACTGGCATTGGGATCAACAGATGGACGAAGCATGCTATTAGCACGAAGCACCCGTGAGAACACATCTTCAAGAGATGGAAGCTCCTGACTAGACACAATTTGAGAACGGATGGTGTCGTGCGATGGATTAAGAGCTTCAAGAAAACTAAAGATAGTTTGAAATTCTAGATTCTTGATACGGGTCTGAAGATCTTCCTGTGGAGATATAAGTACCTTCATTTCTTCATACAACCGTTTAAAATCCAAGTAGAAATCTTTTAAAGGTTGACCTTGCTGCTGAGAGCAATAGAAGCCTTTACACACTTCATGAATACGGGTAAAGTTCCCTTTACCAGAGAACAGAAATTCCAGATAAGCCAGAATATCTTTTACCGTGTTACAATGGCTAACAGAAGTCAAACTTCGAGGTTCAATAGAATTACGAATCTGGAAAAAAAAGATGAGCATCTGCTCGAGATCACTCCAAACTTTTCTCATCATCACCAGAAGGAGGATCCTGAGTTAAATGAGCTTCCTTTGCAACCCCCATGAGATAAACTCGAATAGTTTTGTTACAATCATTATAATTGGTCCAATTTAATTTTGCATCAGTGATCTTAGCAGACATAGGGAGGACATCAGATGTCTTAGATTCAGCCATGGACTAATAAACAAATACTCACAATAACCAGATAATAAATACTGATGAACAATGCAAAATAGTACCCAAAAAAGTGCGAAACAGCGCCCGAAACAGTGCAGAAACAGCGCCTGAAACAGCCCAAAACAGTGCAAAACAGCACCCAAAACAGTACGATGAATAGTGCAAAATAGTGACGGAGAACAATACCAAACAACACACCAAACAGTCAATAAACAGTGCGAACAGTACCAAACAGCAACCAGACAGTACCCAAACAGAGCCAAATAGTACCCCAAACAGGGACGAAACAGTACCTGATGACCAGTACGGACGAACAGTGCCGATGAACAGTATCCGTGAACAGTACCAAATAGTGCAGAACAGTACAAAACAGTACCATGATCAGTACCAAAAAAACAGGCCAAAACGTGACGCACAACTCCAAAACAGGATGAACAATGCGGAAAAAAATGTAAACCTTAGAACTTGTAAGGCTCTGATACCATGTAATCAAAGTAATCTGAATTGTGTGTCTATTCATGTACAAATGTTACATATATATACAAAATATGAGAGCCTTAATAGTAATGGCTCATAATGACTATTAATGAAGATTATCCCTAATCCCTACAAATTAGGGATTCCTATAAATCAGGGATTGAATTCCTATAATTCTTACAATATGAGAAATTCAATTACTTATTTGGCCTAAAAAACAAACACTAATTGTGCTTGCTCCATATGGGAATCTATCTTCTTTTATGGAGAAAGCCATTTTCACGGTCAGGCTAGATTGGAGCAAAAAAAAAAACAAAGTCTCTTTATGGAGCTGGAACCCGCTTTTGTGCCAGGAGCAGGGACAAATTATCAAACTGGACAGCTACCATTCCATGTTCATAGCAGGAAAGAAATGAGCAAGTTTATCAAATGGATCGTGCGAAATGAGCAAGTTTGTCAAATGGACCAGAGGGAGTATTTTCTATGGAATCTAATGAATGAATTATCATAAAGTTTTAAGAAACTTATTTTCAAAAATACTTAAATGACTAAAATTTAGTAACTTTGAGAACATGCATGGACAAAAATTTCCTTGGATTCCCACTAAATCCTACCCACGCCATTATATCCAATTATATTGTCTAGGGATATATATGCATGGATCATTATTATCAATGATAACCAAGGTTCTGAAACTCGGATCGGTCACTGAACCGGTCGGTGTACTGGGTTAAGGGTTAGTGGGTCAGACCGGAGTCAGCCCGGAGTCAACCCGGGCTAGACCGATGAGGTATAAAAAATTGGAAAATAATTAATTTCTCATCACACCAACCTAAATTTGACATACTATATATCATTTCAATATTTTAGATTAGTAGCAAAATAACCATATACTTCAATACTGTGACATATTCAGATATTCCTAACAATTTTCTTTACAACCTACATTTGAGACAATATATTCATGGTAGCAAAATATTAAAAACAAGTATATGATGACAAAATATTCTCAAGCTGAATCATTTTTAACACCAGAATGTGTGGGAGGATTGCTAGATTCGAGATGAACAAAGCTCTTTCACTGGTTTCACCGAAGAAATAAACGGTAGTGTGAGGCAAAATTTCAAAAAAAAAAAACAACATAAAAATAAAAATAAAATTGTTTGACCGGGTTAATAATTTTATTAAACTATTTGTTCCTCAAGTATTACAAGTAATTGTTGTTGCTACATGCATATTCGTATAATTGGGATAATCATTTTCCTTCTTTGAGGTATTTCCTAGATAGAGAGAGATCTAGAGAGATAGAGATAGAGAATTGTGCTAGTCCATGCTTCAATGTAAGTGAAAACAAATTAAAAAGAACGGAAAGAAAAGGGAAGTGATAATTATTACAAAGGAAAAATTGATTATTACAATATGTCGAGCAACGATCCCGAGCATCGTGAAGAGGAGGAAGCCCCACGTAGGCGATGATGAGAATACCAGAGCTCTATTTCCTAGTGCTTTCTTTTGTTGAAATTATGAATGGATAGCTCTATTGTAGTGTTTTTCTGCTCTATTTCCTGGTGCTTTCTTTTGTTTGTAAACAGTTCTTTTATTTGTCTTTTGCTTCATTCAGTTAAGATTTGAGAGGTTTTATTTTTCTTCTTATTTTTGTGCTTTGCTGGACATGAAACGCTCTATTTCTTGCGTCGAATATTGAATGGTGTTGCTTATCGTCTATTTTCAATCCATTCTTTTTCTCATGAGGCTTTAGCTTGTTCCAATTGCACCTTATATTGTGTTTTAGATGGTTTTATGGATTGCCTAGCATGCGTGCATACTGTAGATTGATGGATATACAACTACGTATTGTTATTTAAATAAGAGTCGTTGAAATTCAACGACAGTTTTTTAAAAACAGTGGTTGTAAGTCATAAACTTTCAACGACTCTTCTTTACACGACCTTTAAAAACAGTCGTCTAAAGGTCTTAAAAACAGACGTTAAAAGTGTTTTTTGTAGTAGTGATATATACGTCTGTCTCTCTTTCACATTTTGCCCTTTTGATCCTCTTATGATGGAATTGTTTCATTATTATTCTACCAACGTGAGTTTGACATTATGAAAACCCACCTTGCTTGTCTTCATTATTTATGTACCAAAAAAAGTGTCCGTTTGCATGTGTAAAATTCCAGAACATTTTCTCTCTCCCTCTTACCAATTGGAATCCAACTCATTAATGTCCTCAACCTTTTTCCTTAAGGGAGTGCCTAAATTAAATAGCCATGATTACTGAGATTTCTTGAAGAATTAGTTTGCACGTGATCAACCAGGCCTATCCTGGGATAAAAGACTTGGAGTTTTCCTTAAATCGATTTAACACTGTTTACATTCAAACAATCAAAAGAATTGTAAGCTTGTATGATTTTATAATTTAAGTTTCTATTTCTATTATAAATTTATTTAGATTCATGAGTTTGACGACATTAAAAACATCGCCAGATACATTGTTTTGAAAACCTTACAAGAGCAACTAAGCAAGCTGTAATGACATTCGCTAAGCAATCTCCAAAGAAGTCTCCAAGCTCGTTGTTGTCATCATGCTCTATTTAAGAAGCTTGAATAAGCATTAAACTGCCCAATAAGCATCTAAGTGGGTTTGAGAGATTTTAAAATTTTGGTTGGAGGACATGATGAATAACTTCATTCCTACTTATATATGCTAATTAATCCATTAATAGGCATCAGAGTGATTATGCTAGTTAATCCCAAAAAGAAGGCTAAAATATACTTTGATTTTCAATGGTTTCCCAAGGCGAGAATCAATAAGAAGATAAATGAACATTGGTTTTTAACATAATTATAATCACTTTGAGATAACGTCTCATGTTTAAATTTATTTGAATAGAGAAAATATGTTTGAAAGGACTATTCTAGTAAAATCTAATTAATATAATATTCAGATCTGATCGACCTAACATTGCTAGATATCATATCCCTACATAAAAAACATATATAGAGAAAGAATTAATTAGCATGAGAAAATAATCACTTTCCAGATTTGTTTAACAAGAAGAGAGGACCAACATTTGTGCGCGCAAGATTCTACTAGTCAGAGAAATATGCATCTTTTGCTTGCCATTATTGAATCCCTCTAAGAAATTATGGCATTTAGGATTTGTTTGGTGAGAGAAAAATGGATGAGAGAGGAGGGGGATTTTTAATTTAAAAAAAATGGATTTTCTATAATTTTCTTTAGAATTTTATATTAATAACCCTAAAATTTTCAATTTCTCACAAGTTTGTCTTCGGGTTAGCTTCGGTTTGACTCCGATCTTATCTACTAAACTTGATTAAAACCAGTTATGAAAATTTTCTTATGAATTTCTTAGTTACATATTATTATTTAAGATAAGTGCAAAAAATTCTTAATTGTATCTTGCATGTGAAGAACCGATAAAAATTCATGAGGAAGAATTTTTGGAGTTCACCATCAGTTTTAAATTTTAATGAACTATTTAGCTTCCACTATGCTAGTCGGCAAGTGTTCAAGTATCATAATAAATTTTAATAAATGGAGTGTAATAAAATAATTGTTAGCTAATGAAAGTTGATGGCTTGTGCTTATGATAAATACAAGGTCACTGTGACTGTGATGAAGAGGTGGGGCAAGTAATAAGCAACTTTAAAGGACGTTGGACAGCTAGAGGAGATGACAATGATTCTTTTTTAATTTTAGGGGGCGGTGGCCCACCCTAGCCCACCTTCGGTCCTCCCTTGCCCTATATAAAGGCCTGCACGTAGCTTCTTTCAGCATCGATCAATAGCGTCACAAACAAAACAAAACAAATGGCTCTCAGAGTTATTGCATTGTCTTGTCTTGTGTTTCTACTCTCACTCACCATGGCTACACCTGTAAGTAATTGCTCTATTGTTTTGATCGATTATTATTAGTTTCAAGCTTTTATTATTCCATCTACTTAGTTGTGGGCGTGTATTTACATGCATAGATGCAGGATCAGTGCCTGTACCTTGTGAAAGTTCAGACAGGAGATCGCTATGGTGCAGGAGCGGACTCCAAAATTACCCTCAAGTTATTCAACTCATCGTCCGACGAGAGCTATACCGTCAAGAACCTCGAAGATTGGGGCATAATGGCACCGGGTCACGACTACTTCGAGCAGGGAAATCTCGATATCTTCAGCCGCAGTGCCCCTTGCATTAGTGTTTGCGGCATCGAGGTCACCTCCGACAACTCAGGGTCCATGCCAGGGTGGTACTTGGATTACGTGGATGTCACCGTCAGTGGCAGCATATCCAAGAAGATACCGTTCCCAGTGAACCAGTGGCTGGCTCTAAGTGAATCACCCTATAAACTCTCTGCCACCGTCGACTTATGCTCCTGGTTCATTAGTTTGAAGTCCACTCTCTCCTCTGTGTGACTAAAATATTAAATTACCTCTCTCCCCTTATTTTTAAATAAGCTCTGAGATGGTAACACACACACATATGGCTTGTGTGTTATGTAATGTTTATCATGTATCTGTCTCATTTCAATTCAATAAAATAATTATTACCTCTATCGGCTTGTTCATAAAATATAACTCTGAATAAGCTTTGAGGTAGTAATATATGTATCTGGGTTTTCCTGATGTGTTGTGTGTTAAGTAATATTTTTCTTATGTGTCTTTCATCTCAATTTTAGTAAGTAACCGTTTCAAAATTGTTACTATATTTTTATACCTTGGAGTCTCATATATACAGACGGTAAACAATAATAATTAGAGAAACATAATAAAGAAGAAGAAGAATCTTGTATTAACCACTTAAGAGTAACATGCTCATACAAACAATAACTCACTTGTGTTATCTCTAATGTACCCTCACTTGAGGGAGATAAACAACTCCACTTGGGGACTGAGATGGACTTTTCTATAGAGAGAGACTCAAATTAATCTCATTTTAATAATGGTGAGAATCTAACCATTCTACACACCAAACAATATTAGTTAAGACCCTTTATATAGACTAGGGTCCTAACAAACTAATGAACTAATCAATTAATATCACCCTAATATCTCTAACACACCCCCTCAAGTTGAAAACTACTTAACAACGGCTCAACTTGAACAACATATACCACTACTACAAAAAGTAGATTTAACAACTCTCATCTAAAGTCCGATTAAATGAAAACAGACATAGAAAACAAGACGATATTTTTGAAATTTTAGCTAGAATATTCAACGATCAAGCCACACAAAATGAACGTTAAAAGTAGGTAGTAGCACCGTGGTAATTTTCGCTTACCTTTAACGTCTGTTTCTTTAAAAACTGACGTTAAAAGTGAATGTTTAACCTCTGTTTTATAAAACAGACATTAAATGTTATGATACAACGACTAGTAGGGGTGGAAATAGGCCAGGGGCTTGTGCCCTGGCCTGTTTCCCGCCTGGTCAGGCCTGGCCTGTCAGGCTAAAAGGCCAGGCCAAGGCCTTTTTCTGGGCTTGTTTATCTTAATAGGCCAGGCCCAGGCCTCTCAGTGAGCCTGTTAGGCTTGTCAGGCCGGCCTGTTATAGGGGTAAAAATGTATTTTTTTTGTATAATTAATGTTTCTTCCCTAATTTCAAAATAAAATAAGCCTCTCAGTCTCACTCAGTCTCAGCTCGTCGATTTTGAGAACCCTAATTTCAATTTTGATTTCCTCGACCGCTCGACCTCTCAGGCTTCTCTATTTCCTTACTAAATCAATACATCTATTCAGGTTGTAATACCCTGAAAATCTCACTTAAGATAAGCATCATAATTTAGTAAATAATACCTATTGGAAATAGGTGAATATGTGGTCTCAAACCTTGAGTGTTTTATCTTATTATCTTAAGGTAATTTCACTTGAAATTAGAAGGTATAAAGTGCCAAAAAGCCCTAAATACACTTATGGGTCATAAAATACTCTGAGAATATTATGATAAATCCTAAGAAGCAATTAAATATTTATTAAAAATTAGAAAGCATGTTGTCTCTAATTTAGGTAATTTATGGGATTATTTTTTTGGAAAAAATAATGAGGCAAAATTTAATATTATTTTGGGGAAGATAAGTTGCCCCGTGATTTTTAAAATAATACATGGAGCATAAATTACCAATGTCAAGCAATAGTTGTGAGAAAACAATTAATCTAATTTAAGAAAATTGTCAACAATTAGTAAGTGATTAAATAAGTAATTAATTGCTAATTGTTTTGGCATGAATAAAGGTGATAACCAAAGTTAATTATATAAAATCCCTAATTTGAGATTAATGACCAATGGAGAGTCAAGATTAGCATAAGGGTAATTGCTAATTGATTAAGCTTGATTAAGAAAAATATAAGATGAATTATATAAATACCTAAAGCCTAATTAACCAACAAAGAATAGGATTAAGGCACTAAAACAAGTTTAGTAATTAACTTTGGCAATGTCAACATAAAACAAAGGCCAAGATTTAATCTTATCAAGTTAATCTATTGGTTCTAATTAATTGAACCTTAATCGATGTGAAAATAAATTAGCCAATGGGAACACATGGAATATAGGATTTTTGTGCAAGAAGAGAAGCATATTCCTTGGCTAGAAATTGATCATGAATTTCGAAATATAGAAGAGGAAAAGAAGAAGAAAAGTGTAGAGAAATTGTGTGGAAAGTCAACAATAAGCACTAGCCAATGAAAACACATAAGACATGGGGTATTTTGGCAAGTGGGAGAGCAAAATCCTTGGTCAAAAAGAGGCCATCTTTTCGAAAATGAAGAGGGAAGAAAAGAGAAAATATGTATATGCAAGTGGGCAAGTGGATTGAAGATTTTTTAAGAAGAAAAAGATATTTTGTGGAAAAAGCAAATAGGATAAATGAGAACTGATAGAAAATAAATCATAACTTGAAATCCTTGAACTAAGTAGTAAACATCTGGACATATTATGAATCAGTGAATTTGTGTCCCGGTTGGTGTTACCCGTTGTCATTTCCGTAACCGACGGGTTTGTCTTAAAATGATCAAAGAGGTTAGGAAATACCCTTAATGGGACCAAAAATTTTGCTAACCCAAATATTTCTAAAGAGGAAGTTTAGACCTCCAAGGATATGCTAAGGAAAATTTGAGATTATTTAAGATTACGCGATTAGAACACCGAACAAGGGATTTTATCGGGTAAATGCATAAAGCAAAGGGAATGACATCATGTTGATGACCTCATTTTGTTGAAAATGGGGGAGGGAGGTCGGCCTTGAGCAATGAGTGGTGAGGATAGGAAGTTGAATAAAGCCCTAGATCCAATGGCTAGAATTCAAGAAGAAAAAGTGATGAATAGTGCAAAATTTTTCTATAAATAGGCACCATGCTCTCATTGAATTCTCACACCAAGAGGTTCTTAGGCAATTCAAAATTAGAGAGAAGTTAGAGAGAAGGAAGAGCTCCGGAGAAGGAGAGCAAGGTTCTGGGTAATTTCTTCGGTCCCTAGTCTTAAGTTCTAGTATTTCGATTCGGTAGTTATAGTAGAAATGTTAGTTTGATCTTTAATCTTCCAATATATTGTAGATATCATGTTTTATGGTTAAATATGGTATTTATTTTGAAAATATGATGGAGAAAGAGATATGGCAAAATTTTGGAAGATTAGAGTCAAAGTAGTGAAGCTCTGGCGAAATTTCGTTGGTTAGCGAAGTCAGGGGTAAAATAGTCATTTATGACTAAAATATCCGTTAGGATATTGTTTATGTGTTAATGGATACGGTATTACCCTTTAGGATATCCAGGAGGTCCGGAGTCGGGTTCAAAGGGCCGGACGTTTGGTCATTTCACGGTGGAAGGTACGTTCGCGACGTACTGTAACACTGATTCTAATGCTTATGTTATGCTTGTATATGTTGTGGATACTTTCATAAAGCCAATGAGATTCTGTCCTGGACATGCACTGTGATTAGGGAACCGTAGCTAGATCACTAAATACAGCTTTACACGGGTTATAGTCATAATAATGTCGTTATGTTTTCCTAGCGCTGAGGACACGACCGTACATCGTGGCACGGATGTTGCAGACAGGGATAACTTTACATGTTAGTGTAGTTGTTATCAAATGATCATGCGACGTACTGGCTTGATCATTGCTGTGATGTTAGAAATATCTGTTATTCTTATATTGTTTACATAAGCATGAGGTTAACCGTTACCTGAGCTCTAATGTGCATTGGACCTCAGTCTTAAATGATAGTACAGGTAAGGACAAGGAACAGAGAAGGCACTGGTAGACGAAGTCTTAGAAAGGAGCCAAGGGGCAAAGTCGTAATAATGCACCGAGGGTCAAGACAAGAGCCAGAAGAAGTTATCAGAGCCTATTGTTAGGCATGGATGTAATAAAGTTATTTCGAATAGTTTGGTTTTGAAGGCAAGGCTAGTCTATGTGGGTCAGCCAATCAGTCGCCGTGAACTCGGTGAGGCCCCCATGATAGACACTTACCTGGCCATTCTGTTCGGTTAACGAAGTTAAGTTCATTGCCCCAAGTCTAGTCAAGGCTTGGTCTAGGTTGTATAGTTACTTTTTGAGAAATGTAATTGTACAAAGCTCTGTATATTTGTATCACACGAATATTCCTTCGGAAATTTTTAATATACCAAAGATACTGGAATCATCATATGTCGGGGTATTTTTATACCAGCTACTCGTCATTGTCCATTTGTTAGTACATTGCTCTCGTTTCCGCAGTACTCTGATGTAGCACCTCAAATTCCGTCGAATTTTTCAAACCAAGTGTCATCCGACACAATTTGTAGTATGGAATTTGGGATGTTACAAGGGTTTACTGGTTCGAGTTTGTAACTTACAGGTGAGAGCAACGTGCTCTAACTAGCAAATCCCTAGTCCATTGGCAACGAAGCATTTATTCTCTTCATTTGGTTGAAATTTGAAATCCACCACCTCTGCTTCTCCAGTTTCGTCTTTCCTGCCGCTGTGGGTTTCGTTGGAGTGAGAGTTTCGTTTTCCTCTCTTCTTGATTGCTGGTTGTGGTCCTTGCTCAACTTCTCCTTCCTCCTCTGTTCGGATAGTCATGAACTGTGAGTGTGAGGTTTGGGTTTCCATTTTTGTTGTTGTTCTTATATCAATGTTTTCAAACTTGAACATCCTCCCTTCTTGCACTAGGTATTAGAAAATGGTGGCTAAGATTTACTCCCTTATTGTTTTGCAGCACTACTAGCGTATGTAAGGAAAAGGGGGATTTGGGTAAAATCTTATGGAATCTAGAAGCTAAGGAGCTTACTTTAAATAGGTATTTCTACTTTAAAATTTATTGCTTTTGTAAGAGGAAGAAGGAATCAATTTTTAATTTCCTTTTATTCTGATTCAAATCTAGTTGAGAAGGTTAGATAGCCTTGAAGGTTATTATGGATGAGAGAAAATTTAAAGAAATTTTTCTTATCTATGTGGTTGGGGGTTGATGAGGCCCTTTTTCGTCTTTAGCCTTGGGGTCCACAATCAAAAATAAACCAAGGATTGCGTATAGGCAAACCTAGGATCGTTCTCTCTCTCGAGGAGCCTTTTATTGAATCCTAAGTAATCTAAATGCCATGAAGATGCAATGAAAACAAGGGGAAAATTGGGTTTTGGATTTTCGAATGGATAAACTAATATAAAAATGCAATTAAATTAAAATGCTAAACTATTATTTTTGGTATTTTCTTTATAAAATGGAATGGAGTATGAAAATGAGTATGAATGCTCTTGGAAATGGGATATGACTATCATAGTTCAATTAAATATAGGAATAAATCTTCACTAAGTCTAGATGAAAAACCCCAAGATACCACTTGAGTCCAATATTCCCAATTAATAGTAGCTCCTACTACCGTAGCTAACTACTATCTCTTGGGATATTGTTAAAAACCACTTAGTGTGTGATTAGGATTAAATTAATGCAACTTGGTTCCTCTTCATATGAATGCGATACCACGCCACTCAATTAATCCAATTCAATCATATTATCTAACAATACCACGTAGACAACACAATATCATTGAATCAATAAGGAAATACATATATATAAATGCAACAAGCCACAAAATTCAATCCAATCACAATTATCAAACTAACAGAGACAATAAACATTAATCTCTGCTTCCAAATTTATACACAATAATCCCTAAAACTAGGCAATCTAAATGTATAAATCTAGACTAATAGAATGAACAAAATACTCCCCTAAATTAGCTCTGAAACTCCAGTCAATATCCACTACCAAGAAGCAAAGGAATCAGCCAAGCATAGCCACTAAAGAACACCACATGAGCTGCAAAACGTGCCGCAACCGACAGTTGATTGAGGAGAAAACAAGTGGTGGCGAAGTCATGAAGATCCGCTGGCCCACCTCCTTTTTCGATTTACCTTCCGGTTTCACTGAAGGTGAGTCGTGGAGGAAGGAGGTCTCAGCTGCTCCTTCGAATCTTCTTCCCACCTTCCCTTCTTTTTTCGCTCGCTGCTGCCTCCTTCAATTTTCCAGCTCTCTCTCTTTTCTCTCCGGTTCTGTTCTGTTTTTGGGTGGTTGAAGCTCGGTGGGTGGAAGGTCGCCGGCGACGGTGGAGAAGAGGGAAGGTCGCCGGCGACGGAGGTGTAATCTGAAGGTTCAAGGTGAGAGGAAGAAAGGAAACACTAGTGCAAAAAAGGCTTTTAAGACCGGACGAAACAGGTACATTAGGACCGGACCCGCGACCAGTCTTGTTCCAGGCGGTATTAAAAGTCGACCTTTAAGACCGGACTTTTACACTCTTCTTAAAGAGTTTCTTTAAGACCGGACATTTTAAACATCCGGTCTTAAAAGTGTTTCAAAGTAATAAAAAACAAAAAAACTCAAATGAAACAATCGGTCCCAAATCACCGATCCGCAACATTTTGAATGTCCCTCCGTCATCAACGACGGAGAACCAAGAGAAGATTGGAAGCAACAACAACAAGAAGAAAAAAAAAAAAGATGATTACAAAGTCCAGAAATAAACAAAAATAACAAGAAACATAAATCATTCGCCATGAAAATCGAATTTGAAGTCCAGATCTACAAAAAAAACTCAAAGCATCTCACTGCTAACGCTGCCAATGATTTGATTGTGCGACTCCTACGAAGATTGCAGTAGGTTAGAGGAAGAGGATGACATTCTTGTTGAGGATTTGCCCGTGAGGCTCTTGGGATACTCGTTGAATCTATAACTAAGAAAATGTTATATCACCAAGAAGATAAAGCAAACTCACTGGACTTAACGGGTTTTAGAGAATGTAGTTTTTTTAAACACTTTTAACAATGGGTTTTATGAAACAACCGGTCTTAAAAGTATATTTTTAGAGCCAGGTTGTTTAAACAACCGGTCTTAAAAGTGTAAAAAAAAAAAAATTGACCGTGGCAATTTCAGAATATAGAACACTTTAAGCACTGTCTGTTTGAAACAAACCTATTTTAAAAGTGTTCTATATAATTTTTTTTTTTACACTTTTAAGACCGCTCTGCTTTCAACTGAGACGGTCTTAAAAGTGTTCTATATAAATTTTTTACACTTTTAAGACCGTCTGTTTCAAACAGACGGTCTTAAAAAGTCTTTTAAGACCGCTCTATTTGAAACAAATTCTGGTCTTAAAAGTGTTCTATATAATTTTTTTACACTTTAAGACCGTGCTGCATTTCAAAGCAGATCGGTCTAAAGTATTTTTAAAACCGTCTATTTGAAACAAATGAATCTTAAAAGTGTTCTATATAATTTTTTTTTTTTTTTTTACATTTTAGACCGTCTGTTTCAAACAGAACGGTTCCTATCTGTATTTTAAGACCGTCTATTTGAAACAGTAGGTCTTAAAAGTGTTCTATTTATTTAATTAGTTAGCGTATACGATTATATTGTGCAAAATTATCTTAATTAAGTTGTTAGAGAGATTTTAGGAATTAAGTTAGCGTGTATCAAGGTTTTTTGAAATTTGTAATTAAATTCCTGATTGTAATCATCTTAATTAAGTTGTTAGAGAGATTTTAGGAATAAAGTTAGCAGATCATGATTTTTTGAATTTCGTAATTAAATTCTTGATTGTAATAATCTTAATTAAGATGTTAGAGATTTTAGGAATAAGTTAGCGAGATCATGGTTTTATGAATTTCGTAATATATTCCACGATTGTAATCCCTAAATTATAGGAACTTCTAGGTTTATTTACTTATTAGCATCAGATATAATTTCAATTGCTTGAAGGAATAAATCATCGCATTCTCTGACTTGATGTGTCTTCTCACAATATTTACGAAATTGCCCATGGTCATACTTTTTAAGATAGGATATTTTTAGCCTTGCCTTAAAAGTGTTCTATATATTTACAAAATTGACATCATTATACTTTTAAGACCGGATCTTTTATAGTCCGTTCTTAAAAGTGTTCTATATATTTACGAAAGTAATGGGTTTGTCATATTTTTAAGACCATGGATCTTTTATAATCCGGTCCAAAAGTTCTTTATATTTCTTGAAATGCCATGCCAGGTATACTTTTAAGACCTGATTCTCTATAATCCGGTCTAAATGAGACGGTCTTAAAGCCCTTTTTTGCACTAGTGAAAATCGAAGTTCAAGGTCTCTCGTTCTGGTTCAGCCACAATTCGTTCCCAGCCCCTTCCTTAAATCAATGTCCGCCTCTTTCTTTCTTTTTTTTTTTTTTTATTCGTTCAGCCTTGCGAATCTCGTACACTTGCGAGGCGAACAAGTTTTTGGCGCCGTGCCGAATTGGTAGTGGAACTTAACGGAGTACCTCTCATTGAAGAAGAGACTCGAATTCTGCATCTCAAAACCATGGCAGACTCATGAATATGATAGAGCTAAAGTCAATGATTTTGCTAGTCGGAATATGCAAGGTCCTCAATCTTGCATTCGGATGCCGGAAATGCAAGCACGTACCTTTGAGATCAAAGGTTATGATAACATTGCTCCAAATGCATGGGATGTTCCATGGTCTTTACATGAAGATGCCAACAAGCACTTGTTGTACTTCTGGAAGTGTGTGATTCTTTCAAGCAAAATGGAGTTCCCAAGATGTATTGAAGCTTCACGGTTATTCCCTCTTTCTCTACAAGGCAAGGCTAGAGATTGGTTCAACAATCTCCTAGGTATAGGTCTATCAACTAACATTAGATCTTGAGGCTAAGTTTAGAGCTGGAGTTCTTTTCCGATTTGACAAAAATCTGTGGGAAGCTAGTGGATGAATTTTTTAGCTTTAAACAACATCTGATGAGCATCTTTGATACGCTTGGGAGAGATACAAGATGTTAATGAAGCAATGCCCTAATCATGGGGTGGACAAATGGGTTTGTAGTCCAAATTTTTTGTATCGACTTAATCCTCAATCTAAAGCAATGGTTGATTCTATGACCAATGGAGGATACCGAATGTTCTGTGAATGAGGTGATTCGATTGTTGGATCAGCTGTTCCAAACAATACCAAGGCAATGATAGGAGGACTAACTCCAAGCTATGTCTAATGCAAAAAGAAGACTCTTCCTCACAAATTGCAATCTCTTAACCGCTTTGAATAAGCGTTTTGATGTGCTAGAGTCTCAAGTGCAAAAGAGCACTTCTCAAGGTGTGCATTCTGTTCATGCCACACCAATTGTATGTGATCAATGCCATGATGTCCATATGCCTAATTATTGTCCTCTTTATATGGCCACTGAATCGCCAACTACATGGGCAAGTTCCAAAATCCTCAAGGCAACCCTTATTCACAAACCTACAATAGTGCTTGGCGAACTCACCCAAATTTCTCTTGGAGTCAAGGTAATAGTTTGAATCAAGCACTGGGGGTCTACATCTGGCACTAAGCCTATTCCACCCGGTTTTCAAATGCAATCAAGGCAGCTTCCTATTAAGGAAGAGGAGTCTAAAACCGACAAGATGCTAGCTCGAATCTTGTCTGAGGTGGAATCTTCAAGGGTTGAAACTAAGGCTACTTTTTCTCTCCATGAAACTGCTATTAAAAATCTTGAAGTGCAAATGGGGCAATTAGCATCACAAGTGAATGTTATGGCAAGAAGCAATCTTAGAAAGCAACTTGAAGAAAGTTTGAATGATGTTGGCAAGGACAAGAAGGTGGAGCAGAGATGAATGATGAGAAAAAGAAAGGGGCCACCACTCCTACTTTTATGCCACCACTACCTTTTCCTCAAAGATTCAAGAAGAAAGAGGAAGATGCTCATCAAAAGTTTGTGAATATGTTCAAACAACTCCATGTGAACATTCCTTTTGTGAAGCTTGGAGAGCATGCCTAAATATGCTAAGTTCCTTAAAGATGTTTTGTCTAAGAAGCGGCGATTCAATGAATTCGAGACTGTGGCATTATCTGAAGAGTGTAGTGCAGTCATTCAAAGGAAGTTACGGCTAAGCTCAAAGATCCAGGGAAGCTTCTACATTCCTTGCAACATTGGGACCAACTTTAATGGGTAAGGCTCTTTGTGATTTAGGAGCAAGTATTAATTTGATGCCTCTAGTTTTTTCAATCAATTGGGCTTGGGAGAGCCAAGACCCACTACGGTAACTCTTC
>JAMWYP010000124.1:2239138-2347107 GCA_025563575.1 Acacia pycnantha | reverse complement strand
TCCTCACCCATGTATGATGGTTGGGTATGTGTGCCGGTCTCCTCTCCCATGTATAACGACTCAACATGAGTAATGGGATCAAAATATTGGCCGATCGACGGTCTCGCGGCATCCACCAACAAGCGCCATATTGATTAATGTTTTCTCGATGACTATTGTCCCAGTAATAACCACTCGGTGTCTGCCCGGACTCGCCATGACATTCCAAACATTAATAATCTTTCATGAATCCCTTTTGACACAAATGAATTTTGACCTTACCCGTATCTGTAAATCTTAAACACTTACATTTGGCACACGGGACACTAATCTCCCTACTTGAATTATTTGAATTCGCAAAGCAAATTGGATAAACTCTTCCAAACCCGCCAAGAATGCTTGTGTTAGTTCTCTACATATCGGTTAGACGATTGTACATCCAACTTCTATCATGGTTGCCTTCCATACTTCCTAGCTAATTCGATTACTAACCTAATTAACATCTCAACATGCCACAAATATATAAAAAAATTCAAATAAAAAAATTAAATACAAGATTTTAAAAAAATTATTAACAATCATTTTTGAAGATTTATATATCATTAACAATTAATACAAAATTATAAATTTATCACACCAAAATCGAATTGGAATTTCTAAATTCCTAAAAAGTGCTAGATAAATTAATATCCTATACTTTTGGGAATATTTACCTTTAAATCATGTAATTTATAAATTATGTATTCTACTAACATACATATTTCACAAATTATGAATACCATCTACATTTTAGTTGGAGGTGAGGGAGGGAAGGGAGATGCCCTCCCTAGTGTGAAAAGTCAGATATGCCCATGATGTGACATGCTTTCAAAGTTAATGTGCGGAAAACGATGCAAAAAGCTATGTAAATTTTAAAATTTCCCATGGTAATTTTGTCAAAAATTTTCCTCCCCTCCCCTCAAACCAAACATAGGCTTAAGGAGGATAAAATGCAACTCACTCCTTCGTAAAGTTTAGAACCAGAAATGGGGTTCAATTGAAAAGTATTTCTGAGGAAATCAATTGAAACAAAACAATATACTCTAATCCCATGGCATACAGATACCCAGATATTACATAATCAAATTACAAAGCAACATGTAAGGAAAATTATTATGGTTTGTCATACGTGATATATAGCATATTAAAAAGTCAAATATCAACGAAGGAGCAAAGGAGCATAACAAATGCTATAACTTACCAGGCTGTCCACCAGAGAGCACGACACTTTCAATAGGTTCAACACCAAACACCTACATAAAGAAGGAAGGAAAACAATGAGAACACAAATGCAATACAACTCTACACTATCACAAACACAACTTTGTACAGATAAGTTTCAAATTTAGGCACACAGTATTGAACAAAATTCAAGTCAAAACAGAATCAATAAGACAACACATATTTCTTACTTCAACATCTCAGCAAAGCTCATTGCCTCATCAATTCCAAGTATAACACATGCTAGTTCTAAAAACAAAGAATCAATTCCCTCAGAACTCGTTTCATCTTGTTCAACAGTAGGATCCACCTCCTACAAACCCTTTGTAAACTAGTTACAGTGAAATATTATGAGGACCTTGATTACATCCTATGACAAGAGATCAAAGGAACAGTATAAGATTGTATCTTTTTTCATATAGGGACACTAAGCAACTGAAGCTATGATTTCCAATTCCAAAGCAACTAAACAATTCGCACTCTATGTCAATTTAGTAAGTAATCAGCAAGTAATCCAAAACAAGATAAATTAACATCTAAAGGATGAGAAGACAGTATTTGTAATCAACAAACTATGGATAAGTGAACTAACACAGCAGCCCCAATTTTCTACCATCAAATCAGCAATAAACTATGAATTTTCTAAATCCTAACAAATTTCATCCGATGTCAAGAGTAACAAACTATCAATCACACTTTTGCCAAGAATAATTTGTTCTGTCACTGCACAATTTCAATTTAGGTACATAAACTCAAAATTATCCTAAATTCAACAATAAATTCATCCTAAAATCAGCAACAAATGCATCCGAAATTCAAAATTCAGCACAGTTTGCAGCCTGAACATGTCAAGAATGTTGGAACAGATAAATCATCCAGTGGAAAAAAATGATAAAACCATCGGTATAACAATATTGGAATCTGAGATAAATAATCCAGTGGAATCTGAGATAAAACAATTATCATACCAAATGAAAATTACCTTGACTTGAGACAGAATCGATTGAGCGGTTGAGCCGATGGAAGACGAAATCGAGAAGCAAGACTGAACAGACTGTGCGACGGTTGAACCATTGAGACAGGGGATCTTGAACGGAGAGCGACGACGGATCTGGAACAGCTAGCGACGGTGGACGGAGGGAAAGATTTAGAGAGTTGGAAGACATAGAACGATGAAAATGATGAGAGCGGAGAGTGTGACGGCAGACGGAGGGAAATGAGAGCTGGGAGATTTGGGTGAAAATGATGGAGGGAAATGAGAACTGAGTCAAAGAACGATGCAAATAAAAAAATTAAAATAAAAGGGAGAGGGAAGGTTCGAACCGACGACCTGATGACTGGTGGTGTGGAGCTTTAACCAACTACACTACCCAAATATATTGTCACTAACTACTTTCAAATTATATATATTTTTTCAAATTTTTATGTCTGCACTTGCCCACATAGGCACTAGCGTGGCTCCGCCACTGTCTACACACAAATATATATAGACACACACACAAGCACATATATATGTTTATGTGTGTGTATACATATATGTGTGTGTCTACACACAAATATATATAATGACACACACACAAGCACATATATATGTTTGTGTGTGTGTATACATATATGTATGTATGATTATATGTGTGTGTCTACACACAAATATATATAGACACACACACACACACAGATATATATATATATATATATATATATATATATATATATATATATATATATATATATGTGTGTGTGTGTGTGTGTACATATACACACACACACACGTATATATGTATGTATGTATATATGTACACACGCACATATATATAGTAAGACCATTATTTCAATTAAATAGCGTGTGGAAAGGAAAATTATAAGTTAGAGAGGTATGTGGTAGGAACTATTGATTCACTTTTACTTATGTCATTTTAAATTTATGTAAGGACATTTTAGGAAAATGAGTAAAATTAACTAATTTAACTTCTTTCCTTAATCTTCATAAAATCAGTTAAATATGTCTTATAATTAGGACCGGAGGGAGTAACTTTTATCATATTATATTTGATAGGATGAAATTTTTTAGAAATAAAGCTATAGAAAACCAACAAGCACTTGGTTCAACCGGTAAGAGGTTGTACTAGTAGAGATCTCGAGTTCGCCTCAAGAAATGTAGCAATGTAGGTCTGCAAAGGTAAAAACTTATTTAGGACATTGAATGATATTTAGAAAATATCTCATGGTATTAGCCTATTAGGCGATATAAAAACATACTTTTAAGATATTGAATGCTATTTTTATTTTTATTTTTTAAAAAAAGATCACTGCATCAAAACGGTGTCAATTTAACGAAAAGGATGGCAGCGAACCTCAAACGCAGAGGAGAGAAGCCACATCTGAATAATAGAGTATGCATAGGGTTTAATAAGGGGTAAGTTAGTATTTATAAATTTTATTTTTGTCCTCCTACGTAATTTTGATTTTTAAGATATTCTCCAATAAATATAATTTTCTAGGTGTTTCTCTTTAATTTTCCCCTTCATCTATTCAAAGTTTCTCAATGACCAATACGCTGGATTTTCTGAATTTTGTTTGTTTGCACCGATTACACTAGTGCAAAAAAGGGCTTTAAGACCGTCTCATTTAGACCGGATTATAGAGAATCAGGTCTTAAAAGTATGACCGGTGGCAGTTTCATAAATATAAAGAACTTTTTGGACCGGATTATAAAAGATCCGGTCTTAAAATATGACCGGTGGCACTTTCGTAAATATATAGAACACTTTTAAGACCAGACTATAAAAGATCCGGTCTTAAAAGTATGACCGGTGGCAATTTTGTAAATATATAGAACACTTTTAAGACCGGGCTAAAAAATATCCGGTCTTAAAAGTATGACCGGTGGCGATTTCGTCCTAAAATCTCTCTAACAACTTAATTAAGATAATTGCACAATATAATCGTATACGCTAACTAATTAAATAAATAGAACACTTTTAAGACCGGCTGTTTCAAACAGACGGTCTTAAAAGTGTAAAAAAAAAATTATATAGAACACTTTTAAGACCGGCTGTTTCAAACAGACGGTCTTAAAAGTGTAAAAAAAAAAAAAAATATATGGAACACTTTTAAGACCGGCTGTTTCAAACCGACGGTCTTAAAAGTGTAAAAAAATTATATAGAACACTTTTAAGACCGGCTGTTTCAAACAGACGGTCTTAAAAGTGTAAAAAAAAAAAAAAAATTATATAGAACACTTTTAAGACCGGTTGTTTCAAATAGACGGTCTTAAAAGTGTTCTATATATTTACGAAATTGCCACCGGTCAATTTTTTTTTTTTTTTACACTTTTAAGACCGGTTGTTTAAAATAACCTATCCTAAAAATATACTTTTAAGACCGGTTGTTTCAAAAACTGGTCTTAAAAGTGTTAAAAAAACTACATTCGCTAACCTGTTAAGTCCGTGAGTTTGCTTTGTTTTCTTGGTGATATAACATTTTCTTAGTTATAGATTCAACGAGTATCCCAAGAGCCTCACGGGCAAATCCTCAGCAAGAATGTCATCCTCTTCCTCTAACCTACTCGCAATCTTCGTAAGTCATCATAAGAGTCGTACAATCAAATCATTGGCAACGTTGGCAGTGAGATGCTTCGAGGGTTTTGCGATGGCGTCGACTCTAATCCTCAGCAACAGCGAAAGCGTACTACTTTGAGGATTCTGGACGACGGCGGCTCCTTCATCTTCGATCTATGGGTCCTTCCACGCCGCCTTCGTATAGATCCGGTTTGAAATCAAACTCAGATATCTTCTTGCTTAAGTTTGTTTATTTCCTACATTGACCGCTCCTGCTCAGATCTGGATTTCGATTTTGGTTGCTTGAAGCTTTGCTAGCACCGACAAGAGGATCCTGTTCAGATTTGGTTGCTTTAAGCTTGTGATTTTTTTGTAGATTTGGACTTCAAATTCGATTTTCATGGTGAATGATTTCTGTTTCTTGTTATTTTTGTTTATTTCTGGACTTTGTAATCATCTTTTTTGTTTTTCTTCTTGTTGTTGTTGCTTCCAATCTTCTCTTGGTTCTCCGTCGTTGATGACGGAGGGACATTCAAAATGTTGCCAGATCTGGTGATTTGGGACCGATTGTTTCATTTGAGTTTTTTGTTTTTTTTTTTATTATTTTGAAACACTTTTAAGACCGGATGTTTAAAATGTCCGGTCTTAAAGAAACTCTTTAAGACCGTGTAAAAGTCCGTCTTAAAGGTCGACTTTTAATACCGCCTGGAACAAGACTGGTCGCGGGTCCGGTCCTAATGTACCTGTTTCGTCCGGTCTTAAAAGCCTTTTTTGCACTAGTGTTAGGAATTAATCTGTGATGGAATGACAGTTGTTGGTCGTTGAATGGATTCAGAAAGGTTTCTCAAAATTAGAGAGAAAAAAAGTAGCCAAAATGGACATAGAATATAACTATCAAGGAGAAGACTCACACCGCAAATGGATGCATTTTCATAAGATAATTATGTAAATTGGATTGGATTTAGAAGCAAGAGCCTTTTTTTTTTTTTCCCAGCATCGACTTTCACAAATTTCCATCAGGATACTTAAAAAGCAATTTACATAAAGCAGACTCTCTACGATTGAGAGTGATGAGCAACCTTCTGCTTCCTAGCTAGCTTCCCACCACCAGGTAAGTGAGATTGGGCTTGCGACATTGCTCTTCCCATCGGACCATACCAGGCGACCAAACGCATTTCGGCTCTTTGGTGGTGAACCTAAAGCCGCGAATGTTACCGTATAAGATTTCTTCTCGTTTTCCTTGAAACTAAGCACCTGGGGTTCAACTGAGATCTTCACAGACGAGACGTCCGACGACGTCACAGAGACATTGTAAGTTCCCGCTGCACCCACGTTCATGAGAGTTCGCGTGTGTTTAAAAACATTGGTCCCACCGCCCTGTACAAATACCACAGCAAATGAAGGGTAATTGAGGTCGTTCACACTGTAATGTTTGGTTGCATCACACTGGAAGTTTCTTCTCGCCACGATTTTGATTTGTTCATCTGTGTAGTTCGATGCACAGAGGAAGCCCAAATAATCATCCACTGCCAAGTCATACACAAGTCCTGGATTAAGGGCTGCGACTGGATCCACATGTCCAGCGCCATGATCAAACGGTGTCGATGGTTTTCCTGTATCACTATCTATCAATCTATCACCGTTCTTGTAAGTTGTATAAGCTGTGGTCATTAGCGCCGACCGGATCATGGCCGGGCTCCAGTCAGGGTGAGCCGCCTTGATCAGAGCGGCTAGCCCGCTCACGTGAGGACATGACATGGACGTTCCCGATATGATGTTGAAATCCACGCGCCTATCATCAAAGGTTAATCCGGTGGGACCCGCGGATTTTGACCACCCTGCTAAGATGTTAACCCCAGGCGCAATGAGGTCGGGCTTCAGTATTTCAGGTGTGATGTCATTAGGACCTCGGGAGCTAAACGCAGCAACAACCGGTGATGGCTGAATTCCTAGCTTTGTTCCTTCAAATATAATCTTGACCGTTGGATTTTTATCAGACCAAATGTAAGTCTTTATGGCGTCGCCAGCTTTTTCACCTACCGCCGTTGCAGGTAGTGGATGGGCGTCGGCGACCAGTTCTTCTCCATTATCCACGGAGTTAGCTAACACCATGCCCAACCCTCCAGCTTTTTTCACCACATATCCTTTCTCCACCCTGGCATTCTGTCCACGGTCGCATAAAACAATCTTTCCAGCAACTTCATCCGGCGTTAAGGTATCCACCAAGCACAAATTGCCGCCGTCGGGGTCATCACTCACGTTTCCAGCGTACACAACGGGTAACGGAGAATCGGGTAAAGCACTACCTCTATAAAGAGAGACCCCTGAATAGTTCTTGCCGTTTCCCAAGCTGACATAAGCCGGAAAATCGCGATCCAACGTGCCAGCTCCAACAGTAGTAATCCATGGTGCCACATTGGCAAGACTAGACGGCATAGGACCAGAATTTCCTGCAGAACAAGAGATTAAAATCCCTTTCTCCATTGCCGCAAAGGCTCCAATCGCTAAACTGTCTTGGTAATAATCGGTTGATTCACCTCCGAGCGATAAAGAAAGCACGTCAACCTTGTCGTCGATGGCCTTGTCCATAGCAGCCAATACATCAGAATTGAAGCAACCTCCAAGCCAACAAACCTTGTAGGCAGCTATTCTGGCGTGAATCAGCATACCACGCGCTGTCCCTGACGCGTAGCCGAATAAGTTTGCATCTTTAACCGCCGAACCTGCAGCTGTAGTCGAAGTGTGGGTTCCATGGCCATCGTCGTCTCGTGGCGATTTACACTCTAGTGTTTCGTTGATTGGACCCATCGCAGCCTCATAGCCCTTTACAAAATACCTTGCACCAATCAATTTCTTATTGCAGTTTGAGGTAGTAAAATTAGTACCCATTTCACACTGGCCTTTCCACCCGCCAGGGATGGGCCCGAATCCTGTATCGTCAAAGCTCTTGCTCTCAGGCCAAACACCAGTGTCTAGGAATCCAATGACAACCTCGCCATCCAATTTGGACTCAGGCAACAAGTCGGCGATTTTATCGATCCCAAGGAACTCGGGGCTTCGAGTTGTGTGTAGCTCATACCTCCTCTCCGGCAACACGGCTAGAATTCCTTTTAGACTCTGGAGTGAGCGAACTTCTGCAGGAGTCAATCTTGTTGAGAATCCATGGATTGCGGTGTCGTAGATGTATAGCATTGCGGCTGATGGAGACACCGATCTCAGAGATGATTCGTACCAGGCTGAATGATGCTCGAAAGTCTCAGGCATTTCGGATTTGGCTACATGAACTATGTAAGTACTCCTCTGCTCCTCTCCCTTCTCCGTTAATGCCAGGGACTCATTGCAGAGAGCCTGAAGCATTACCAAGAGAACAACAACGAGATATTTTCTAAACGTCCTCATGCTAGCTTCTTTCTCCCGCCCTCTGAAGAACTGTACGAGAGCAACGTAAAATTAAAGAGAACCTAGTTTAATTTATGGAGGCTGTGCAAAGTAGAAGGAGAGGAAGGAAACGGTAGGTGTTTAATCTGGCTTTTTGACTTTTTATTGCATTTGAAGCCGAAGCAAGATGGGTGGGGAAGAGAGAGAGAGAGAGAGAGAGAGAGTGGAGGATGGTGGATAGTAAACAGCTAATTATCAGAAAGGAGATATTATATCCTTTCCTCTTTTGCGCTCCCACTCTTCTCCACTGTTTTATCTCCTGCCAGTGGACGAAAACTTTTTCATTTTTCTTCTGTAGATTGGAGATCCTACTATTCCTATCATATATATATTGCAAGCGAAGCAGTTTCAATCCTCTTTTCACGTAAACAAGCTGCCCATCACACTCTCTGTACCAATCTTGTAACCGACCACCTTTTAGTCAGTTGCAACAATATTGTCCGTTATTAACTTTTATATTCAGAAATTCTGCCTGAAAAAAGGGAGAGCAGCAAAAATATTGTGAATTACGCTTACTGCTGGTTCACGAGTACTGCTCTGTTGGGGCAATTAGACAATCCATCACTCCATATTTTTTCCCTCCGTAACCTATTAATTAGTTGCAACAATATGGTCCATTATACGTTACTGATTTGCAGGTAGCATTTTCTAATGTGTTTTTTCCTCAATCCTATCCAAGTTTTATCAGACGCTCCTTTGCTTTTATTACTTCGCTTACCTTTTGCCGTAGAAAACGAGGGAAAGTTTCATTGATCATAATGCTTTTTATGATAGTAATTCAATGAAATTTTTCATTTTTCTTCTCTATATTAAAGGCCCACTCCTATTCTATCATATGTGTATATACATATACTCCCTCTGGTCCTAATTATAGGAACACATTTTGGGGTTGATTTTGATCCTAATTATAAGAGCAAGTTTTAACTTTTGTCAATTTTTGCTTATAATACCCCTATTTATACTTATTATTAGGAACATTTATATATATGTGTGTGTATATGTATGTATATATGTGTGTGTACATATACATATATATCTGTGCTTATGTGTGTCAATATATATGTATGTGTGTGTGTACATACACAAACACACACACACCTATATATACTTATTATTAGGAGTATTTATATATATGTGTGTGTACATACTTATGTATATCTGTGTTTATGTGTGGCAATATGTGTGTGTGTGTGGGTGTGTGTGTCTATATATGTATGTGTGTATCCAGTGGCGGAGCTAGGATTTCATATTTGTTGGTGCATAATTAGTGATGAGATTTGGGGGTTTGGGGCAGCGCCTCTGATTTTTTTTTAAGGAGAATAAAATGCAATTCGCTCATTCGTAAAGTTTAGGACTAGAAATGGGGTTCAATTGAAAAGTATTTCCGAGGAAATCAATTTAAACAGAACAATATACTCTAATCTCATGGCATACAGATACCCAAATGTTACACAATCAAATTCCAAAGCAACATACAAGGAAAATTTTTATGGTTTGTCATATGTGATAGGATATTAAAAAGTCAAATATCAACGAATGAGCATAACAAATGCTATAACTCACCAGGCTGTCCACCAAAGAGCACAATACTTTCAATAGGTTCAACACCAAACACCTACATAAAGGAGGAAGGAAAACAATGAGAACACAAATGCATTACAACTCTACACTATCATAAACACTTATCCAAAAAAATAAAAGAATATAAACAATAAAAGAAAAAAAAATCAACTTAACATAAAAAAATAATAATCAAGAGTCAACTAAACTATTACAACAGAATGATTACAAAAGCATTCTCCGATTCTTCATTCTTTGAAAATATTGCATTATATATTCATCATCAATTTTATTAAACATATCACGTTCAATATAAGTGTGTCAAGAGTTCTCTAAAATCATGCAAGGTGAGTTTGAAATGTCTGCGATAAGAGAATTAAATTTCTTCTTAAGACTTCAAATCAAGTAAAAGAAGAATGAAATATTTATTTCTCAAACTAAAAATCTGCTAGAGCTTCTTAAGAAATATGAAATGGATCACTACAATAGAGAATAGAGCTGATGCTCTTATGAGCTCAACGACTTTTGTAATATCCTAATTTTTACTTTTAGGATTTATTTATAATTAAGAATGAAATTATATATGATAAATGTATTTAATTTATAATTTTTAAAAATATATAAAAAATGGAAATAGTGGGTATTTTGTTGTAATTTTTTTCTTATAAAAACAAAAAGAAAATATATATCAAAATACTTTTGTGCAAAGACTGCGTTTGATTCAATGAGTCTTCAACCTGATGATATGTGAATGCAAAATGGAAAGCGTTTGATTCAGTGAGTTATGCGAATTGCAAAAACGAAAGGAATAAATGCACAATGCGGGAATCTGGGGTCTCTACCGGGGCAAGGAAATGTTTTACCACTAGACCACTGGTGCTTCTTCTTGAAGTTTTCCTTCAAAATATATATAAATTTTTAAAATCTTGTGTTTGCACTTGCCCACAAAAGCACCAATGTGGCTCCACCACTATGTGTATCTATGTATGTATGTAGATAGATCTATATGTATACACATATACACACCCATATATGTTTATATAGCAAGACTATTAGTTCAATTAGAAAGCGTATGGAAAGGAAGTTAGATCTATATGTATACACATGGCTATATAAAAAGCAACATATATAATAAACTAATATATCATGGATATCTAACGTAAGATAAATCAGAAACACTTATAATTAAGGCAACTTGCGTCATTTTAAATTTATATAAGGACATTTCAGGAAAATGAGTAAAATTAACTAATTTAACTCTCCTCCTTAATCCCCAAAATTAGTTAAATAGTTCGTATAATTAGTACCGGAGGGATTGGAGCATATTGCAATCGAAGCAGTTTCAAGCCTCTTTTCACGTAAAACAAGTTGTCCATCATAATACTCTTTTGACTGTAACAATCTTGTAACCTACCACCTTTTAATCAGTTGCAACAATATGGTCCGTTATTGACTTTTATTTTGGAAAATTGTGTCCGACAAAACTGAAAGAAGGGAGAGCAGCAAAAATATTGTGAATTACGCCTACTGGTTCACCAGCACTAATCTGTTGAGGCAATTAGACAATCCATTACTCCATGCTTAGCTTTAATTTTTCCCTTCATGACGTATTGAAGGAGACCAGCGTCTTCTTTCTGGACAATCGCAGTCCTTACATAGTTACATGCCAACCAGCATTGTTTACTGCATAACGTAGGTATGTCCTAATTAATTTGTGGATATTTAAAAATTAATTAAATTAATTATTTATAACAAATATGTGTTAACTTATTCTAAACACTACTCATTTTAATTATGTGCTTTAATTTTATACTTGACGACGACCCCTTTACTATGTATAATTAGAGGTGGAAATAGGTTAGACACCTATCCGGGGTCTATGGCTTAGCCTACTTCAAACCTAACATATTTAGTAAATAACTCAGACTCAATCTTATGTCTATTGTCAGGCCAAGTCTATAAGCTTGACCTATTTAGTTTTTTTTTTTAAATGTATTATTATGCATAAGTATATATAATTTAATCTAAATTAATTTTGTAAATTATTTATAAAATCAATGACTTATTCTTAACTCTAAGTTTCACATTTCATCATTTATCAATGAGTTTAACTTTTTTATTCGTCAATTGATCACATTTGTTTCTCTTTTTTTAATCGCTTGAGAAGTCATGGTTAGCTCACTACCTTTCCCTTGATTTATGTCATTTTATGCAATTGCAATAAGTTTATTTTAGTGATGTCTAAATGAAAATGATCTCAATAAGAGGAGTTTATCTTATTTTCTGCAAGAAAAATAAGAAGTAAAATATAGTTTTACATGTCAATTGTTGTGCTGGAATGATTTTGAAAAATATATATCTTTAGAGAATATATGATTGATTTAACTTATTCCTATTTGCTCAGACAATTATTGTCACTAGGTGTTCTTTTTCCTTCTCTTGATAACTTTTTTATTTCGTACGAGAATGAATTTCTAAACTCTTAAAACATAATATAGACATTTAAATAGGTTTGATTAATTATATATAAACTTAGATGCATAGACTTTAAGCGTATTTAAATAGGCTTACATTTTAAGTAGGTATTTAAATAAGTTTCAAGCTTTACCAGGCCTTTTGAAGGTTCAGGATCATATCTAAACAAAACCTATGTACAGGCTCAGACTTTGAATCTCCGTCGTAGATTAATGCCTAATTAATTATTAGTTAAAGCTTAACTTAGCCTATTTCCACGTCTATGTATAATCAGTAGAAATACTTAGAGGTATTATAAATTATAGAGGTAAAGTTGATTGAGGTCTAGTTTTTATATTTAGTAAAGGAGGTTGCATTTTTTTTAATGTGGGTTTTCCCAATCCTTTTCAAGATTTATCAGTCGTTCCTAGGCTTTTATTACTTCGCTTACCTTTAGCCGTAGAAAATGAGGGAAATCAACTTCTTATATATTTGAAGCTAAATACAAATTAATAAACAGCATTACTTCGTCACTATGGTGAGGTGAGCCATGCATGGATTTGGTAAGATCCCTCAATATTTCTCTTCATACTTAATTTTATCAATTCATTATCTGATTTAATAATAATTTTATTATCATCATTTATGCTTTTTAATATAAGATCAAAATGTACTTTCAATGAGATGAACTAAAAGCGTCGAATTTTAATACTTCACCTCCACAAGAGTGAAGCACCGATCAAATTATGCGTGAAAACGACAGCTGGTGGCGTCATTTCAGCAGCTGCAAGAAATTTTTGGTATGCTTTGACTGTCAAAAATAGAGATTGCAAACAAACACGATAGGACTTTTATATCTCCCCGGAAATTAGTCTTAGAATTTAGAATTCCTTCTTGTTTCTCTTTTTGGGAAAAGTATTTTTCCAGTTATTAGAGATAAGTTATCTCCAGTTACCTCTAAAACTACGTCGTTTTGGATTAATGAAAGTTATTTTTATAATTTTAGGTGAATTAATGAAGGGTGTAAAATTACAGAAATACCTTTCATTAATCCAAAACGATGTAATTTTGGAGGTCATTGGAGATAACTTATCTCCAATGACTGGAGAAATCCATTACCCTTCTCTTTTTATATTGTTTTGAGCTTTAAGCTTTTTCCTGTCTGAGTGCAGATTTTTAAATAAATAATGACTGCTTATCATGAATTTTATATCCATGCATTGTTTTATATTGATTTATTAGTGTTTTTCATCATTTCTTTTTGGACTTTACAAAAAAAAAAATTGAACTAATCAATCACAATCAAAAGTACTCCATAGAATAATTAATACATATATTTCTCCAACAACACAATTTATTAGTAATAATGTTTGTCTGTGTTCAGTTGGACTTGATTTTAGTGTTAAATATTGTGCTTAGCTCTCCCAACTCATCAGATCTAAACTGTTAAATCTAATTTGGAAGGTCCAAATCTAAATTTTTAGAAGGGAGAACTACATTCAGGTCCCAAGGAAGGAAAAAAATTACAAAAAAGTCCATTGAAATCACAAAATTACCCAGAAGTCCCAAGGAAATTTTTGTTGTAGATACATACATTTCCTGTTGTAAATACATACATTTTCTGTTGTAAATGGTTTGGGACTTTTTTGATATTATTTGTACAAATTTTTTTAAATGTTGTTGTAAATACATACTTTTTCTGTTGTAAATGGTCAGGTGTTTAAATGTTGTTGTAAATATATACTTTTTCTGTTGTAAATGGTTTGGGACTTTTTTTATATTATTTGTACGGAATGAAAATTACTTTTCGTGTTGTTGTAAATATATACTTTCCTGTTGTAAATATTTGTATGTATTTACAACACGAAATGTATGTATTTACAACAAAAATTCTCTTGGGACTTTTTTGTAATTTTATGACTTCAAGGGACTTTTTTGTAATTTTTTCCTTCCTTGGGACCTGAGTGTAATTCTCCCTTTTTAAAAGTCTATATTTGTTGATAAAAATCATTTTTAATGGGTCTAAAATCTAAAATAAAGATAATATCTTAATTAACTACTATTCTTTTAAAAAATATTTTTATTTAAAAACATCAGTTAAAAAAATTCCAAATCTAAATCATCCAAAATCATATTTGAATAACACATATATGATGAGTTGAGAGAGCTCAGCATATTGAACCCCATTCCTATACTACTTATGAGGTGAATATGTGTTTAGGTAAAAAGTTTGGCGAATGATGCGTCTGAGAGTTATTCACTACGTACAATTTTTCAGGAAATATCTTCAAAAGAAAGTTACTGATGATCCTAAAAAATTTTACCTCAACATTCCTGCTGGGGAGGGGGCATTAATACGGTTAGCATTGCAATACCCTTTTTCCATGAATTAATAAACAACAATAGAGTACTAATAACAGTCTACTCATTGATCAATACGACTTGATTTACTATAGTTTTATTTTATTTTATTAGTGAGACATATATTTATTTAGTTTATCGATTTTAAATCTAATTTATTGCCAATAGCTTTATAATCTATGTAAGCTCTTCAATAAGTGGAAGTTCGTTGGTTTGATTTTCTATACCATATGTAAGTTAATCATTTGTCAAGAAATATAGTAAGAACTAAGAGCTCGTTTGATTTAACCACATTACAAGTATGCAATGGTAATCATGGCTGCATTATTAAAAAAGAGTATTTTGTTGCTCTTTAACATGATAATAGAGTTTACCATGATTATGATGATTACCAAAAAATTGGTAATCCTCATTTATACCTCCTCCTATAAATACTCATTATCACTCCATTGCATCGTTGAAAAAGTCCAATTTACCTTTTAGTTTCATTTGTTTTTATTTTACTTGTCTCATTTTACTTACAACATCACGCCACAACCGCCACCGCCACTACTTGTTCTCTTCCACCACCACCACCACCACACTACACCGCTATCGCCACTCCACCATTGGCTCTACCACCCCTATTACCTCCTCCTCTACCACCACCATTGCTGCCATCCTATGCCACTGTCACCACTTCCACCACCAGCATTACTACAACCCCACGCCATCATCGTTGCCGCCATTGCTCCTCCTCCACCGCAGTCACCGACACCCTACACTGTTGCCGCCACTTCCACCACAGTCATGGCCGCCACCAATACCTCCTTCGCCCCCACTACTGCTGCTACTACCTCCTCCTCCATTGTCACCACCCCTTTGGCCATCGCCACTACCTCCTACTCCACGTTGTTGCTTCCACCACCACCGTTGTTGCCTCTACCATCACAACCATCACCATCGGACGATCCTCAGCTAAATAGCATGACAATTATTATGAGGCGGAGGATTGATCTTAATTGTTTTCCCTATAAAGATTATATTAAAGGTAAAATAAACTTTGTGATATATTAAATTTAAGTAATTATTAAAAATAATAATTCATTGCATCTTGCTTTAAAAGCAAACCAAACACTGCTAGTCATGTAATTACCATTGCATATCATTACCATTACATCGCGTTACACTGTAGATATGATATAATGGGATCGAATCAAACGGGCAGTTTTCCAGCCAATGTCACTTGTGTTCGACATGATGTGCCCACCAGAATGGCATAAATAAAAGGGTTAAGGTGCAGATTTGCCAACAAACTATTACCCGAGGAGCGTCTAACACAAAAAACAATTGAAGGGACCAAATTGGCCAACGAACTATTAAAAAGTACCAAATAACTATTAAAAAAACAATTATCATAATTACATTAAAATATGAGGCACTGGCGTAAGATGATGGCGGAGACGATGGAGAAAAGAGCAGTTAAGCCTTCTTGTTGGATAAGGCAAACACCAACAGACCCATGTGAGCAGGCGTTGTGGCAGTGGCAGTTGCTGCTTGTGGCATCGGAGGGATGCAACTAGGGTGTAAGGCTGTGGACTACTGAATGAGTTCAAGAGGGTGAGTGGAACACCCAGCAACAATGGAAGTGTTGGAGACGCCGACGTTGCCGACACTGTGACAGTCAATGGAAGACGGAGACACCAAGACAATGACGGGGTAATAGTTTGTTGGCGAATCTGCACCAAATTGTGTTTTTCTTCACTTTTTAATAGTTTGTTGGCCAATTTGATTTCCTTAATTGTTTTTTTGTGCCAGACGCTCCTCGAATAATAGTTTGTTGGCAAATCCGTACCTTAACCCTAAATAAAAACAGAAACATTTTTTTCTTTTGTTTACTTTAAAGGTTGACACTCCTAAGTCATACGTCGCAAATCCAAATCATTAAGAAAAGGATGTGGAACCAACGCAATAATGATAGTGAGATGGAAGAAACGATCAAAAACTATACTCCATCCTTCTCGATTCGGCAGAACTCGCTTAATTCGTCATTATATTCCATTCAAATTCCAAACCTACCACGATGCTTAGTGATGAATTTCACTAGATTGATTCCTCAGCATTTTTATGCGAACACACATGTACATCTTTCGGAAGAAGCTAAGACTAACGGGAATTTACCAAAATAATAATTAAAAATAAAAATATACTTAATTGTAGTATTGTTTAAAAATTTTCCCAAACTAATGCGATTGATTGCGTCAAGAGATCGACGCAACAAACAAGTTGCGTCAATGTATTTGACGCCTCTTTGCGTCAATTAAGAAATTATTAATTGACGCAGTGGCGCCAATTATTATTATTTTTATAAAAATAGAATTTTATAATTATATTTAGAAATATAAATAATAATTAATTTAATAAATAATTTGTTGGGCAATCTGTTGAATCCGATGATTATTCTCATTGTTTCATTGAAATATATAAGATACATGGAGGTCAATGCATTGTAGCAGATTGAGGACTTCTAGGAATTCAAATATTGAAAAACAAATATAATCTAACTAATGCTAGATTCTGGTTGACTAGTCTAATAATACTTATTTACAAAATAATATAATTACCACATAATTTACCAATTAAATATTCTCTATTTAAGTTTAAAACAGGAAAGGAACAAAGCATTTTTAAAAAGAGTAAATATCATTTCTACTCGACAAAAAAAGGTCATTTTCATTCCCATAAAAGGACCAATAAGAGTAATTTTAAATCATTTATTAAATTAATTATTATTTATAATTAAATAATAATTAATTATTATTTCAGTCCCATGAATAATAATTAATTTAATAAATAATTTAAATTTACTCTTATTAGTCCTTTTATGACCTAAAACGACCTTTTTTGTCGAGACTAGAAATGATATTTACTCTTTTTAAAAATGCTTTGTTCCTTTCCTGCTTTTAAACTTAAATAGAGAATATTTAATTGGTAAATTATGTGGTAATTATATTATTTTGTAAATAAGTATTATTAGACTACCAACCTAGAATCTAAGCAGCTTAGTTAGATTATATTTGTTTTTCAATATTTGAATTCCTAGAAGTCCTCAATCTGCATACAAGATCGCCCTCCATGTATCTTATATATTTCACATGAAGAATGAGAATAATCATCCGATTCAACAGATTGTCCAACAAATTATTTATTAAATTAATTATTATTTATATTTCTAAATATAATTATAAAATTATATTTTTATAAAAAAATAATAATAATTGATGCCACTGCGTCAATTAATAATTTCTTAATTGATGCAAGGAGGCATCAAATACATTGACGCAACTTTGATGTTGCGTCAGACGATCACGCAACCGATTGCGTTAATATCGACGACGCAATCAATTGCATTAGTTTGGGAAAATTTTTAAACAGTATTGTGATTGGGTATATTTTTATTTTTAATTATTATTTTGATAAATTTCCTAAGACTAACCCACATGTTTTTCAGGAATTCGATCTGCAGCCTTGTAAGGTACATCATACATGGACTAAAAAGACTCGTTTGCCTTAAATTATTATTATTATTAACAGTATTATTAAACATATAATATAACGTTACGTTGAATGGAGATTAATAATAAGCTAAGTCAGTTTTTTCAAAAAAAAAAGAATGGAAATAAATGTAAAAAATGCAAATCAGGCAAAAGTGATGTGGCAGAGGCGGTGTCCTTTAGCCAGCAGTGACATGGCATTGAAGGTCGCTTGCGATGACGCGCTACCATCATCATTGATGTTGAGTCGATTGCTGATGGTGACGTGTCGTGGCCATCGCGGACTGTGATGTGGCAGTGGCCGTCCACATTTAAAAAAATGCAAAATAAAAAAATCTAAAAATTGTTTTGGTTTTAAGGAAAAAACTCCTACCGAAAAAATGAATTGGCAAACAAAGTTTTTTGTTTTTTAAAACAATAAAACTGTTTTTAAAATGTGAAACAAACAGGCCCTACTTGTCTACAGTGTTCCTTAAGTGTGTTACACGAAAGTCCAGTCAAGAACTCACCTGGAATGAGACATTTTCCTTATTTGAGGAAGATAATTTCCTCCGAAAATGGAAGGAAAGTTGCCATCTTCCAGGAAGATGGTTTTTAACATTTACCTCGAAATTCAAATTTGGCGGGAAGTTCGAACTTGACGGAAAGTTCAAACTTGATGGGAAAGTTCAAATTTGGCGAAATTTTTTTCTTCAAAAGTTCGAACTTAACAATAAAATATTTTTAAAATATATTTTAACAAAAAAATATTTTTATTATTTTGAATTAATTTCTTTTGAGGGTAAAATAGACATTTCCTAATTCCTTACCAACTACCACCTCTTCATTTTCTTCCTACCAAACAACTCAAGTCATCTTCCTCATCTTTCAAATCTTCCTTTCCATTCTTTTCCTCCTCTAAAGTTTCTTTCCTCCCAAGCTTTCTTAGAACAAACGGGTTCTAAGTGTTTTTCATGGACTCATGGCCAGGCCAACCATACCCGCCCATCCACGTGGCGTCACTTAATCCAGGTTGCTAATGGCCCTGCTGACCACAAGTGCGCAATCGCAGGTACAAAATACTAAAAAGACGAAAATGGCCACCCTTTGCTCAGGAGGACACCTCTCGGGAATCGCATCTCTGCGTTTTTCAGATAAGGTAAACAGTTCTTCGTTCACTCCGGTCCCTGTTCATGGACCACGGGATGCGCAACATCTGCTCTTTGCACTAAATTTCGTTCACTTAATATTGAAGCTAAAGTAAGAAATCTGGATTCTCTTGTCGGATATGATCGATCCTGCGGCATGTATCACCGGCGCCCAATTTCTCAAATATCATTTATATCACACTGCAATGACTCAATGCGCTATCGCATGTTCCCGTGTCCAATTTGTAGAGCTCACGGTTTCAGTAGTAAGTCGGAGTCCGCTGGGACGGATTTCCCGGTGGAAAATGCGTACGAGCTGTTAGGAGTGTCACAGATCAGTTCGTTTGCTGAGATTAAAGCGTCTTTTCGCAGATTGGCCAAGGAAACTCACCCAGACCTTGCCGAATCAAGTAGCGATTCATCTGCTTCGCGACGCTTTGTGCAAATCCTGGCCGCCTACGAGGTGCTGTGTTGATGTTTCAACTCAAAACTATTAGATTCCAGCAGGAAAATTTATTTTATTGGACGTCAAGAGCAATTATTTTCCTTTTGTGGTTGCGTAAGGTTGTGATCATATTTTTGGCCAACAGGGGTGTGCTCAGGGCCTCATATGCTCCATTAAATTAATCAGGAATGAACTAAATTCTTAAACTGATGAGGCCTTGAAAATTGTTGCGATAATTGGGTGGGAAGTTGAAGGATTGAAGTAACCAATCATATTCCCCCAAGTCTGCACCCGTGCTTTGATCACTTCGTTTGAAATGATAAACTGAATGAATGCTATGCAACAAAATGATAAACTGATTATAAACAGTTATTATCGGGAAATCTAAGTCCCAAGATATTTGATTGGTTGGTTTTCGTTTTGAATATAAACAAAATAGTATATCAATACGTATTTGTAATATGATAACATCTGTAGCAAATTGTAGAATTTATGCGTTATGAACTAGGCGGAATTTAAATTAAAAAGAAGTAGAATTCATGGCCAACGATTAAGCAAAGATGAAACTCCTAGCAAAGCTAAGAAATAAATTAGTAATAACAAGCATTGTACAGTTTATGTTGTTTCCATTTGATAACTGGTTTGATTAGATCCTAGCGACAGAAAGACTATTAGCTGAACAATGAGTCAGAACAAACTCATCATGACATCCATACAATGTGAATAGCTGTCTGTTGCTCATGCCTGTGTCATATCAATGTTATTGGAAAGTGTTGCAATGCCAGCAACGCTGTACATGGGCTTGCAGATGTTGTATGCTTGGTTTTGGCTACTCATTTTTGTGGTTTTATCCATCTCATTAGCAAACGAACAACTATCTAATGACTTTTAATACTAGAAATCTTGCTTGCCATGATATGATGGTCCGTGCACGATTGCACATAATAAGAATTGAATTTTTCTTTGCTGAAGGATTTATTCTCAATTAAAAGAATAATCTAGGATGCATTGCAGATTCTTTCAGATTCCAAGAAGAGAGCTCATTATGACAGATACCTGTTGTCTCAAAAGAAGCTTGTGGAGAAGCATACTAGGCAGGGTTCAAAATTACACTTCTATAGATCACATGAAACAACTTACAAGGAGATGGAAGTTGTTGAATGGTTAAAGTGGTACAGATTAGCTATAAATGATATTTTATCAGAGAAGAGGGTAGTAGTTGGAACAGGCTATTTTGATGTACTTGAGAGAGATTTTTACTCAGCCATACATGCGGCTTACTTTGGCCCTGAAATTGAGTCAATGGAGCTTCTCCCTGAGTGCTTTGAGGCAGAGGAAAGGTCCTCTTGTGAAACACCGGAGGTTTTGCACATAGTTTCAGGTCGTGATCTTTTTGGGATGGTTTGCCTAGCCAGTAAGAACCCAGAGATATCATCTACCAGTAATGAAAAGTTAACTTCTTTCAGATCCTTCCATCCAGGCCTATGTCAATCTATAAAGAATGCAAACATCCACACAAATGCAGAAGTTCCATATGAATTTGGAATTCCACGACTTCATGACTCTAAAATATCAAGTCATATATCAGATGCATATAGAGATCTAGAATTGCTTGTATCTGGAAGGGTGGTTGCTGTGGCCTCCAGGTTCCCTCCTGGAAGCTATTCTGATGCTGAAGTAGCAGAAGATCACATTCACGTTTATCTTAATTCAGATGAATACACCAACCCTACCAACAACTGTGATTTTAAAAATTACTTCACAAGTAGTTCAGCTGTCACACGAACTCATATAGGAACCATAGCTGGGCTTGGGACCAGTTCAGACGAGAGTTCCTGTAATGTCTATGACAGTAGAGGGGCAAAGACCCATGTGATTATGAAACACAGGACCTTGCTGGTTTGTATTCCTCCTGGCTTAACATAACTAGAAGGGCTTTCTAATTTTACATTGCCACTACTTCTTGTTCGTTATCATTTCTATTTATTTTATATATGAGAAGAAACAGGTCTCTGTTTCCAGCTCTTGCTATAAATGTAATATATGATTAATTTTTAGGTGAAGCACATGCACTGGTATCAAATTGGAGAAAAGGTTTCTATTTGTGAGTGTAGATGCACGAGAGCGAAACTACCATCAAGCAAGTAAACCTCTGTTATCTCTATTAAATCCAATTGATGTCTGAGTGAAAAGTTCATATACTAGTCAGTATAACATAATCTTTTGGTGACTCTTTGGGGCCTGCTAAATATGGTCTAATGCCATCTGTCCTGTTATTGCTGTAAATTTTCCTGAAGTGTTTATTTTGTTATTCCAATCTTTGCTAGTAAATATATATACATGTATTTTTCATGTCCTTTTAAGAACATACCGTGGTTTAACCATGCACACCAATCTTCCTATTGCTATGTTTAATGGTATTTTTGGGTTTGTTTTGATGTTGTGGGTTTGGAAACTGTTCCAGGATACTATTGATATAAAATACTTTTTTGTAGTTCTAAATCAATTTATTGCCTGTTTAGGAAACACCACAATCAATTCGAAAAAGTTCTTTTGCACTTTATGAGACAAAACTCCTCTCACATATTTATTTTATGCAGTACAAAATCATTTAAAATAAACTAATCCAAACACCCACTTAGTTTAATTAATTTGATTTTGTCATTTTTCTTCTTTAAATTAGTAGGAACATGTTGTTGATATATACTCTGAGGTAAAAGGACCAATTTGTTCACATATATGGTGAACATTGTTGGTAATATAAGAAGTCCCAGTTTTGCATGTTTTATACATTTCAAGAATTGATGGAGTGATATTGTAGCTATTATTGCTTACAACGTCTGTCTCTATAGTGATCCTAACTGTAATTATAATACCCCTGATGCAATCTCTAGCTCGAATTCTGAAAGGACCACCCTTTTCATTGGCAAAACTTATGCAAGGAAACCTAGGGAACCACATCCACTACCAGCAAAAGGGAAAGAAACCTTTTAAGGTTGCAGGGTTTGACCTTGCTTTTTTGATGTATTCTTAGGACACCTAGCCATTACATAGAGTGGCTTGGGTTATTTAGTCTTGTAACTTTCTGCACACTTTTTGGGCACTGTGCAGATGCTTTTTGCTTATATTAACTGTAGGAAGGGTGGGATCGAGGTATGTTGTATTTTATGTCAAAGTTGTAGGAGTGGGAAGTCTGGTTCTGTGTATCAGAACAGCTACCTTCTGGCTGTGGGAGTCTTAGTGCTTCGACAGATTGTTGTTTTCAGTTTTATGGCAGCTGGTTCTTGAATGTACTAAGCATTTCAGATATTAATTTGTTGGTCCCTAACAAATTCCTTTGTTCTTGGCACTGCCAATTGTTATTTAATAAAGATCTTCTCATGCACTTGTTACTGTATAAAATCAAATTGATAGAATTTTTTAACCCTCAATTGACAGATATTGGCTATTTGAGCCTCGTTGTGGTTTGCATGACATAGGGGGTTGGTATGTTGAAACGTATGGCAAAGATAAGAAAGGTCTAACTATCCCGTCTCCAAGGTTATGGGATGGCTGGGATGACGGTCAGCATTTTGAGAGGTGAGATGTTTTAGCTTTTGGCATCTACTTTTTGCCATGACATTCTAAACTACCACTGAATGGTACATATATTAATAACCTAAGGTTTTTCTTGTAAAACTGTTTTTCACTAAGGAGCAGGATGAGTGATACATCTGGCGAAGGGAAAATGACCCAAAAAAGAACTTTGAAATTACAAAATCCTAAATCAGGTTTGTTACCAAGAATTGATAAAGTAATAATGAATTCACAACTCATTTTATGGGAAATACTTGATTTGAGATTTTGTAATTTCAAAGTTTTTTTCTGTCATTCTCCCTTCATTTAATCAATTACTATATAGTATAATGATTTATAAGTAAATGCTAATATTGATGAAACACCATGGAGTATCTGTTGGGAGAAAAAGGGGAAAAAAAACACCATGGACTATCTTAAATCATATATTGTGAAATGTGGTATTTTAGATTCAACCTCATATATTGTCGCACAATCTGAGGCCTGTTTAGCATGCTTTCTTTGAACTGGCACTTTGACTTGGACACCCAGAATTTTATTTTACATATTTATTATTAAAATTATTTATTCATTCAGAATTGTTAACCTACTATTTGATGAACTTCAGCTTAGCAATAATGTATAACCTTTGGATCTTTTGACCTTTCCTTTCTCAGTAGCAGAAATACAAGTCATCTTCGTAAACCTCATACCGATTCATCTTACATATTTGAACTGGTTAATAAAAATTTTGGAATTCATGTGCATTATACTGACTTTCTTGTTTCTACTATCTGCAGAAGACTTCATCCAGCAATGTATCTACTTGCTCTTGCTTATAGGACACTTGATCTTGAATATGCCAAAGTAAGAAAGCAAACATTTAGGAAAGCTGTGGAAGGGCATCTGTTTAGAATCCTTCGTTGGTGCAAAAGACTTGGTTAATGAAGAAACATGTTGCTCTGGCAACGAATCAATTTCATTGCTAGATCACTTTGGATGGGTTAATGGATTCACTACTACTGTTTATTCAGTGATTTCAGAAGAGTTTGACTTGTGAAGCGGCATTGATGCTGTGTTCTGTTGTCAATGTTCTGAAATGTCATTAGAAGCATCCGATCTGTGTTTACTTGACATGTTATTTTTTATTCTTGTGATGTTGGATGTGTTGGTCAAATACATGAATAGGGTCAAAGGATAGGCTGCTGATGCTGCTTTAATGTCTCAGGAACTAGTGTCCTAAAGCCAAGTTGCACTGGCGCTGATTTTTCTGAAAATAATAGTCTCCAAAGTCATTTTCTGGAAATCTTGATGAGGAACGTCAGTGCAAATGTAAGGTAAACATGTTCAGCAATTTTATTAGCTGGAATGGCACCTTGGTAAATTAAATATATTATTCTCATGCTTATGTAGATGTTGTCCCTATAGGCGGATCTTTCTTTACTGCCATGCTCTATCTGCTCTTGCTTTTCTTGTTCACATTTTTCCTTTTAAGTAAAGTATGTATGTCTTTCCCCTTGTACCGACTTGATTTACAAGTAGTCAATATGACATTCATTAATTCGTGTAATTGCAAAATTGGGCACAAATCTTAAGTTTCTTCTCTTTCTATTTCAGCAAATTGTCACCGTCAAGTCGTGAGAGTCCCACATCAGCTGGAAGTGTGGGGTTCTTGGGGCATATATAGTAAGGTGTGCCTTGAGTGCGCTTTTGGGGAGAGAGTAATGACCCTGTAACAGTGGTATCAGAGCCACCTTGCTCCAAGTCCGTTGTGGTGCCCACTTTTGGATGGAATGGGGGTGAACCCCCACTCGGTGATGGGGGCATCACCTAGTTGGGTCGGGGGGCTTGTCATGGCCTCGTAGTGGAAATCCCACATTGGCTGGAAGTGTGAGGTTCTTGGGGCATATACAGCGGGGGTGTACAACACGCTTGTGGGGGAGAGAGTAATGACCCCGTGACAATATGCTAGCATTTACAATCTATCGAACGCCGTAAATTTTTTAACTAATGGAATGAAACTTGGGGCATTTAAGCCTCTGCGAATTGTAAGCTGCTTTAACAAATTGAGTTGATGTGCATATTATATCTGGCTTTACTTGAGTAGATCCTCCCATTTGCAGTACTGGCCACCTGCCAATGCTCGATAAAACCTATCCCTGCAGTAGACGGGTCTTCCATCGGCAGCCTCAGCAGCAGCTGCTGCGAGATCATCATCAGCTTTCACCTCCACTGGCAGTTTCAGCAACTCCTCTTTTCTACAACGTTTATCAGACAATTGTCACAGGCACAGGAAAAATAAGCCGGATTATACTACAGGATCTTCATTTGTCTTTCTTTACCTTAAGTTGAACTTTGTACCAACTTTTGGAGCTTGAGCACTTGACGTATCTTCCTTTGTGGCAAAGGAGGTTTTTATCAAGTTTTCCACTGGTGTAGCAAAGATAAACAACGTGACTCCAGTAACAAGTAATGCTCCTATCCCTAGTAACGTTTGCTTCAGCAGTTTAATGACTGGTTTAACCTGTACACATGGAATATCAAGTCCCTAGTAGATATAGAAATCTTTAATGCTCTGTTAACGATTTATTCTCAAAAAAGTTTCCCCGCATCCTCCTCAAAAAAAAAAAAACATTTCCCTGTCGCCCTGCATGCACAGGGGTGGTAATATTTGTAGACGTAGATGCGAGTTAAAATGTATTTTTGAAACGCGCTGTAAAATTTCGGATGTTTTTGTTTGCCTGAGCTATAAAATATCTAGTATAGCATACAGCTTTCCAGGCACACAACCGAAGTCTTCGTGCTTTAATAACTAAATGCCATGAAAAAATTTAATAGATTGGTACCTTGTAAGAACCCAATAGTCTATCACGAGCCAGGATCTGCAGAGAAGGTTTAGACAACTCTTCAGTGTACTATGCAAGAAATGAGAGAAATGACGGACGTGGTGCTGCTTCCTGTTGCTGTCAAGTAACTTGATATTGTTTGGCCAGTGAAAAATACCCCTCTGGTTCTAATTATAGTTCTAATTATAGGACGACGTTTGAGAGTTGATATTGGTCACAAACATATCACATAGTTCAATCTTTTCTTAATTTACTCTAATTGATGTTACCTTAACAATAATGAAAGAAAAGAGGGGATATTGGAATTAAGGAAAATGCTTAGGGTGTTTTAAAAAATACATGTCATGTTAATTAACTTAATCAACTTCCTTAATCTAATCCAATTACATAAATATGTCTTATATTTAAGACCGGACGAGCGTATAGGTTTATAAACCGTATAGACAAAATAGATCCCCATACAGACTAGATGTCCTAGGGTGTTCCAAAAAATACATGTCATATTAACTAACTTAACAAACTCCCTTAATCTAATCCAATTAGGTAAATATATTTTATATTAATAACCTGTAGAGTATATAGGTTTATAAACTGTATAGAGAAAATAGATTCCCATGCCAGCTGAAAGCATGTGCCGATCAATCAATAAACATATAGTACTGATTATAACCAAGAGTATGTTTAGTTTTAAGGTAAAAACAATATTTTTTGTTGTTGCCATTTTATGTTAAAAATAATCATAGTTTAGTGAACACGTTATAAGTTCAGCCTTTTGTTTTTCCTGAATGGATTTACTTATGCCCTTGTCAACGAAGCTGGTTTATAAGCAAGTGCCAAGAAATACCATACCTCAGGCGGCTTCACCCACATCTGTCCATCATACCATCCACTTTCTTCATAAGGAATGACTGCTGAGAGAAGTCGGTCACCAACATAACTCCATCCCTGCCATATCACTTCAATGATCAGGACATTGGATGGTAAAGATAATAAAGCGTTAGAGTTCAGCTAAAGCCACCTTATATAGTTATATATATATATCAGCTATGTCTATAATGATTTATATATTGGCCGTGCGCATGGTTAAAAGTAAAATTATTGAGAGGATTAATTAGAACTTACCAGATAAATCCTTAAGACAATCAATGATACTACGAACAGTGTTCCTGTTCCAGCAGCTAGTATAAATTTTACTGGGTCCTGCACGGTTGTAAAACACAACTACCGGCTGAAGGAATGCACATTTTTATGCGTGTAATTGCGTGCATCGAAATCTAATTTTTGTAATCTAATTCAGGTCCATATAATAAGGCCTTCTTCCTTACTTTAGAAGGATTAAAGCTCGCAGCAGCGATTGGCGCTCCAAGAACTGTAAACACAAGTAACCAGAGCCCTCCTAAACGACCGAACAAGGAACCCTGTCCCAGTTCGCCCCATGAATACAGCACACTGTCCTTTAGAGATGCATACTCATTTACCTGTTACACAGGAAGTGGATGATAACAGTTTTAGCATACGGATTTTCTCTTTTTATCAACAGCGAAAAGTTCAGAGGATTAAAACTTTCAGCTTTAACGCACATGTATAAAACGATACTTACCGGCCTCTGCTCGAAAGGGACCTCAATTTCCAACCCTGGATCCCAGCTACGTCCTGGAGACCTGCTTGTTCCTCCATCCATCTCATCTTTAATGGCCTTTATCGATATCAATCGAGTCAATCTCGAAGCTCTATGCTTATGGATGATCAAGGAGCCATAGCTGCTTCTTGGTCTGACTTGCCTCGCACTTGGTATTAAAGAGCAGTAAACATTTAGTCTGAGCATTTACTTTTATTGAACTTGAGCTATATTGTAAGTTTTGCAGGGCTGCGTTGTGGTACCTATTCTCGTGGAGGAGGAGGAAGCCGATGTTATAGCGATGATTTTAGAGAGTTCATTTGGGGACCACATATTATTTACGTGGAGGAGAACAACCCCCACAACGAAATAAAAAATTTGCACCTTTTGCTGATTTTCAGGGAGCTTCCGATTCGTTGTGGGGACAGGCCATCCACGTGGGATTCTTATTTGCCGTTCATCTTATGGGCTTTGCACTCATATTATCCGATCTATAAAATGTCTTTCGGGCTTTTTTCTTTTTTGTGATTTAACGGAGAGGGAATGTCCTTGATTTTTTCTTTGGGTTAAGTAGTAATTTTGTCTTGAAAGTAGTAATTTTGTCTTGAAAGTTTTTTTTTGGTTCAATTTTACTCTGGAAGTATTAAAAGGTACCAATGTTACCCTCCTCTGACAATAGACATTGACAGAGTTACAAAACGCTCGAGTGTGACGCCTCACACTGGAGTGTGTACGGACGTTTTTTTAATGAGTGTCGAGTGTGCATTTTAGAAAAAAAAATCGTCCGTACACACTCGAGTGCGAGACATCACATTCGAGTGTGCTAATATTGTCGTGTGTCTCATGTTAGGGAGGGTAACATTGTTACCTTTTGATACTTCCGAGATAAAATTGAACCAAAAAAAACTTTCAGGGTAAAATTACTCCTAAGATGTATTTCCAGAATAAAATTACCACTTAACCCTTTTTCTTTTGGGCCGTGGAGAAAAGGGGTCTATTCGTTGAAGCAACGTGGCGACTGTTGCCTTGCACGCAAAATCTAACTTTGTTTGAGTTACTTGCACGCGATTGGAACGAGCAGCAAAAATCTAGGAAGAGCAATTCCACGGTGTTAATATATGAATACTGGTATACTACCATTATTTTAAGGGAAAATACCTTTAAGGTCCTCAGAAACCAAGAAAATATCAAAAAAATCTCAGAAAAAATTCTAATTTAAAAAAGGTCTCAAGGAATTGATAATGCCCACATATAAAGTTGTTAATACCCTACTAAAAGAGTCATCAATGAGACCTTTTTAATATTAGAATTTTCTCTGGAATTTTTTGTTTGATATTTTCTTAGTCTCTCAGAACTTTAAAGAGATTTTCCCTTATTTTATTTTATTTTTTTAAAAAAGCATGCGCGCTACCTTGCGGATTTCTAAACTATTAAAAAAATGTAATTTAAAATCGAAAAATGAGGAAAAATATATAAATCAGTTCATTGAGGAATCCAATCGACTTTTCAAGTTAAACTAAGTTCATGTGGAATGGACATGAACTAAAAGAGTGAAAGTAAATAATTTATGTTCTAATTCAACTTTTTCGCAAACGAGGGTACGTGTAAGGCGCCTTTTGATCACATAATGCTGAAGACAGGAAAGTGAATCTCTTTAATTATTATGTAGCTTGCTCTCTATACGACGGTTAGAAATGGTCCTAATAAAGTCCATTTTGTCTACTATTCCTTCATAGACGACGCATATTAATTGTGATTCTCTTGAAAACTATGATAAAAGAAATTGAGAAGAGTGCAGAGGTTTTGGGGGGAATCATCCTGTGAAGGAAAAGTGTAGTCGCAGGGAACAAGGTAACAAAGCCATGGAAAAAGGAGGTCGTGCAATCATGAACATTTGAATAAAGGTTTTGTTTTGAAGCTTTGTTGAGAACTGTTTTTTTTTGGGTAAAAGGTACCCTATATGCCCTATGGGTCAGAGTCCTCAAACAAACAAGGCTGTCGCAATGACAGATTCCCCCAACCTAATAAGAGCGCCAAAAGGACAGCCATCTGATATACAGGAGCATGTTTATACATCCATGTACTCCAACTACAGCTACCGGCCACCAGATTATACATTGCACGGCCGGGGCAGCTTCATCTACAAACGAATAAAGTTAAAAGATAAGGAAATATATTCATGTACTCCAACTACAGCTACCGGCCACCAGATTCGCGCGTTTTTTTTAACTAATGTTTTCTATACAGTAATTTAAAAAATTATGCACACTACATTGCACGGCCGGGGCAGCTTCATCTACAAACGAATAAAGTTAAAAGATAAGGAAATATATTCAATCGATTCAATAAGCACTATATCTAACCCTTTTTTTTCAATAAAAAGTTTAGCCTAACTTTTCAATAATAAACGGAAAAAAAAAAACTTCAAACCTTTAAGAGCATGGACCATTTATAGATTTTCAAGATAATAGCTCTCCCCCAAGTATTTATGGATGAGATACCTAAGAGGATCTGATATCACAAAGCACCAGGACTTGACCTAGGAGCGATACCTAGGGCCTACGTACCCTGAAGAGGAATCAAAGTCCACGTAGTTCAATTATACGGGAGGCGTTTAGCCAAGGGGGTGGTGTGTGTGCTCTGTGTGCAGTGTATGCAATTCGAGAGAGCTTAGAAGATGTGTCTCTTTAAGTTAACCAATTATATATAGAGGCTACCTTAGGGTTAGGGTTTGGACTTGTTGGGCCTCTTATGCCTCCAAGTCCAAGTGTATGAGATGTCTTCTGTTGGGTCACACCTTGAATGAGCCTAGTATTTTATTCCATAACAGGGTGACTGGTCCTTCTCACTTATTTTTAATCGGGCACTGTTATGAGTGAATTCTCACTGACAGGAGAACCAGAAGCATGTGATGGGTTACTTATGCATATGCTAGGGTAACTTATTCCCGTATTTTTTGAATAAAAAAAAAAAATATAAACGACACCTTCCGCTAAGCACAATATAGCTGGCTCGATAGATATTTCCTCGCTATAAAAGGAGCTTCGTTTTAAATTAAACATTATAAAATGATTGATGGCTTAGAGTTTAACGATGAACTGATGAAGATTCATCCCAACATATATTGCGTAAATAAACTGTTAATTATAATATTGAATAGTTCTTGTTTTCAACATTACTTCTATGCATATGATACATCTTTATATTAATTTTAATTTATAATTACTGTAGATATATGCGTTTTAAAAAATCTGAAAAATGAATAATATTATTTAACATATACTACCTTCTGTCCTAATTATAGGAGTAATGCAAATTGCACTACAAGAGTGTTCCTATAATTAGGGCCGAAGAGAGTAGATACTTGAGTTGTTAATAACCTTCACCGAAGCTTTGGTAGCTAATATCCTTTTTTGAATTTTTCAAATTAAAGTTGTTAATATAGATACTTGAGTTGTTAATAGTGAAACTAAAGTTGTAAATGAGGTATTTGTTGAATATTTTTTAACACTAGAGCTCCGGTGGCTAATTTTTTTTTTAAAAAAAAAAATTCTTTGACTAAAGTTGTTAATATAAATATTTGAGTTGTAAATAGTGATACAAAAGTTGTTAATAATCTTCATCGGAGCTTCGGTGGCTAATATCTTTTTTTGAATTTCTCAGACTAAAGTTGTTAATATAAATATTTGAGTTGTTAATAACATTCACCGAAGCTCTGCACGACCGGTCGCCAGCAAGGTCACTAGAGCTCTGGTAATGGCCGCCACCGCTAGAGCTCTGGTAGTTGGCAATAAGGGTGAACAAGTGACCCACAACCCGCCCAACCGCCCGCGGCCCATGAATTTTTTCCCGGATTAAACGGGCGGGTAACGGGTTGAGACACGGGTCACCCCATGCCCGCCTGTTACCCGTTTATATATTTTTTTAATTTTTTTACTCCCCTTAGACTTCAGATTGTGAGAGTCACGGGTAGAGATGTGGAGTCGGAGACATAGCGCAGAGCAGGTGCAGAGGACTCTATACAGTGAATTGATGAACAAGTAACTTCAACATGTTTACCACTGTTCATGAGTTGTCATTTGATAATTAATTAATTATATTTCTAAACATACTGTATGCCAAAAGAAAACACAAAAGCTCTGCATACATACTTTCGCCATGAATAATTCAAAATTATATTAGACTTTAAAATCCAACCAGGTTATTAAGGTTGATATAATTAAAAAGAGTATGTGTATTATCATTATAATATATCAAACGGAAAATAAATTATTCAATGGAGGATTATTGAGTTTTTTTTTAGTTTGGTATTATCCAATCATTTTTTAAGGAGGAGAAAGAGAGGGGAAAAGATATGCTTCAATCGAAAGGCTATTTCAATTTTATTTTTTAAAGCTGGAAATGGGTGAAATAGTTGTTAAAATGCTTCATAATCTATTAGTGTTCTATAATAATAAATACAAGAAATAACAGTTAGTTAAAATTGTAACTTTTGTAACCATATACAAGAGAGACATGGTTAAAAGGGGGTGGGGAAAGCTAGTGAGGATAGTAATGAAGAAGCAAGATGGGGTTTAATAAATGGAGAAGAGAAGGTGAATTGATGAGTCTGTTGAATCTGAGCAGTGAATTGATGAATTTTTATGATTGAAGTTGTTAATATTGGTTGTGATTATTGAGCAGCAAAAAACGCGAGGTAAATATGTTCTGGAGACATATTTATTGTGAGTATCTGAGCAGTGAACATGAACACTTGTTGTGATTATTCAGCAGCAAAAAACGGCAAAAAAAAACTGTTCTGGCCCCCAAAAAAACTCAACAAAAAGAATATAATCTAGGCCAAAAAAACTGTTTTGGCCCCCAAAAACCTGTTTTTTTAAAGCTCAGCGCGCCTAAACGGTTCCCTAGACCCGTTTACCCCGTACCCGTTTTATACGGGTTAAACGGGTTTGGCACGGGTACGGGGTGCCCCGTACCCGTTTATTTTAAACGGGCGGGCCACGGGTTACCCCCAGGGCAGCCCCGCCCGCCCGTTGCTCAGCCCCGCCCGCCCGTTGCTCACTCCTAGTTGGCAAGGTATTTGAGGATTTTTTATTTTTAAAAAAATAAGAGTAGTTAAGTAATTTCTCAAATTTTACAACATCCTAAAATTCCAAATCAACCATATTGAAATTATTAAAATTCAACGTACTTATTTGGTTTTTACCAATTTTGATGGTATTTTTATGTCTTTTTCCTTTTTTAAAACTAATACAAAATTCTAAGTTTCACTAAATTAAACAATAGTTTTCTCAATTTTCATTTTTCACAACTTGCACATATATCTATGGTAAAAAATTACACAATCTTCAATTATGTAAAAATCATAATTTTTCTTAAAATCAACAAAAAATTTAATTAAAAATAGAATTATATAATTTTAATAAAACTCAAGGTTTTATATGTTAAACCAAGAAAGTTTATATGATTTATTTTTATTTTAGAAGAAATTTATGTGGGTTAAAACATTCATTTAATGTTAATAAAATAAAAAAATTAAGTAATATAATCTATTATATTCCAAAAAACATGAAATGAATTTAATGTTTATTTTTATGAAAAAGCTTTTTTTTTCTTACCTGAGAAAAGAGTCTAATTGACATTGATAATATAAATCGGATAACTTGATGATATTAAAATAAAAATTAGAAAAATATAAATTTAACATTATTAATTAAATAATATACTAAAAATATCTTTGGATGGAAAAGATACAGTCATGTCATGATGGGTGATTTTGATTTTGATTCTAATTATGAAGGGAAAAACACTTCTCATGTTGTAGGAGAAGTATTTTCTCATGTCACACACACATAAAATGGTGGGACCCACACACACACATATATAATTAGCATTATATATATGTGGGTCCCACCATTTCATGTATATGTAGGAATCTTCTTCTTCTCATGAAATTATGAATACAAGAGATAGTGTAAGAGGATTGATAAGGGGTAATTTAGTGATTTTAAATTTATATTATGATGTTTAATCCTTCTATGTAATTAAAAATTTTATGATGTTTTATAATAAATATTATTTTCTTTATATCCTTTATTTTAATTTCCCCTGTAAATTAAAAGCTCACAAAAATACAGTAGTGAAAAGAAGGTAATAAATCCTCACATATCGTAAAAGTGGGTAATAGAAGAATCTCATTTAAAAAGGACGGGGAAATGTGATTCGAGAAAGAGCGTCTCACTGGGGTCCAGTTGTCCAAGTCCCACGAATAACAGCCCCAGCGAGGCGAGGCTCGTCTCGTCTCGTCTCACGGGATTCCGTTGTGGGCCAAACAAAATTTGACAACAGCATATTCAAAGTCAGTGCGTCTGTAGTCATCGGTGTCTTAATGCGTCAATCCAATGAAGGATATAAAGTCTTGAGGAGACTGGATTTCATTTAACTCAGCCGATCAACAAACCATTAACCATCTGGATCTTCGTTGGAGAAAAGGAGCAAACCGAACTTCTTCTGCATTTGAATTTCGGAGAAGGAGCACTCTTCAGAATCCTAATGAAGGCGAAAACGGTAAAAGGAAACTGGAGCTGGAGGACGAAGAAGTTCGCCTTGCCTTCTGTTTTCCTCATATGCATCTTCTTCTTCCTCGCTGGATTCTTCGGCTCTAGTCTCTTCTCTCATTCTAAGGTCTTTCTTCTTAATCATAATCATATTTTTCTTATGCCTTTCTCTGATTCTCTCTCTCATTTGGAAAATACCTGAGATACCGGTCCATGAGTATTGGCAGGAAGATTTGTATGGCGTGAGGCCGAGACCGAGGTTGCTTGAATCGACGACGGCGGAGGCTGATAATTATTTGTTGCCTGCTGGAGAGTCCGGTGATGATTCTATTACCTCGATTCCTTTCCAGGTGCGCAATTTTGTTCATCCAGCGTTCTCAATCTTTTTAGAGGAAACGTTTCAATGCTGGATTAGTTAACATCTGAATTTCATCTGCTGAGTCGATACGACATTTTAGGATTTCTTACCGGCAAAAGTATTTGTTTCAATGCGTTCAGAACTTCAGATGATCCCGAATTTGGTTAATTCAAACTAGTATTTGGTTTCATAGATGTTAATGTGTAAGAGCAGATCTCTCAAACTATTTCTGATGGACAATTGACTTCAAAAACTTGAGTCATTAATGAACGAGTCCAAATACACACACACACATATTCGGTTTTTCTTGATGTGGAAGTAGTTCGCGTGTATTGATTCTAAAATAAAGTATATCGTGCTTGTGTTCCTTAGGTTTTGAGCTGGAAACCGCGTGCTCTGTATTTTCCTAAATTTGCAAGTGCAGAACAATGTGAAAGCGTAATTGGTATTGCAAAGGCAGGCCTCAAACCATCAACCCTGGCATTACGCAAGGGAGAAACAGAGGTGAATACAAAAGGCATTAGAACAAGGTACCGTGTGTGTAGACGCAGAATAGTACCATATAACTTTGCCATAAACTGAACAGAAAGGGAAATAAACTGTAGGCTACGTTGAAGGATTCTAGAGATTCTCAACTAATTCCAAAATTCATGATGATTCTGATAGGGATTATAGTTAAACGTTTCATATATTTCACCATCCTCAAATTCGAATGTGCTCAGATTGATTTTCCTGATATCTACTCTCTTACATTTCGCTTCTAACCTAAATTATGGAGTCTTTGACCAAGATACGAGTGCATCTTGTTATGAACTACCTGAGTTTTGACCTCTTATCTGGAAGACTAGACCTTATAATGAGCAGTATGGAAGTTTTGAAATGAAAGGAATTTTAGGCCTTATGTAGTTTTTGGATGACAAGTTTTACAAGTTCAGTGCCTTTTAAACTGAGTCACAGTGCTCAAGATCATGATATTACACTGATGTTTTGAACTCTAAGACTCCACCCTGGAAAAATTTCAAATCATATATGTTTTATATGCGCTCGCATGGAGAAATGAAGTATAAAAGGGAGGCCCACAACTTATTGGGAGTTTCAGTTCTGGAGGTTTGGGTATCATGTTGATATTTTTATTACCTCTTAATATTCTTGATGCATTTTATGTCGTGCCGTCCAATCAATCATATCATAAGCGCATAATCTCTATTTTTCTTCTGTGAACAGCTCAGGTGTTTTTCTTGGTGCTTCTGATGACAAATCTGGGACTTTAGATGTCATAGAGGAAAAAATTGCCAGAGCAACTATGATTCCCAGGAGTAACGGGGAGGTAATATCCTACTAAAATCTGCCTGCCAAAAAGGGAATCTAGTAAATATTTTGCTTGTGTTTTATTTCATTGTTTGACTTTGTATATGTGACAATTGCTGTTATATGATTCCTTCTTTCTAGCAACTGGTGTCATCAGTCATGTCCATTACTTTGAAATGTAAATGTGGTTATATTGGGGAAGAGGAGAGAAGGTCTTCTGGGCTGGGGTTGATGGAAGGGCTGTCCGGGTTTTTCCTATTTTGAACTGGCATGTACCTCTTGTTTTTGTTCTGGATCTTCTGCAAGACCCGTTCTTAGGTTTTGTTTTCCTCCATGTTTGTGGCTTCTGAGCCTTCCATTTGGAGCACAATGTGGAGGGAAAGAATATGAGAAGAAAGGAAATGAGAGGAATCAAAATGTGGGAGTAGAACATAAATTTATTCTCTCATGTTTGAACGAGGAAATGAAATTGTAGAGAAAACTTCAAAATCACCGTTTATTCTGATTTCACCGGTTTTGGGGGAAATGACCATTATGAAGTTTAGATGAACCATTTTTCTCATTTTCATTCTTATTCCTTTTCTTTTCATGGAACAAGGTAAAATAACTTCCACTGTTAATTTCCCTCTGCTTGCACCCATTCAAATAAATCAGAAACATGCTAATCATTACTTTCTATATGTTTTTCCTTTTTTTTGGTCTTGGACTGTATGATAAATCTGCACAGAAAATTGTTAGACGGTGAACTTGTGTTAAATCACGATCAATGGTTTGTTGGTAGAACTGTTATGAACTTATGAGTTATATGTTGCATCAGTGCGGGAATTGGAGCAGAGTTAAGACTGTTAAGGGAGTAATGTGATGTTCACATGAGATCAGAATAATGGGGTCTTCTCTAAAATCATGCATTCTAACTTTCAATTGTTTGTTCTTTTGCTGAAGTTCCAGAGATTATATAGTCATTTTTAAACATCGTCCGGGTAGTCTGCACTCTACAGAAGTCGTTTTCAAAGTTTAGCTCCTTTCTGTTTTTTCTCTTGCAGGAAGTTACAGAATTGAGCAACCCCACTGCCAATAGGCAGAGTGAATACAAGATTAGATGTTTAATCTGACCTGAGTCAATTACTGTTTCTAATGATAATATCTTCATTTTCCAGTGATACTATATGTTTTTTTTTTTCTCAATATAAATTTGCCATTTGTGCAACAAATATCTTCTCCTATGACTGGAAAGATCCATCTATCGTGCCTTTTTTGTTGGCGTCGGTACTTGTAGTTATTGGCAAGGGTGGTGGGCTAATAGAATCATTTAAGATAAACTTTATACAAAATGGGAAATGATGGAGGTTTCTAATTAAGGCACGTCTATTGCTGGTTGAAAACTAAAAATTCAAAAAGGAGGGAAACGGTAGTCATATCAAGACTTGTGTTTTTACTCTTCAACTATTACATTGCGTTGATTGGGCTAGCCTTCCCGGGCTTTATATTATCTGCAATTCGGAGCTTTTTGGTTTTGTTGAATTTGCAGAGTTTTTATTTTCAGGGTGATTTTTAAAATTGTCTGAGGAATCACCATGTTTCAGGCATTCAATATTTTGCGCTATGAGATTGGACAGAAGTATAATTCTCATTATGACGCTTTCAATCCTTCCGAATATGGCCCTCAAAAGAGCCAAAGGGTACGTTTGAACTAAAATTAGTACACTCTCATTCATTAATGTTATTTGTGATTTAGTTGGGATGCGGATAGTGGTCATGTTCACGCACCAAAAAGAGGACTCATTAGCTTCTACCGGCTGATATTCATTGAAAACTACTGATGACACTTTTTCTTACTTGTTAATTCTATCAAGCCCCCGGTCCCTTGATTGAACCGGTCATATGATGCCTCAACCGGTTCTGAGGACCTTTTATGATTGATTTATTCTGCCCAGGGTCCAATCACAAGTGCCTTAACTTTCCTACCTCCTGAACTTAGACCTGGATATCGTACAGATTAATTGGACATCTGTTATCTGCATTATGGCTACTGTTCTTTAAGCTCGATTAGACCAAAGATAACTCTGTCAAGTGTGTGCACTCATGAGAAGCGTCAAGGGAAAGTTTGCAAAATCAAGTATCCCAATGTGTAACTAGTATGTGGCTAAAAAATGTGTGTACCCTGATGAGGCGGACGTGGTTCTTATTCCCACAGTTCCGAGCGGTTGCTTAGATATGTTTTTGAAAGACCTTTCGGTCTGTCATTCCTAGTTCCTAGGTTTTATCTTGTTTTTGGGGCTTGATTTCTTTTATCTTGTCCCTTTCTCTTTATCAAGCTTAGGCTTGCCTACTTTTCTCAAAAAAAAAAAAAAAATTGTGTGTACCCATAATCTAAATACTTTCTTGGAGGAGTGGCACTTAGGTGTAAAAAAAATCAATTTAATGACAATGTAGTTCTAAAAAATTTTGCTGAAAAATAAGTTGTAAATATTAATTTTTTTGTTGTTGATATTTTTCTTTCTATACCTAAGTTCCTCCTAATGTGATTTTTGTTTTTTTAAGGAAAAAAATATTATAATTAATCTCTTGAAGTTATTTCTTTCTTTCTTTTTTTGTTTTTTTCAAGTTACTAGGTGCTACTATTATACTACCAGTTCATTTCTTAATTAGTTTTGGTTAACCATGCAGCTGGCTTCTTTTTTGCTGTATTTAACCGATGTTGAGGAAGGTGGGGAGACCATGTTTCCATTCGAGGTAAAATCCATTTTGCCAGGGTATATTGAGTCCCACTTTTAACAATTTTACGGGGATACTTGAGTAAACGAATTAGCTAATCTGCAGGATGGCCAGAATATGGATGGCAGCTACAATTACGAGGAATGTGTTGGTTTACGAGTAAGACCTCGCCAAGGAGATGGGCTCCTATTCTATTCAGTGTTCCATAATGGTACAATTGACCCGGTTAGTATATTTACCACTTTCGATATTCGATAGAATCTCTTTATGATGTTTTTCATATCATGCTCTAGAAAGGTTTTCCAATTGAAAAATTCATTCACATAGTGTTGTAAGATATGGGAATAAGCTGATAAAGAAACAAAATATAAAGTATGCACATGCCTACAACAGAAAAGAAAAGAGAAATCTTTCCGGGGAGACTGATTAAGATATTTCCCTAAAGCCGGTGTTAGCAAATAGCAAATCAGGAGGCTAGCAGGCTGAGTTTGAAAAGTTCCTGGAATGCTAATTATGAAGGAAAAACAATCACTCCATGCCAATGATAATATTTTTAACACTGGTTATTTTGGTTCCAAAATATGGATCCTCGCGGGATGGTCTTTTACTTCCCCCCGTTTTCGGTAGGGGAATAAGTATATTATGAAAATGGGTGATAGTTGTAAAAAAAAGGTGGGTGTGAAGATGGCAATGAAATAATAAATTTATATTTTTAGTATGATGTAAAAAATAAGATTTTTTATTCAAATGATTTTTAATACACGGGAATTATAAGATGATAAATTATGGATTGAAATATGCTGTATAACTTATAAATAATGGGCACAAGGTATTAACTTCTAAATAATATGGATGAGGTTGAAGCCGAAAACTAGTTGTTACCAACGCATCCTAAATAAGGCTATTATCATATTTATTATAATAAACTATACTAACTTTCTTAATCTAATTAAATTAGTTATACAAGTCTTATAGTGTTGTATAGGTCCTACATTAATAATCCTATCGAAGGAGTACAAAATATTGTTTCAATTTTAATTTATGTTTCATTGTTATAGTTATTTATTTGTAATTATATAACTTCATATTATATAAATCTTGGGAAAAGTATTTCTCCTGGGAGATAGAGTTATCTCCAGTGACTCCAAAACTACGTCGTTTTGAATTAATGAAGGGTGTGTTAGTAATTTTAGGTGAATTAATGAAGGGTGTTTCGGTAAAATTTATATGATTAAAAATAAACAAAATTACAGAAACACCATTCATTAATCCAAAACGTCGTAGTTTTGGGGTCACTGGAGATAACTCTATCTCCTGGAGAAATCCTTTACCCTTATATCTTCTAAACTTTATGGTAAAAATTATCAAGTTAGTATTTACTTAATATTTAACATTTGTTAATTTTTTATAGGAAATATTTGGTGAAAACTCCTTATTTAAAAAATTTTATTGGTAAGAAGGATTTGAATTAGGGTACATATATTTTTTGTGCATGAAATTCTGCAAAATATCAATACTTTATATGTATAAAACATATCTTTTAGTCAATAAAATTTTTAAACATAGACTTGTCATCGATTTTCCTACTGTTTGCAAAATCTAGTTAAAAATATACCTTTCAATCCTTAATATAAGACCTTAATGTAAGATCCACTTTGTGTCGTCGTTTTTAGATCTTATATTATGGAATAAATACTCCTTCCGATCTTAATTATAGGAACTATTTACCAAAATTTGTAGAGATTAAAGAGAGAAGTTAAATTAGTTAATTATAATTATCTTTTGAAAATACCTCTGCTGAAAATTGAAAATTACATCAAGGCAAAATAATAATAAAAAAAAAACTAATGGGTAAAACCCAAAACCCAATGCACGGGACGACATGTGTTAATAGGACATGTGTTAATAGGCATACGTCTTATCATTCGTCAATTAAATTTAAAGTACATGTGTTAATTTTCTGGTGTCTCCTGTGTTAATTTTTCTCATAATATCCTATTTATCAAGGTATTTTATCTGCATACATTAAATTTACGTTGTTAATCGGCAAGGACATTTTTGAAAAAGCGTTGCCTTGTATTTGAAATTAGAATCAGATGGAAGATTTATCTGCATACACGGTGACCTATACCCCTTTTTTAATTATTAAAAAAAAACAGTATAATTGATGTGTATATGCTATTAATGAGTTACAAATATTATTTACTTTATAGAATATATAGATGTATTATTAAATTATTATTGAGAAAATACCAATAAGGCAATAAGGGTATTTTAAGAAAAAATTGACAAAAGTTAAAACTTGGTCTTATAATTAGGACTAAAACAGTAAAACCAACTTCAAACTGTGTTCCTATGAGGAAATAATAATAGATGGAGGTAGTATAAGTTATTCTATTTATTGGGTCGTCGTTTTTGCAAATTGATCGACTTTCTTCGAATACTGGAACAGACATCACTACATGGGAGCTGCCCTGTGATAAAAGGGGAGAAGTGGGTGGCAACAAAGTGGATTAGGGATCAAGAACAATACGATTAGATGTACTGTACTTGAGATTTCGATGCAAAATTTTAAGTTGATCCTAGTTTTCATTCCTCTGGAGCTTTGATTCGGGTTCATTTCTGGCACTCATGTAGGCTAATACTTATCCTCCCTCCTCTCCTTAGTATATGATATATCCTCAGTATAATATATATATTCAGAGTTAATCTTAATCTTAGATATAAAACATAGTTTTTATATTTGTCAATTTTTCTTCTTCTAATTTATCTCCATTGATGTTCTCCCAACATTAATCATGAAGAAGAGGGAATGATGTAATTAAGGAAGATGAGTAAAGTGTTTTAATAAATATATATCATGTTAACTAATTTAATTACATTAATCTAATCAAATTCAATAAATATGTCTTATCTTGAGGATACTAAAAAACTTTTGACAGCTATTCTATTCCGTAGCACACACGAGTCTATTGTGTCTGGTGAAATCATGGGGGAAAATGTGAACATCAGAAGCTGCTGAGAATGTACAGGAAATCAGGAATAATGCAAATTATCACGGTGTCATGCTTTAATTAACTCTAACAGCTTGTCAAAAGCATAATAACCAATTAATGGCTTTATAGATTTCAAATTATTGCGAGATCTCCAAAATATGCATACCCTTAAAACATCCATATGCTCACTGTTCTTTTTATAAATTACAAATAACCAAAATATGTAGATTAAAAAATTGGTTAAATTTGGTTAAACATAGATGTGTAAGAAATATATATATTTTCAAATATACCTATAGAGAGGGTGAGAGGGAGAGAATGAGTGAGAAAATAAAGGAGAAAACGTGTGAAAAATAATTAGTAGAGACAAACAATTAGAGGTAAAATGAAAAATTTGCATTAAACCAAAGGAGTACATTATAAAACAGGTTTAAAGAGCTCCATAATGCAATCTATAATGTTACTCTTTTTATCCTTAATGTAAAACCTAAACTTATTTAATTAGATTAAAGAAGTTAGTTAAATTTGTTTATATGACATTATTTTCTAAAACATTCTACTCATCTTTCTTAATTTCATCCTTACTTTGGAAAAAAATGATAAATATGCAAAATAGGTCTAATATTCAAAATCCACATCGAGTCCTAATTAAGTCCGGGAGGAGAAAGTAATAAAATCAAGATGAGGCTATACATCAAACAGGAGCCAATAACAACCTCAACTCTAACTAAAGTTTACATATTGTATTATTTGTCACCATATGTAGATCAGGATGGGAAAACTACAGCCAAGTTTTCAAACCAACCCCTAACTTGATTTTAAAGAAATTATGTTCATCAAGCTTGAGCAACATAAAATTCACTTAGTTAAAATTTTGGTGGCAGAAGTTATAGTAGAACCCTGAACTAAATTGTGGCTTCAAATAATCAAGAAACTCATGGCTGCTTCTTCTTCTTTCTTTCTTTTTTTTTTTTTTTTGCCCAACAACTTTTTAACATTAATTGTTCTAGCCAAATCTGAAAAAGAAAAGAAAATTGTAAAACTTTTCATCTTATGATCTTTAGATGCCCGCCTGAGTACTAAATAGACTATGAAAGCAGCTTCAATTGCTTTAATAGGTTGGCCAAGATCGCCATAAGCACAAATCCAAATAGCAACATACAGCAAAAGGGAACAAGCTACAACATACAACTATACAAGCACAACGATGAAACCTTTGGTCCCGCATACCTTCTGATGGCTGACATGCTCAAGTGGATCACGGTCTCATGCACAAAAGACCTAAGAGAAGAAACAGAAATTGAATTTGAAATGTCAATCAGTTATTAGTAGGCCCTTACATAAACTTACCACAATGCCTGCCTATAGTCCTGCACCCACTAAAAGTTAAGCTTCATTGGTTTTCTGAAACTTTTTCCCTCCTGCCTGCATGGGTGTCACCCAGTTGCTTCATCTTGTCACCTCCTCGCTTCCCCGATCAAGGGTTAAAACACCTACCCCAAAAACCAGCCGGCATGCATCTACTGTTTATACCAGTTTTGATATGGTTGCTTCCCGCATTGCTTCAAGGCATGCATGCAACCAGCAGCAGTGAATAACCCGAACACACCAATGGCCATTAATGATGCGTTCCCAACATTTCGTTGAATGCCACCCTATAACCGTAAAGGGTAATAACTACCTTATAAATACGCATAACAATATATACACACAAGAACCAACAGAAACATTGGTGTGCACAGTTAGAATGCGGTTTTTCTGCAAGATTCTAAAGATAAATGCTTTAAGCATTACATTGTTATATAGCTAAAACATTTTTAAGTACATATCACCAAAAAAAAGAAACATTTAGAAGTACCGTATGCCCAAAATATTAAAATTTCAGAAATTCAATTCTTCTCAATGAGCAAAGCATTTGTGTATTTACAGTCCTTCATATGAACGCCTAATCAAATCCTAGGGGACGGTGACACATGAATGCATTCAAACTTCAAAGTAGAAATGCAACCTAGACTACCAATAGTAATTAAGTTGAGTGATAAAGAATTCAACGCCTTTTAAATAATCTCAAGTTCAAGCTTAATAATCTGACAATCCATGGCGAAACTACCTAGAAAAATAAATCACGTATAATTTCAAGTTTCAGGTTGATTCATCCTCCTCATACATTTTATATCGCCTCATTTACAATGTTAGTCAATATTGTGTTCTCGGCAATTTCTAGACTTTATTATCAAATAGGCACCTGCACCAGAGAAAGCAGAAGTGCTGCATTTGCAGGGGCGTGAGAAAGGGTCATCATCCCCCCACGCAACTCATTAGGCACGTACCTGCAAACATAGTAAATAAGCAGAGCACCACAAAATTTGGTCAGCAAATGAACAAGTGAAGAAGTGAAAACTTTTTGTTAATCCACGATTTTACATGGTCCTCAATCTGGCTAGTAATGGCGAAATGAGCCCAACTCCAGCGTGGAATATGCAAAACAATGTCACCAAAACCCCAATTTCCTATATACGATAGATTGTCAGAGTAGAATTTAAACTTCCAGCTTCATAACCTGAGAAAAAGCATATTTAATGCTATTAAATTATCCAATCATCGCACCTGGTAGTCATAGGCAACAATAGACAAGACAATGCCCAGTATGATGTATACATATACTAGGCAGTCTTCAGTTCTAAGCAACAATGGTCCGCTTGTCAGCCAAGGAAATGAAGTGCTTCCTAGCATCCTTGAACCAAGAAGGCATGGATATATTAATCCTAGATGTACTTCACGTCCATCAGCCTAAAAAACATGCATTAAAAATCTATACAGAAGTATTATAGGATTTCAACCACAATTGTTTTTCACGATGATGGCCCAAGAAAAGTCCTCGTTGTATTTTCCTTATTTAATTCCATGTTAATATCTAATTAATGGCAGGAACAAAGAAGAATGGAAAGCAAGCCAAGAAATTCTATGCAAAAAAATACAGTTTCAGTGTTTCAAATATGTTCTTCATACATTATTATCTCGGTATTTAAATAGTTCTTCTTCAAGGTTACAATATCCTACCACCACTGTAGGTGCCCAGAGGATCCAAAAAATTCCAACAGAAAAGTGAAGGCAAGATTGTGCCCAGGCCAACAACAATATCCTTTTATCTGTTAATTATAGAATAGTCATCAGCAAATTGCTTTCCGTAAACTATCCACATTAAATGGGGAAAAAATAATTAACAAGAAAATTTCATTAGTAGAATCCAGCAAGTTCTTTAATCATTCCGCATGCATACATGAGAATCTTCAGTAAAATGTTAGCATGAACTATAAACACAATCATTTGGATATGAGCACAGCTGAGTTAATATATCAAAAAACGATCAATAACATACAAAATCATTCCATAAACTTTTCTCACAAAGACATGGACTATTATTAGCATGCAAAGTTTGCTACATCAACTAACGATATGGCCAAGTTCAGTTGAAAATATTATGAGTCACGGAAACTTACTATTTTTTTAATAAAGGGTTAATACAATCTTTGATCCTCAAGTTTGCCCTCATTTCGGTTTTGGTCCCTCAAATTTTAAAAAGAGATTTTGGTCCTTCAAGTTTCATTCTATTTAAAACATTGGTCCTTATCATTAACTAAAAATCTGGACCATTTTACCCTTTGAGGGACCAAAACCAAAATGAAAACAAACTTAAGAGACCAGAGATATAGTAACCCTTTAATAGATAATGAATTGCGGTTTGCTATAAGCAATCGGGAATGGCAACATATATCCTCATGCTATAGGAGAATCTAGACATCAAATCCAAGAGTTCCAACTTAAAGTTCAAACCATTTGGACCTAATCACCTCAGGACAGACCAACCCCTTAAAAAAAGCCCCAAAAATATATTATACATTATATATATGACGTCATTCGTCTAAAATTGATGAATGTGCTCCCTTAAAAGTTTTTATCTGTTCCCTGCTTCTCTTTAAAATTTTAAAAACTTAAATACGTTTTCAAAAACAATAGAATTATTTTTAATAAAATGGAAGATCACTTTTTACATATACTTTGACTAATTAAATTAAAAATTATTTAAAGAATTTCACTATAGAGAGGATTATAGAAGGATTTTTTTCAATAAAGAATCAAAGAGTATGTTTCTAATAATAAACACACACTGTATCACTAATATATAATTTCTATATGTTGAAGTAATTTATTTATTTTGATATTATTATATTTCTTTATTTTTCAACATTTATGCATCTATAATATTTTTAAATTTTAATCAATTTTATTAATTTAGTAAATGTTTAGACTTACATTAAAAATAATTACTACAATACGCATTAAACATAAATTTTTGCCCCTCCTTGGTTCCGTCCCTGTTCCCCTACAAATTCATTTCCTCTTCTAATATTTTGCAGTTGATTTCTTTCTATTGCAGGTTCTTTTGCAACAAGAAAGAAGTAATTCGGGGTTATTAATATAGAAAAAAACTTTAGCCGAAGTAGAAAATGATTCAAAAACTTAGTGTTGGTCAAAGCAAAGATAATCAAGTAAACAGGAAGATCAAATTGAAAAGAAGAAGAAGAAGAAATTAAAAGATAGATATGTATCTTTTAAAATTGGGTTAAGTACCAATATTGCCCCTTAAGTTTTCGGCGCAGCAATGTTGCCCTTAAAGTATCAAAACGTAGCAATGTTGCCCCTCCGTTAGAAACCCTAACGTTGACCGTTAGGGTTTTTAACGGAGGGGCAACATTGCTCCGTTTTGGTACTTCAGGGGCAAAATTGCTACGCCAAAACGTAGCAATGTTGCCCCTAAAGTCTCAAAACAGAACAATGTTGCCCCTCCGTTAAAAACCCTAATGTTGACCGTTAGTTGACCATTAGGGTTTTTAACGGAGGGGTAACATTACTCCGTTTTGAGACTTCAGGGACAACATTGCTACGCCGAAAACTTAAGGAGCAAAGTTGCTCCTGGGCGCGTACTTCAAGGACAAAATTGGTAACCCTTTAAAATTAAAAAAAAAAAAAAGTAATCAACAAAATTTTAAATGATGTTGAGCTGTTTGAAGAAGAAGCAAAAAGAAATAGTAAACAGGAACGTAAAAATAAAGTCTTACCACCAATTATATATGCATAGAAGGACACACTGTACTCCTTAAAAGATGTTTTTTGTGGAATTTCTGTCCATCCTCTAGAGAGAACCGCAATGGATATTGTTACAAAGAAGATATTTGTCATGGAAGGAAAAACTGTGTTTTTCTCTGCGTTATAGCCACCCAGCCAATTTGCTAACATTTGGACAGCAATAAAACATGCAGACTCAAAGAAAGTCATCAACCAAAATGTGTCATTAAGTGAATCTAGCCTATGCCCTTGCTGCAAACAAAATACATGAGAGTCCACATTAATATTCCACTTTAGAAATATTAATTAGCCCTACATTCTGTGATTCTGTCATAGGAAACCACATACTTGCCAGGTACAGTTAAAAATTATGGATGAAGTGTTATTTAATGGAATCAACCCCAATCGTCACTCCGGGAGGCAAAGTTATGAATGCCCAGACTAAAGTCAGTGTCTATATGAAAATCAACATAGCAGGAGAAAATATTTTCTTTACCTTTTCATGTTGAGCAACCATCCAAGTCTCAAAAGAAAATGAAAACACTGAATGGGCAAGTGATAGACAGATGCTAGTCAGAAAAATGCTTTGATTCTCCAAAATCCTCTTCCATATGCCAACCAAGAAGTGTAGAACGAAAAAAATCAGACAAACTTTCTTGTGACCTCTACAAATATATTAAGCCAGACAGATTCATCATGTCAGAACATCACCTTTTCATTTTTTTTTTAAATAATTGAAAAATGTGCATGTCTTGAATATTACCATTTATTATCAAGAAGATACAATAATTAGGAAGGTTCAAGTCTAACATAGGGAAACATGCTTGAAATTTCAAAACACGTTGGATGATATCATGGCAGAACCGGTGGAGACATCAAAAAGTAAAATCCACTAGAACAAGAGCTAAACACCAGAGAATATATAGGCCCAACTACTGTTTATATAACGATCCTAATTCCTAATCATTGGCCATGCAAAGACTGATGCAAGTTTGTCCTCCTTTAATATCATCTTAATTAATATCTACTAAAAAGCAAAAGAAAATACTTCAGCAAGATGTACAATGGCAATGATTATTACTGGTGTTAGAAATGATAACGCATGCAAGACGAGAAATTCTCCAGTTTACTGTTTACACAATATACGTTATTATATATTGCTAAGAAACGCTAAAGAAGAAAATCACATTCACGGCAAAACAAAGCATGAAATACAGCATTACTGCAATGCAAATTGTGCATGCAGAAATAGGAACTTGTATAATTAAGCGATGGATTACGAAGAAATATTTTAAGCGATTATCAGCGACTTCAACTAGATACTTACATTAAATCTGCGAGTACGCCAAGGAAAGGACCTGCTAAGGCAGCCGATGCATATCCATAACAAAGAGACCTTACCATTAGCTCCCTTCCAATTCCATTAGAAGCCAACTCAAACTCTCCCAACGCTGACCATAAACCTTCCAACACTGACAACAAGACAGATAGGTAAATGAAATCGGCATTCACATCAGCAATCCGAAGCTAAATAGAATAATTAATTGCCGGAAAGAGAAAATAGCAACGAATTTCGATATTTGGTTACCAAGACGGAAGAAACGTACATTAAAAACTACGGAAAAATTAAGGATCTCGACTCAGAAAATAAGGACAACTAAGCTCAATCGATGCTTCTATTTTACTTTTTGCAATTTGTGCTGCCATGGACAAAAGGAATATAAACTCTAGATAGTTTATTTTTCTTTCTGTTCGCACAGAACCAAACAATGTTATAAAAACATGAATAACAAACCAACCTGAAGCAAGAGAGTAGAGAACGAAGAAGTTTCGAAGGAAACGAAGAAATGAGGAAGAAATTCCACGGTCGAATATTGTTGAAGGTCTGTTGGAGCTAGAGGCATACGGAAAAAGGAAGATCGAGAAGCAGCAGCAGAAGAAAATGAAGACGAACAAGAATGGACTCGGTTCCCAAATCGAGCTCTCAATAACCACTCCCATCGAACTTTTTAATATTTCGTCCTTACGATGCAGAGAATGTGAATGCAAGAAGTTCCACGATGTTGAGATCCTGAATAATCGTAGATAGCGACGAACAGAAGAAGAGAGCTGAAGAACACAGTCAGAAAGGAGGGGATTGTTTGATCCAACCGAGGGATGGTTCGGTTACGCCAATGCCGTAATGCTATTACCAAACCGGACGAAATATCAAACGCCTCGTTGCTGGGCTGAAGAGAGTAGAAGCCGTCCACTAGGTTCGCGCTTTTTTTTAGGTCATTTGGGTTATTTTCTCCCGCCCCTGGCGCACGAGGATCGAGGTTGTTCTCGTTCGATATTGAGTAAGGCAGCGCACAATTTTTTATTTTATTTTATTTGCTGAAAATTTTTTTAGGAAGGGGACGAGCTCACTCACTCACAGTCCAAAGGCAAAGCACTTGAAACCCAATTCACAGGACATACCTGGATTAAAGATTACACATACCTCCACCTTTTTCTATCATTTCTACTGCTTCGTAAACCCCTAGGATGCATTTCCCAAACCTTAACCAAATCAAAGCAATGCACAATATATATATATATATATATATATATATATATATATTTTTTTTTTTTTTTTTTTTTTTTGTTGTTGATAGGAACGATGGCTAGATAGCCTTTATTGCAAAAGAAAATTACACATAAGGGGAAATAACTGTCAATCTCTCTTGCTCCACCCAAGATCTCAAATGAGTAGGGCAAGCCTCGAAAACCTCCGACCTATAATGCCTATTTTTGCTAAGGCATCAGTCACCATGTTCACCTCTCTAGGGCTTTCAGAGTAACCTGCCAGTTCCATCCTAACATCTCCCTAATTTCTAACACCACCATATTCATGCCTCTGCAACAAGCATCCGTGAGGGAATTAATTACATTAACTGCATCGGCTCAAGAATAATTTTCTTTATCCCCAAGTCCCATGCTAATTTCAGCCCTTCAAGTAATGCCCATTCTTCAACAACTTGTGCTTGACAGATCCCAATTATCTTCGAGAACCCAGCTGTCCATTTACCATTCCAGTCCCTCAAAACGCCTCCACAACCTGCGTGAGAGGTGCTAGAAGCTTTGGCTCCATCAACATTCAACTGCATCCATGCCAAAGGAGGTTTCGTCCACCCCAATTGGTAAAAAGCTTGGCAACGCACAATTGGTAAAAAGCTTGAGCGAATAAATTATCGGCATCAGGCCCAAAAGAATAGAGAAAAAATTATGGACTTCTTCAGTGTGTTTTTTTTTATCCACACAAGTGTGAATTTCACTATGATTTCTTTAAGGTGATTAGTTTCTAAACTTTGCTTTTATCAAAAAAAAAGTTTCTAAACTTTGCTCTCCTATTTTGTCCTATATAGCTACACTAAGAATATATTAATAGTATCTAGAGCTTATTTATTTTCGTAAATTTACCGACAATGGGACATTTGGGTAGTGTAATGTTTACTCATATTAATTGTGTGAGCTCGTATTTCATAATAATTTATATTATTAAGTATATTTGTATGCATTAATCAATAAATAAATGACGGAAATATTGTACGAAAAGTAAGATTTTCAAGATAAAAAACGTGGCGAAAAGAATACATTATCATTTTATTAAATCATTCCCGAGCTTAATAAATGGAGTGCACATGGATTGATTGGCCCTAGACAAGGGCATGGGAGAGAATAAACTATCCAATAATACGATGCATTATTCACAAGTCACAACCCTACAACTACAACTGAAAGCTTCATCCTTCCTCATTAGCCATATACTATATATCTGTATCAATCTCAGATGTACTACGTACGTTGAAGCTGACGATGAAAAGAAGGCAGGAAATTACGGAACACGCGACTCCATTGCCATGACATGCCGTTCTGTTTCATATTTTCGAAGTAGCGGGTATCAATTTGTGCTTGGACATTCACAGAAACCCAAATGTGATTTGCAAATTTGGAGATCTTAATTCATTTCAATTTCTAAACCGTCAGAATTGAATCAGCAGAAAAATACCTTGTGATACAATTGTGTGGTTTGGCAGCTTCTGTCTTCAAAATGTGGCTATTCCAATGCTTGGATCTCCGCACCAGCCGATTTATATACTGCCTGTAATGATCAATCCCAAATTCTCCATGGTAAACTCCAAGATACAATTAATCCCAGCCTTACTAGTCAGTAGTCACAAAGGTAGAGTTGGTGAAGAAAAAACAGAAAGTTTTAATGATTTTGGAGTGAGAATATGGACTTACAATGGAATTTTCTGGCATCCAATCAGGAATGCTATTTGAAAGAAGAGTGACATATTGCTCCATTGCTAGCTCTTGATTCATAACCCCAAGTTGTTGCCAAGCATTCCTTCCATTCCCAAAAAAAGGAAAACCATTCATACTAAAGGAAAAGAGCTTACCGATTCCTCACCAAAAGTGGTAGAATTAAACATTGGAAACAAAAAGCGAGAGGGAATGAATGTCTAAAGGGGGAAAACGAACGAGTAATTAAAGTACAGAATTAATAGAATTTAATTAGATACCATTTAGCTCGAGCGGGGAAATTCAGTGCCATTGGCTGAGGTTTCTGGCAAGGCCCTTGAGTGGCGATCTTGTGAAATCCATATAGCTGCATCTTTACATCGTTAGCAAGATTTGCTGTTCGATTAGCATTGCTCTTAGACTCTACAAATGAAACTGCAGCACCAAAAAGCCTCTCCAATTGAGTACTTTCTATTCCCTCCCAATCATCCTCTTCCAACAATTTTTCTTTTTCTTCATCATCCGTTCCCTTCTTATCAGACTCTTCAATCTCATTGCAATTCCCATCGTTATCTGGGCTCGAGATCTCAACCTCCTCATCCACTTGGCTTATCTGACTCCTTTGGCTACTTTCATCAACGTGATTCTCTGTCAATTCAACAGCTTCAATTTCGCTGAAAACTCCGTTCTCATCAATCTTCTTTGCATTTTGTATTTTGGGGGATCCGCAATTCGCCTCCAATAGCTTGCCGACAATTGATTCACCTCTAAATTCATCCAAGTTTCTAGCGATCAGAACAACCTCCTCTGTTTTCTGAATGTCGTCCGATGAAACGACGCCATGATCGCGAGAGGCCATGGCCACTTCAGCGTCATCACTGGAAGCAACAGAGAAGAGCTTCAAGAAAATTGATGGAAGCAGAAAAGAAACAGCCAGAGTCAGAGCAAACTCCCACAAAATTTCCATGGCTAGTTGGATGAGAGGGAGGGAGGGAGAGATGGAGGGAGAAAGTAGTCTGTATTAGAATGCGAACTGGTGTATAGAGATGATGGGAATCACCAAGAGAAGAAAAGAATTTTGCAATCAAGAGGAAGGTATATTCTGGGTTGTATCTCACAGTGTGATTAGGTGTCGGTCCAAATTGTTTTACTTGGTGATTATTATCAGTCGGTGTTGGAAAATGACCCTCCCACCACCACCAAAGAGAGAGGACCTTTACTCTTTATTGAAGACAAATTGTATCTGCGCCTTTGCGTGCGGAATGTCATGCTTTAGGTGAGTTTGCCATGAAATAAATGCCAGTTAAGTGAATGTAATATTATCATAACTATGAAGTATGAACCCCATTTTACAAAAATAATGTCTACGGCAAACTAGTTACACTATGAACTGATAAAAAAAAGGTACTAGTATTTATTCGATATTTTGAATTAAACATATAAATATTTAGTCATTGGACCTTACGGGAGTCTGGCTGGCCAATTTTCCTACATCTAAGAGCAAAACTATACTTTCACGTTTTAAATTAATACTCATATTATTTTAAATATATGATATAATTTATAGGGTTAATGTGCAAAAATAGACACGTATCTTTTATCAAAAGAAATCAAGAAGAAATACTTTTTTTGGTGCAAAAGTAATTATGTGGTTACAAAAGTGGTGCAAAATTAAGCATTAACTGTTAATGACTTTTTTCGAACCGAAAATGATGACGTGGAAAATGACGTGGATGTTAATGCTTTATAAAATTACAGTTCAAATTTCAGATACATTTCAAAATTTCAATTTAGTCCTCTATAAACTTTTAAAATTTTCATTTAAAACTCGGTCAAATTTTCAACGGACCTTCTTCTTCCTCAACCTTCTTCTTCCTCGGCCTTCTTCTTCCTCGACCTTCTTCTTTTAAAATTTTCACGAATGTAAGTTTACATGAATCAATCACAAGATATAATACCACCATATATTTGTTCAAAATAAATGTAAATGGTAACTCGGATCGTGCTAAGCCAAACCTCGAACCACAATTTAGAGAGAAATAAAAATCGCTATTTATATATACATATAGCATGTATAGACGTCTAGTTATTGACAAAGCAATGGATAATACTTGAAAAACAACTTGAAATGTAACCGCAGAGACACCGAATGTAACACCGATGCACAAAGATAGGAGGAATAACCGATTTGGGAAATTAAATGGCGTACACCGACACACACCATAGGAGGAAGAATCGCAGAGCGTAACGAGAGAATGCCGACGGACGACGGGCGATGGTGTCGAATCGACGAAGGTAATTTCACCAAGTTGCGTTTGGGGTCGATGCTATGAATTGCTCTGAATCTTGGTTGTTGATTCATTAGATTAGGGCTTTTAACTCTCAAAATCTGATTTGATTCACAACCAAACCGATTCGCGTCTCCCACTGAAATTAACGACTCCCACAGATTCGCATTTCAGAAACGCTCAAATCCTAAAACGAAAATCTTTGCCCCACACAAATGTAATAGCCAAAGATAACAACCATAATCGGACCAAGAAAAGGTTGGATCAAAAGAGAGAATTAGGTGTGTGGATTCCGAACCTTGAAGGCAAGAATTTCGCCCACCAACGCACTCAAATCCACCAATTTTCTATCGCCTCTGTCACCGCTGCCACTTCCGGCGCCGATTCCCTCTTCTCTGTCAAGTCCCATCCGAACTCCCTCACCCCCGCTCTCCCAGTCTTTCTCACCCGGAAATTTCCTAACGACTGACTTTCCCTCGCCTCCGGCACCTGTCACCGCCTTCAACGATTCCCTCTTCTCCGTCAACTCTCTCAATCGCCAGCTAAAAGTGCTGCCGGGGGGGAGATTGGGGGGGTGGCGGATCGAGATTGGGGGGTGGCGGATCGTGGAGGTGGGGGGCAGCGGTCGATCGTGGAGTGGGGGGGGGTCTGCGACTGGGTGACTCTTAGGAAGAAGAAGGTCTGACCGGGAAGGAAGAAGAAAGGAAGGAAGGAAGAAATTTTGCTGAGTAAGAAAGGTGTGGATTTTTTTTTAATTTCTTCTTTCTTTTTTCACAGCCAAGTAGGAAAAAATTTTGCTAAGTCAACATCCATGTTAATGTTTTTGGTCAAACTAACAGTCCAACGCTAATTTTGCTCCACTTTTGTAACCACATAATTCTTTTTGCACCTAAAAAGTATTTGCTACTTTGGCGCTCTTTTGACAAAAAAGTATACGTCTATTTTTGCACCTTAACCCTAATTTATAATACAAATAGGAGGTAATAGTATTTAAATTTATTGGGATTTCATTATAATTTGATGATTTTAAGGGACATAAGTATTATTAAATCTGTTAATTAGGATAATTCAAATCTGATCAAGTAGCACCTACTTAAATTATGCACAAATGGGACTATGTGTTAAATTAATTAAAAACAATAAATATGATAGAAATAAAACATTGAGATTACGAGCTCAGATCTTCTTGTTGCTCTTATACGGTAGTCCCTCACTCCCTCCCATCATTTTTGTAAGTCTTCTTTTAGTCTGACCTAGCGAATTTTTAGACAGATGTCAGTATCCGTGGGACACAAACGAATTATGCAACAGAAACTTTAGAAAACAGATTATACCAATTATTTATTCCTTTTCATTCACACTGAGACTTCAATTTGACGAGTTTGGTTAGGGTTTTCAGGGTTTCCTCCTGCGCTACCTGCCAGACATGGGAGGAGGCAATGGGCAAAAAGCGAAGATGGCTCGGGAGAAGAACATGGAAAAGAATAAGGCCTCAAAGGGTAACGTTCGTTTATTTTCTTTCTCTTTTTCTTTCTCTTTAGTGAAGTTGATGATTTTATTGTCTTTCTGGTTGCTAAGAATTAATTTGGGAAGATTTATTACCAGAATTGAAAATTTAAACATTTTGTAACAAAGTTTACCCACCTTTTACTTTAGATTTGTGAAATTTGAGACTCTGTTAGACCCCCCCTATGATTGTTCTTCGTAATCTGATATACTCATCTTCCTTTTCGCAGGGAGCCAGCTGGATTCAAACAAGAAAGCGATGACCATCCAGGTAATCTGGCGTTTATAGCAGCTTTTCTAATACTCAGAATTGTTCTTTCTTTTTTTATATATATATATATATGAATACTCAGAATTGTTCATGCGTACACACCTTTTCTTCTGTTTTATTTTGGCCCATTAACGGAATTACCCATACGAGTTCATTGCTCTGTCTGAAGTTCAATGGTTTTATATTGCTTTATCTGTCATTTCGGTTTTACATCGTGTTGCAGTGTAGAGTTCAGCCTTCAATTTTATTCTCACTTCGAAAATATCACATGATTGAGACATTGAATGTCAACAGTCTGCTGGTATCTATATTTGTCTTCTTGATCGTGTAACTTTAAACATTGTTGAGTATCTTCCGCATGTGAATTCCCTGTTCATCGTCAATTCTTTAAAAACTAATGTGAATCAAATACCACTCAGGATTTCCACATTTTGGTTCGCCTGCACTTAAATATAGTAAATACTACTCGGGATTTCATTAGTTATAGTACATTTTCGAAATTCATCTGAAGATAGATAATATTTTGTTTGACTGATATGATACGCCTATTACCTGAATTTGTCTCGTAACCTGCGTGCTTGTGTAAGATTTGAGAATGGATGCATGAGGGAATCTCTATTCAGGAATGTTTTGACGAATGATTGCAGTGCAAGGTGTGCATGCAAACCTTTATCTGCACCACATCGGAGGTGAAGTGCAAGGAGCATGCTGAAGCCAAACACCCCAAGTCTGATCTCTGTGTTTGCTTTCCTCATCTTAAAAAGTGAGCCGTCTAAAGACAGCTTCATATCATTATGGCCTCTTTTACGTATATCTATGAATCTCTATATGTATAATGTATTGATGTGTATGTACGCATAGACTACCGGGGAAGTGAGAGGAAAACAAAGATGGGGCGAACCCACAAAGTTTAACTGTTTAATGATAATCTGTGTTAACGTGTGTGTATTGCAAACCCATGTATCCTATGTATGGAGTCAGAAGTGAATCATGTCTCTTTATTACAGGGACAGCAACGTGGCAAAAGTTAAGTGTATTTTTTTTAATTACTGCCCTTTTGTCCATCTAATATTGATTTTCTTCATGCAATAAGTCCAAGTGATTGTATCTCAAACGTTGATCAGGATTGGGTTTGGTTTTACAGTTTAAAGAACATTTGCAAAGTACTTAAAAAATTACTCATCAAGATTTGTTCCCAAGGAAAAGGTCTCATTATAGTGGGATTCAAATTCAAGCCTTAGTGGGATAAAACTTTGTTAGAAGCATTTGTTAACAATCACTATGAGCTTCTTTTAAAAATACTAGGAGCAACATTTTTTTCTGATGAGACTGTGAAGAGAGTAATGGGGACATTGCCGGGGACATTGTAATGGGGACATTGCCGGGGAGACTCGGAGTCTTCGAAGGGGATAGACAGAGGAATGGTTATAACCGACCTTGTTATCTTCATAATCTCGAAGAATTAGATTACATTTCGGTGAATAAAAAATGACAAATGGGAAGAGTCAGATTCTATTTAAGATTTGTTTGGGACCTGAGTTGGATTTCTTAGCTAATTCATAAGGAAAGCCACACAAGCAAATATTTTCATTGTTTCATCATCGCAATGCCACACTGGGAATCATGAAATCGATTGCAAATTGGCAGTTGCTCCAACATTATGAATAGGTTTCCTTATACATTAATTATTTTATTTTGAGAAATTTAGGTTTTGTGAAAACAGTTATTTTCATTCATTAAATTTCTATTCTATCAAACATCACTCAATAAAATCTCATTTCTTTTCAAATGCAATTCAAATATTTAGCTTCATTGGAACGTTGAGGATCAATGTCCCTACCAGAAGAGCCTTCAGTTCAAGATGAGGATGATGAGGATGTTCATACGGAGGAAGCAGTTGAGCCGGAAGGTGGATTCTCCATTGGTGATGTCATGAGAGCCATCAATGCCATGGAGATGAAACAAAAAGAGGTGGATGGGAATCATGAAATCGATTGCAAATACGTGGCTGCATTGAACCTCCCAGGCATTTGCATGATGTCACCGGCCTATGTGTTGATTAACCTCATATAGCTTAAATCTCTATCATACAGGTCGTTCTTTTGTATCGCGTCTTCTACCGATTTTGCGACTATCTGCTGCAGCCATATGTTTGCTAATTTCAACACGCCTTCGACGAAATAGTCGACAAGTCTACTACAAGTCATCACCAAAGCCGAGATCGGTAATTACGAGCACCCCCGAAGACCTTGTTGACACACTCGATTTAGTTGTCATATCAATCATAGGACACCATTTCTCCTTTGGAAGACGATCAAACCATGAGGCAACATGTGGGTTTGCATCAAGAAACTCTTGAAACTTCATGTCAAAGTGGATCTTTGAACTCATGTACCCTACGTTAAAGAGAATGTAAACTTATAACAATGGACACAAAGCATTAAACTTATAACAATGGACACAAAGCATTAAACTTATACCTAGTTTCATAACAGATTTCTTCGATTGCGTGTCCCTAAATTTAGTATTAAAGTTGCTAGACATGTCGTAGGCAATACACATGATACGCATGTGGAGGCCGCCAAGTAGGGTGATCTTTAACCGCCTTAATGATTGACGATCATATCAAACAAATACCACTCTCTGCGTGACATGATCACGTAGGAGACAAAGAAACCACCACCAATCTTCGTATTTCACCGGGAGGGACAATATGGGAAGGACCTTCCCAAACGCAATCATAAGGACACCTTTGTATTTTCCGTACAAGTGGGTTCCATCAATTTGCGGTATGGGCTTACAATACTTGAAGGCTTCAATGGTCCAGTGAATAGGTTTCCTTATACATTAATTATTTTATTTTGAGAAATTTAGGTTTTGTGAAAACAGTTATTTTCATTCATTAAATTTCTATTCTATCAAACATCACTCAATAAAATCTCATTTCTTTTCCCCACTTACTCACCACCCAACTATATCCATTCTTGGGGAAAATTGCCCTCATATACCAGGTTGAGCATTTAGTCGACACTTCATCACAAACCTTTGGTCATCGCTTTTTATAACCTTGGGTGTACGATGAGACTTCATGCAATATAATTTCACACATGATTTCGAAAGGAAGCTCGCTGAGACACATTAAATGCAATTCAAATATTTAGCTTCATTGGAACGTTGAGGATCAATGTCCCTACCAGAAGAGCCTTCATATTCCTCCCACTCCGTCTGAGGAATTCAGGCAGGGGAGGGGGGAGGCCGGGGTTTTAAGGGAAGCACACCAAAGAGTCCGCAAATCAGATTAGTTCGCAATCGTGACATACAATTTCAAATTTCAATGCTCAATAAAATAAAATAGACATTATTCTTCACATGAAACAAGATTCATCATACTGTTGAACAGCACCAGAAACTAAACATCTATAACTAACAGGTGGCAGATGAAGAGCACGTTAGGATATTACTACATATTACAATCACGAATATTTGAACTTAGGTCTATAATGCCATACATGCTAATCACTGTGTCCTCATTCTGCTACTTTCTGCAGCCCTTACCTGAGAGAAATACGGATGTGCCTGAAGAATATAACACCGAGATGCAGGGATAAATTAGTGCATTGCAAGTTCAATGAGAAAAATTGAATAACCTAAATACTACTCCCTCCGGTCTTAATTATAAGACAACATTTTAGAGTTGGTTTTGGTCCTAATTATAGGACAACATTCTAATAATTGTCAATTTTTTTTCTAAAATACCCCTATTTTATTCTTTCAAGTGTGTTTGATTTTTTGTGAGTATATGTATGTGGACGCGTATACTCTTCCAGTCAACGAAACTTTTAGATATATATGTGTGTGTCTACACACAAATATCTAGACACTATAGACACACACACATATATGTGTGTGTCTACATATATGTATGTATGTATATATGTGTGTGTCTACACACATATTTTTTGTGTGTGTACATATATGTATATTTGTGTGTTTGTCAATATGAGTGTGTACATATATGTATAAATATAACTAATTTTATTCAGATATATACATGTATATCTTTGTGTGTGTGTGTGTGTGTGTGTATGGGGGTGTGTGTGCCTATATGTGTCTATCGATATATGTATACACACACACACATATGTGTGTGTGTGTCTATATATATATACATATATATGTATATATAGTAAGACCATTATTTTAATTAGATAGCATGTAGAAAAAAAATTAGGTTGGAGAGGCATGTGGTAGGAGCTATTGATTTACTTTCACTTAGGTCATCTTAAATTTATATAAGGACATTTTAGGAAAATGAGTAAAATTAACTAATTTAACTTCTTTCTTTAATCTCCCCAAAATTAGTTAAATATGTCCTATAATTAGGACCGGAGGAGTATTATCTAGAACCAAAAGAATCATGTCAACTTGTGTGTGCGCATGTCAATTATATTTTGAAGGGGAGAAAAACAAAAGAAACGAGCTCTTTTACAGTTACCATAGCTTCTCTTGCAGTAAGCCTGTCCTGGTGATCATATCGAAGGAGCTTGTCAAGAAAATCGATTGCCTGCATGTTGGATATACTGAAAGAATTCATATTCATGCATAAATATGAAAATATAGGAGTTGCAGAGTTGCCGTTTAGACTAAATAAAAGGTCCAAATGTCAAACAGGAACGTAGATTAAACGACCTCTGGAGACACAAGATGTTGATTATCCGCATTAATAAATTTAGACCAGGGTTTCCGACTGTGCCTACAGAAGAAAACACCAACCTATGAATATGTGATCAAGCAATAATACTTATTTTTTTTATCCATCAAGGGGAAAACATAACAGAGGAAGCAAATATTTTAAAGAGAGAAAAGACCACTCATTGCAATGAAAGATATGATTGAAGGTGTGAACAAAATAAAACTTGCTAACAAAAGAGAGAAATTCATATGTAGTACCTTCCAACAAGTGCATCGAGTTGAGGATCAAGCTCTAGATGATACTTATTCAGATAAGCATTCAATTCATCAGTGCCAAGCACCTGCAGAGTACCCCAGAACAAGGGAATAAGTTGCAAAGGTTCATTGTAAGGAGGGACAGAAAATAAATATCTTTTAATGGTAAACAAGGTATACATTAAAAAACGAACAAACTTAACAGAACTGTCAAAATGTAAAAGATGACATTAAGTCGCACAGGACTTGCACAGCATATGGCCATGAATGCTTACCTTAGCTATCTTCACAAGTTGATCATGGTTGTCATGCCCATAAAAGAATGGTTCCTTGCGGAATATCTACACAAAGTATAAAAATCATAACACAAATTATGCTTCTATATACATGGACTTTTCAGACTAGGTTTTCCAAATGAATAACACCAAACCCATGCCACATGTAACTCAGTAACATACAGCCATAGTCCTTACCATTCCAGCAAACATGCAGCCAAGGCTCCACAAGTCTAATGAGTAGTCATAGTCTTGCAAATCAACTAAAAGTTCAGGACCCTTGAAGTATCTGAAAACAAAAAGCACATGACCATTTAAGAACCAAAGAAATAACAGTTCCCAATAATGAAATACTTAAAAGTGTAAGGAACTTTTGAATATCATTTCCTCCTTTCTCTGGTTTTAATTAGTCAAAGATTCATATCAACAAATATAAGTGCCAAACAAGAAGAAGGATTATCAGTCGTTACAGACAGTCAGACACTCAGAGGAATCAGACATCAAAGTCCCTTAATCCACACATGATTTGCAAGGATACATTTGTCTTCCATAAGACAAGCAAGATTTGTGTATAGTTATCGAAGCAGGACATTGAAAACCTTCAGAAAAGAATGCTCATCTAAATTGTCTCCTGATGAAGTACAGCACTATGCTGATATTCAAATGTGTGTAGCTATAGGCCTATGCCCATCATCTTCTAATCTCAATGTATTTGTTTGACATTGAAATAAAAATGAACTGGGTGAAAGCCTATCATAAGCAACACTTACATTAATATAATGAAACACAAACGTGTATTTTTCAAGATTACAGTATTTTGTTGATCCAAAATAAAGAGACAGTACTGATTTGAATGCCGAAACATTTTATCAAAGATACATCTGACATTTTTTAAAAATTGTCAAATTTTCACGTTATCTGGCTTGACAAGTCAAATTACACTACTTCAGGATCAAATTTTATGAATCCATCAATCCTTGGCACACAAGATTTAAACAAAGCACCAAGCAAAATGTTGTATTTCATTATCTGGAAATTCCAAATGCAAGCTTAAACCCCTTCAAAGATGCCTTGACAGTACTGGATGATGTCATGATACCATCAACACATTCACAGTTATGCTTACTGCTTTACATATTTGTGTTTTTACCATTAAATTTGAGGTTGAGCCATGGTTAAATGGTCATAGAATACCTTGAAGCCACACGAACATTGTATTCCTTTCCAGGATGATAGAATTCAGCAAGACCCCAATCTATCAAGCGAAGTTTTCGCAATTCATGATCTATCATGACATTGTGAGGCTTGACATCTCTATGCATTATGCCTTGAGAATGACAGTAATCCAAGGCCTACAAGGCAAAATGAAAAATTCATGTATTGAGGTAAAGTTCTCATCATGCTTTTTTTTTGGAAACAAAATGGGGCCAAAAGGCTCCCTCAACATATGTTTGTGGCAGATGCTAAGTATTTGATGATGCATATATGAAATCCTACATACATGCAGCAAATGCAAAACTCAATGCAAGGTACTGCTACTATTTTTGAGGGATAACATTATGTTCAATATGGAGACAGCACATAAAGTGGCAGTCCCATGTAACCAAAAGGAAATTGAAGGAACATATTACCTTAAGGAGCTCGTAGATGTAATAGCGTATGTCATAATCAGTCAAGGTTGGATACAGAACTTTAAAATCTGTACTGTTGACGTACTCAAATATTAAGCTGGGGGTTTTTGAGTGCTGATCTCTAACAATATCAAGAAGCTTGACAATATTTGGGCCTCCACAAAGGTTCTGGAGTATTTTAATCTCCCTTTTAATCTGCACAGGGATGTTGAAGAGCTTATAGGTAACACAAACTTAGATGAGTTCAAAAGATATAGAACTTGAAACAAAGAATAACAAATCAAAGTACCATATGAAACCAAGTAATGATTATATCATTGTATCAACATGAACTACACTAATTATCTCATGCCTTCTATAACAGGTTTATATTTGTTAAACAGGATGTCTTGTTATGCAAAATGTACCCGTTTCATGAATTTAAATATTTTCTTGCTAATTTTTGTGTTGTAAATCATGACCCGACTAGTCATTTGACAGTGTGAATGGAAATTCATACAATGAAATTGTTTTGCAGCATATTTTATACAAACAATTTGTGTATAGCTCATGCCTGGTCTCAGCCATATCACCAAAGTAGCTTAACCTACTTAGTTAGGGTTGCCACAAGCTTATACACTCTTCAATTTTCTTCAATTTTTTGTTTAGGTTTGTACTTTGGAACCTCAGAGGCTCAGGTCAGCATTTTTTTAATGGAATTTTCAAATCTTGCAGCCATAAGGCTCTTGATGTTATGTTTTTATATAGGACTGTGCTTGGGCTCACCCATATCACCGAAATAACTTAAGTTATTGGCTAAGATTATCACAATCTTATATACCCTTTATCTTTCTTATTAATTATGGATGTGGGACTTCTAGACTACAGCATAGTTTATAGAAGAAGCCTGGCCCGGGTTGGGGGTTGGTTCATGACTTGCACTGCTGCTGCAGGTCCTCAGGGCAAGAAAGAAAATCAAAATGAACAGAAAAAGTTACCTTCTTCTTTTTGACTGGCTTCAGAATCTTAATTATGCAGCGCTCATTGCTATTAACATTGATGCCTTCAAACACCTCACTATACTTTCCCCTTCCTACTTTCCGCACAACCTCATAATCATCTTGATCACTGTGATAGCATAATGAGGATCTTCTTAAGAAATGCACATAATCTATTAAGAAATAACATTGCAAATGGGCAAAAATATAAAAGCAAGAGGAATTGAGCGCTAAGGCATTAGTTTCATAACCAAGGAAAGGATAAAACACCGCAGAAATCTTCTAAAGGTCCCAAAACTACCCATTTCATTTCAATATAACTGAGCCAGGAACTTATACAACTCACGCAAGCAACCTGGCTCAAAAGACAAAGGCGTATAAGTAATTGAATTCAGAGTTTCAGACATCAAATATCATGAACCGGATCGAATTTCAATATAAAAAACTGATTCTCTATCAGCTACTCTCTTTTTCTATCACAAGGAGAGACAGCAAAATATAAGATTAAAGAGGTATGACAGTATGCACACACACACACATGTACGTATGTATATATAACATGGTTTCCCTCCATCACTTGACCGATAAGAAACTAACAAATTAAATAAAATACGTCGAAAATTTATTGGACCTCTAGAGAATTAAAAAAGCAGGATGCACAGCAGCTAAGGAACTAGATACAAAGAAATTCGAAACCTAAAAATCTTCCATCATCATGAATTGCATCAGGTAATCAATGAAAGCACCGGTAAAATAGAGCCCACAAAATGAACTAGGATGAGAAATCAAGAATCAATAACATATCAAATAAACGAGGAAAAGAATGGATGAAATTAGGGTTAAGAATAATACCCCCATTGAACGGTGAGAGACTCGTAATCCCAATACTCCTTGGGGCGAAGGACATTGACATCCGCATAGACGCGCGCCTTAGACATGGCTCGGCAACAAAAATCCGAGATCTCGCCCTTATGGTAATTGAGCTTGTAGCACAGGTGGATGGTGGTAGTGGGGGTGGCGATAGTATCGATGGGGAAGATGGGGAAGGAGGGGATGCACACGTTAGGAGGGTGCGCAACCGGCGTACGCAACGCGACGAGGGCGCAAACTAGCGATAAACGAAGGAGTATGGCTGGTTCATGCGCACATATCATGGGCGCCACCACCCGCCCGAGTCATCGTGCCTTTCGACGCTGGGGTGCATCTGCTCCGAGGGCTGTTCAAAAATTTTCTTTACTTTTTTTTGGGCGTAAAATGTCGCTCGCGGGTGGAATTCTTGGGGATGACCCACCCTGTTTGACCGCACCAAGAATATCATGACGTGGCAATATAATTGGTATTCTTAACTGCAAAAGAATTCCCTGACGTGGTAAATTATAAACAGCTCAAAACTCAAGTAAATGCAAATCCTTCGGCCTTGAATGAAAGGTATAGTAAGTATCATACTTAGTAGGATTATTACTTCATATCCTTAATATATAAAAAAGGCATTCTGTTATAAAACTAAGTAAAATACAAGGGAGATTAAGATGAGGGAGATGAAGAAATGCAAGAGAGAAATGGAGAAATGAGGAATGCACATTAGGTGCACATTCTTATGTGCTTCATTATGTGCTCATACCTATAATAGAGGTATGAGCATATTTTTTTTAAATTTTTTAAATTTTTTTATATATTGTATTTATTTAGATTCAAATTATATGCTACTTTTTGGATTTTTTTTTGCACCCAGTATGTCAAAATTAATTACTTTCCATGATACTGGTGTTACAGATAAATGCAAACTGAAGCTAATTAATTTGAGATATTGGGTGCAAAAAATTCCGTAAAGCAATATAATTTAAATCTAAATAAATACAATATATAAAAAATTAAAAAAATTAAAAAAATGTCATACCTCTTATAGAGGTATGAGCACATAATTGGGACATAAGTATGTGCACCTAATGTGCACCCGAGCAAGGAGAGAGTGATTCTTCTTTCTATTGTTGTCGCTCAACCTTTGATACATGCCTACTATATATAGGCAATCAATCTTCAACTTCCATTACAAGAGTAACATACAAGAGTAAATCTACATAATGGTATATTATGGAATATTGTAAGTTATATGAAACTCCCACTAAGCCATTCATGTCATAGGTTATATGGCTTCAAGTGTAGAATTCCAAAGACTCTTCTTGGAAGGTTATGGACATTCACACCAATATTGGAATATTTATAACACTCCCCTTGAATGTCCATTATGAATGTGCCTCATTAAAAACTTTAACTAGGAAAACCCTGGAATAAAAGCCTAGCTAAAGAAAAGAGTACATCATCCATTGATACATTGTCTAGTCTTTGCCTCATTAAAAACCTTTCTAGGAAAACCCAATGGGACAAAACCTAGATAAGGGAAAAAGAGTACGGCGTGTATCGGCTCCCCTTTTGACAATATCAGTATTACTCCCCCTGATGACAACATTGCTTCCGATGTCTTTATGTTGGTGAAGAACTATATTTTGCTAATAATCAAGATACATTAGTGCTCCAATAGCACTAAATTATGGTACTTCTGGACCAAGTAGTTCTTCTTCAAATTCTTTGTTGATTACTCGAGGTCGAATTGGTCTTTACCCGCCTGCAAATACCTTACAATCGTTGGGGTACATGATGAATGTGACTTTTCTATATAAAATCGTTATAGGACCTTCTTTGTATAATCTTCTTCAAATACAAAGATCACATTTTATAGTTACTCAATCTGTAATCCAAGACAAAATTTTGTTCACCCCAAGTCTTTCATTTCAAATCCTTTCTTCATATAATTAATTGCCTTTTGAAGCTCTTCAGAGTTCAAATGATGTTGATATCATAAACAACAATTATAGCAAATTCATTGCTAGATCTTTTCATAAAAATGCATGGGCATATTGGGACATTTTTGTACCCATATTTCTACAGATATTTCTTGAGAAGATTATACCACATGCGTCATAATAGCTTCAAGCCATATAGGGACTTACTTAACTTAATTAAGTATTGTTCTTAAGAACTTTAATTAGATGCTTTGAACATCTTGAGTCCTTCAGGACTTATATTTCGGCACATTAAGTCCTTCAGAACATATGCTTCGGCACCTTAAGTCCTTTGGGAACGCGTGCTTCTAGAACCTTTAATCCTTCGGGGACACGTGCTTCGGCACCTTAAGTCCTTCAGGATTTTTATATAAATATCACTATCAAGTGTGTCACACAAATAGGCGATTACAATATCCATTACATGCAGATCAAGCTCTTCATTTATTGCTAGGCTAATCAAATAATGAAAAGTAATTGCATTCACTTCTGGTGAATATGTTTCTTCAAAATCAATGTCAAGCCTTTGTGTAAAACTTTGGACTACAAGGTTTGCCTTATTATTTCACCTTTTCCATTTCTTCTTTCATACAAATATCTATTTATATGCATCTGGCTTTACATCTTCTGGTGTATGGACTACATGTCCAAATATTTTTCATTTTGCCAGTGACTTTAATTTTCCATTAATAGCATATTTCCATAGGGGCCAATTCTTTCACTGTTGGCACTTGCTAATGGATTTTGACTCATGATCCTCATCATCATTCATTACATCATATGCTATATTATAAGCAAAGATGTCATCAACGTTGACTTCTTTTTGGTCCCATCGGATTCTATCATAATTTATTGAGATCTCATTATTTCCCATATTTCGTGCACTGGTCTCTTCGGGACTACAACATTCTCTTCTCGGAGATATCTCTACTAGAGATCATAACTCTTCAAGAGATACTATTCTGGAGCTACTAAACTTTTCTTAATTATCCTCAATTTGATCATCTATCTTCTTAGCTCCTTTTCTCTTTTGAGGATTTTTTTCTTTGGAACCGATGGACCTTTCACGCTTCAGGCGTGCTTTAAATTCATTTCTAATAGGTTGTCCTTCAGGGACATCAATTCTAATAGGAGCATTAGCAGTTGGGACATGTGACTTTGTCACTTTCTATGGGTCAAGAAATGCTTCGGCATTTGGTTAGCTAAATTCGAAAATGAATTATCTTTTGAACTTCTAGTTCACGATTTTTCTACGAGGATCAAAATGAGCCAATAATTCATTCCAACTAATCTCTTTACCCAAACCGCTTATCTTCTCCCCTCATGTTGGGAAAACAATATCAATTCACAATTAACTAATCATGTAGTATAAGTCTCCTAAATCCATTTGTTACCTTTAGAAACATCATTTTGTTTCATTTAGAGACAAACAAGAAGAAGGAGGTCCTTATACAACATTTATCCCAACTTTCTTTCTATATCCATCTTATATGCATTATGGTGGATTTATAAGCATTGCACATTCAAAACTTTTCAGATGGAATTAATCTGGCTTCTGACCACAAGCCAATTTTTACAGGGTAATTTATTCAAACATTATTGCAAACTTCAGTTGCAATCTTACAAACTTCTGGTTGTAAGCTAATATTTTCACATGTAACCATCTTATAGATGCATCTCTCAAATTTGTATGGTTTACATGTCATTTCAATGGGCCCATATAATTCAGTTTGATATATTTCCAGAGATCCATTACCAATCATGAACTATTATATAATCATAGTCATTTCTATTTGAGAACAATCAATACATAATCTTATTTGCATTATACATATATATGACTCGGATGATCAAACAAGTCATGCCAACAACAACTTTATTTGGATCAGTAAATTTCTGGTTTACTGTAACATATATCACAAACTGATATCTTCTGGTATACAATACTATTTAAACCATAAACTGATATCCATTTTGGGATATCTATTAAACTTTATGTGAGAAGTATATAACATTTCAAAAATTAGCTCACACTTGTATTCTAAACTCACTTCAAAAATTAGCTCACACTTGTATTCTAAACTCACACTTGTTTTCTAACAATCTCCCCTCAAGTGTGAGTCATATAAACATACTTTCTTTATATCTATTTCAAAATCACATAATTTTATTACTCATTAACAATATACTTCAATTGGCTTATATATGCAAAATATATAGTCCATCACATATGAAAATCTTCATAATCAAAATAACTTAAAATCACATAGATGGTAACTTTCAAATTAAATATCATATTACCTTCTGGGCTTATTCTTTCTTTCTTTCTTTCTCTTGACTTCAAAATAAACTGACATATTTTTCCGCAGCTCTATGCCTTTATTTGCAGATTGACAAACATTTGATTTGCATTAGCAAACTTTTAGTTTGCATTTACAATCCCTTGCATTATTATTTGTAAACTTCTGATTTACAATAGCATGTATTTCTTATATGATATCTATTTCTCAGATATCTTTGAAACTCAACAAGTTTCTTTCATACTTGGTAGAATAAAATGCATATTCAATGCATAGTTTTGTTCATTCAGTAACAAAATAATAGCTCTTCCAGAGCCTCGAATTTATACTACTAAATATAGTCTGAATATCAGTCTCTAAAATATACTAATTAGTCTCTAGGACTATTCGCCTTTAGAATTTATTATGACATAATCTTTGCAAGTTATTGTCTTCTGGACAATACTTTTCCAAGGCTTTGAAAATCTTATTGTATCATACAATATTTGAAACACAAGCCTTCAAGACCTTGATATTCATTAACAAACAAATTTCACTTTCTTGTCCACCATTCATTTTTGAATGTGAACAAGCTCCTACATCCTTTTTGTGGGTAGAAGACTAAAGGACTAAATATCACATAAATTGTTATACTATGTACATAGTGGGGAGAGAGATATCATAGTGATATGATGATTTTTTTTTAAACATATTTATTATGCCCAATAGTTTTCCTTTTGTGGCTTTTATCAATAATATTTCTCCACTTCAGGTGAGAATTTGAACCATCATACGCATTGTTTGGCCATATGAGATCAAGGAATTAATTCAGAAATTACTTAAAACCTCTCTCACAATATTACTACTGCAGAGCAAATTGGATATAATCATTTATAACAAACTTTTAGAAGAACAACCATCTTCGGTGGTTATACAATTTCCTTTAATTTGTTCTAAAGAACAAGGGGGTCTTTTAATGCCAAATATTTACAAATGATGCCATTTTGTCTCATCATGGCTTCGTGCCAAATTGTGCCTCCTCTTGACTTCTAGCCAACTTTCTCTTCATGAGAAATTAAATCAATATGACTTTCAACCGTTTATCTCCGGGATAAACATAAATTATATATGGTTTTTTAGCCATTATATATTATTAGAATATCTAATATAAAAACACTAATGATAATAACAGGAAATTCACAAAAATAATTCATAAAGTATTGCAATAAAATTAAAATTTTATGGCTTGTGCCATTTATCTTCAGGATAAATAAAAGTTGAACATGATGGCTTTAGACTAATTAGTCTCATGGCTTCGGGCCAATGATGAGAATTTAGAATTATATGGCTTCTGGCCTTTTATCCTCAGGATAGATAAAAATTAAATATATGTTTCTAGCCATCCAATAAAATAAAAGATTAAAAAATATATGACTTCAGGTCATATAATACTAATCAAATGAATATGGCTTCTAGCCATTTTGTAACATATATAAAAGAAAATGTATATATATGACTTCGCCATATAATATAAAAATAGGAATCAAATGAATATGGCTTCGCCATATTATATCAAAATAATAAATCAAAATGTATATGACTTCGGTCATATAATCTCAAAATAGTAATAAAAGGAATATGGCTTCCGCCATATAATAGAAATCGAGCAATATGACTTCGGTCATATAATAAGAAAAATAAAATGACATGTAAATTGGATAATAAAACATAACAATAAAAGTAAAAGCTTAAAGTAAATGTTATGTTAGTACCATAAAGTAAATGTTAGTAACATAAAAATAAAGGTTATGTAAATGTTAGTAACATAAAGTAAATGTTAGTAACATAAAAATAAATGTTATGTTAGTAAATGTTATGTTCATCTCTCTTCTTTTTCTTTCTTCTTCTTTTTTTTTTTTTTTTTTTGGTATCAACGATTCATATTCCGTGCCAACCATAGGTTCTCCATGGGAAATTGCCTTATAAGGCAATTTCGTTCTTGAGAATAGTCTCTTCCTTTCACATCTTGATTCCCTTAAAGAAGGATATGGATGAAGTTCCAATAAAGAGGATGAGGATGAAGCAAAGTGAGCATGGGGACGAAAATGCCTCCGTAACGTGCATGGGAATGGAATGAGATGGATTGGGGGGTGTGGCGAAGAATGCTTTACGGAGAGATGATGATCAACAAAGAAGGAGGCTCAATTGCTTAGAACTTCGTGCTGATAACGTGTTATAAAACTAAGTAAAATACAAGGGAGATTAAGATGAGGGAGATGAAGAAATGCAAGAGAGAAATGGAGAGCAAGGAGAGAGTGATTCTTCTTTCTATTGTTGTCGCTCAACCTTTGATACATGCCTACTATATATAGGCAATCAATCTTCAACTTCCATTACAAGAGTAACATACAAGAGTAAATCTACATAATGGTATATTATGGAATATTGTAAGTTATATGAAACTCCCACTAAGCCATTCATGTCATAGGTTATATGGCTTCAAGTGTAGAATTCCAAAAGACTCTTCTTGGAAGGTTATGGACATTCACACCAATATTGGAATATTTATAACACATTGGTAATAATATAAATTGTATTACAAACAAAATTTTATATTAAGAAACTTGAGGTAGTATTAAATAACATGGTCCGGTATGAGAAAAGAAGCGAGCATGCCGACGTTATACGTTTGGGACCCAAGACTCCTACAACCTTTGGCGTACATTTCCCGTTAAACTTGATTAAGGGAGAGAGATTCTTCACATTATTGCCTAGTGTTATCAATAATTATTGACACAAACTTGGAAAAGAAACATACCTTTCATGTCCTTATTATAAAGCACTAACTGTAATTTCTCTTAAACTAAAAAGAGGCAGTTAAGCCATTAAATTAGTATTCAATTAATAAATATTTCCACTTTTACCCCTATTAAAAATGTTATTTTTCATATTTGTCATGTATTTGGATATTCTCGCACTACTCCTTTCTCTCTCCCCATTCTTTTTTGAAGCAATGTAACATCTGAATATCTGATGCAGCATCCAAGTATCTCGTGTTAAATTTTTTTTGAAGCTCTCTTTCTCTCAAATGATCCACAGGGGCGCCATTTTTTTCGTGGTATAACTTTGCAAAAAATAGTGGTAGGTGAAATAATTTTTTTAAAAAAAAAAACCCCAAAACGGAATTAAACTTGGGCAGACCAAATGAAACAGAACCTGAAATTGCCATTGTTGAGTGAAGACAAATTCATTGCTCCCATGAATGACCAAACAGAAGTATCCTTCGACTTAAACCTAGCTACTACCATATTGGGAAGAGGAAATAGATGAGATTATGAACTCAAATATTTACCCAAGCTCACAGAATCAAGATGCAATGGTGTTGGGTGATTCAAACATGCTCGTTTTGGTGAAGCAGTAGCAGAGAACTTGAATCCTCACTTACCTCTTGACTTGAACATAGGAGGTATGTGTGATGATGATGATGACGACGATGTTTCCCTACCTAATTTGAATGAAATCCAAATGACTGGTGATGATGGTGTTCCCTTACCAAACTTGAACGAAGGTCCAATAGAGTTTGAGGAGGAACAAAGCACATATACAGAGATACCTGAACGTATCAGAGATTACTCTAATACTTCACCTAGAGGTATGACACTATCTTAAATGATCTTAATCATCATTTTTACATATTCTAGTGGGCCACTTCATCCCTCATTCTTGACTTGTATATCTACACTATTCCCGTGTCAACCATGAAGTACTCGCAATATTTTTACAAATAGAGATTCAGCAAGCAATAAACATGATGAACAATATACAAGTAAAAAGGCTATAAGGCTAGAACTCTTCTATTGTACGTCATGCACATCTATCATTGTCCCTTTACTTTTGGCAAAAAAAAAAAAGTGATCTGAAACACCTCCCACACCTCTCTATGCATTACAGACTCTTATAATAAATGTCCCAATGCTAATATGTAAAGTTGAACCTGAGAGTAAAGGAATTACTAGTTTGTGTGTAACTTTAAGGGAAAAATGAATTGTGCATAATTCAGTGGTAGTTCGAGTCTAAAACATATTTGTGTGCTAACTGTTATGATCATGGGGAAAAAAAATATATGAACTATTATCATGCGTTTTATAAACTATCATGTCATACATGTATTTGTGTTACTAATGGGACAAAAGAACATGCAAATGGAAATTCAAGTCCGCCACCATGCAAGAAAAGAAAATTTCTAACAAATGAAGAACGGAAAGGCATTGGCCATATTTTGGTGAACTCAATAAAATATGGGATTCTAATGCCAGGTACAACAAAGAAGCTAGCTTGAATGTACTGTGTTTCTAGAAGAGTTATTCAATGAATTTGGCAACCAATAAAGGAAACAAGAGAAGCATATCATAGGAAGACAAAAATTTGTGGACATAAGAGAGTTCAATTCAATGAGGAATGCTTACATGAGGTCCGTCTTCGATGACCATATTGAAATCTCTATCCTCATTGAATATCAACAAAATGTCCCTTATGAGATTAATGAAGGCCAATGTTATACAACGTCACACCAATACGCTCAAGTCCTTCTTAATAGATGAAAACATGATTGCTCATTTGCAGTTTTGCTTGTCAATGCTTGAAGATGATAGCATACCGAATTCTCCAACATTTAAATCTATGCTTAACATAATACATATTGATGAAAAATGATTCTACATGACAAAAAAGAAGGAGAAGTATTACTTGGAAGCTAATGAGGAGGACCCACATCGGACATGCAAAAATAAGAACTTCATTATTAAAGTTATGTTCTTGGTTGCCCTGGCAAGATCTAGATTTGACAACGAAGGTAATGAAACTTTTTCGGGTAAGATTGGGGTCTTCCCTCTTGTGACTTATCACTCTGATTCTATTTATAAGTTCATTTTGACCAAAAATTTGGTCTTATTTATAAATCCATTTTCATGTAATAAATGAGATTGTGACAATTCCCATAAAGATAGAAAGAAAGAAAAAACAATTGAAAAATACTCAATCATAAATGAAGACAAAGTTAAAAATTTACCTCATAATTATTGAGTTAACTAACTTTCCTTAGTATGTGAGATTTGATCAAAATAGACTTATAAATATAACCAGAGTGGTATGAGCCAACAAAGAGAATGAGTATTAATAGAAAGGTAGGTGCTTTGGTAACAAAGCCAATTTCTTCAATTAACATATAAATAAGTGTGCAGAAAATTTCTTTGCAATATGGTGTTACCTGCAATAAAAGCCAAATGGCTAGGGATATGGTAGGGGAAACAACTATCATAGAACAAAATAATGGTACATGTCATGTAAATTTCTAGGTGATAAGATCAAAAGGTTCGTTGGCTTATTTGTTCGTGTCTTCAGCCTTCTTGGAAAAGGAACATGGTCCGCTGTAAATACAAGTGAACCCTAACGCGAGAAAAGCTATCATCATACTGCAGAGAATATGCAGAGTCTCCCACCCGACTGGTCCTATTTCCTATGGCCTTTTAGTTGGAATCCTGAACTTTGGAGCATCCTCCGTTTTTGCTAAAATTTCGACTGATGTGTCTGCTAAGCGCCTCGATTTAAATATCGATGCATCTCAAGAGATTATATAGAGAACGGAGAGGTGATCAATTTTTTCAAATTTTTTTACAGCACGGTATATAAACAAGAAATTCATGGTAAAAAACCTCAAGCACACTGACGAGGACCATAATAACTTAAGACAACTCCAAAGTCCAATTAATTTTGATGCGCACGTTCATTAATAGAGTCCAAAATCGATGGTTTCACAGTAGACAAGTGATTGAAGTGAAGATACTCATATTTACAAGCCACGAATTGTTGAACTAGGGAGAACTAAATCTAAATCTAAATATATTGAAACGAAGGGGATTGAAAGATACTGGAGGATGAAGAGAAATGACATCTTTATGTTATTTTCCCCCCTACATTCATACAGCTTTAGGCTGAATCTGCTCAAAATCAAAAACTTCAAACATTAGGCGTCTTACATCACGTTTCCCATAAACAGCATATGCAAGACCATGAATGGCCTGTTGAACAGCCGTCGTGGCAGGGTTTCTCATTCTCCGATTATGCTCAAAACGGTCCTGTACCTCTTCAGAATATATGACGAAACGGTGGAGATGTTGGGCCCTCAAATATCTTCCACAGTACTTGTTCATAAGAAGGCGACGGTGCCTCTCCTGTAGCCACAAACCTGGAGCATCTAAATGCTTCATCAACAATCTTTCAGCCATCGCCAAATCCTACAGCAATTTGTTTTTGAAGAAGAAAAACCACAGTAAGTACATAACATCCAATGAAGGAGTAAGCAGATTTAGTTTCATGAGCCCCCTGAATAATAACTATTATCTATATAAATCAACCAGTGCTTCGTTGGGTTGCCTCGAGACAATGAATTTCCCATTACATTCCTTTAGGAATACTCATTTCCTATAAATTTGGAAATGGGTATTCCCTAGTGATTTGGATGCAATGGTGATTCATTTGTGGATTAACTGTTATTTTTGCCTTTTACTTCCTTTGATTCTTAATATAAAATCCACTTTAATGAAGAAATTAAACGATAAAGTGGATCTTATATTAAGAAATGCTCATCTCCTAAAATAGAAAGATTAGCTGTACCTGTATCTTTTGACCAAGGTATTCTAGTCTCTCATAGCAAAATCGAGGATGCTCAAACTTGTATTTCGATGGATGCAGGAAACAAAGCTGCAATTAAGTAGCAGGATATTCAATTGTACATCAGCATTTAGAATAGAACTAGAAGCAAAAAAAAATCTTTCAATACTACTGCCTACAGACTGCATCTTCCATGAAAGACTGCACCTCATAGATGGAAACTACGACTATTCCCAAACAATTGACTGATGTGCTTGACATTTGGGTGGTTCTAAGATATATTTTCATTATAAAGTGGTAAGCTCTGCATGGCTAAATTCATTAAAGCACTAACTTGAGCAGATAACAGACATCATGGCAGCACTATTTTAGCATCAATCTTCAAATATGCCGCCATGCGATGAATAATGAAATCGGAAAGGAGGAAAAGGAACTGAAAAATCAACAATCTCATATAAATTCAATGATAACAGAATGAGATCTTTAGATAATATGCTGTCATCGAGGTGATTTATACAATTCTAATACCACAAGGCCAAGCAATCTAGTAAGTTGAGACACAAGAAATCTTAATTCAGATTGGGAAATCAAACACTAATACATTCATTTATATTCACCATTCTTAATTATCACAGAAATACATAATAACTAGTAACTACTATTTAATGTGAGTTATATAATAACAAAATGCATCTTACTAAAACAAACTATAATTATTTTATAAAAGTATGCATTGCAGGGTCTATGTGCAGGGTAAAAGGAAACAGAACGAGAGGCAATATTAGAGTTACCTGTAACCCAAGTCCAAGTTCAATATTCCGAGCTTCAGTAATTTCTTGAATGCTATCTGTCAATTCTAAGGGATATCCCAGAGTTTGCATAACCTGCAGTCTGCTATCATAATCCCAAACATTTCCTCTGAACCGATGCATTCCTGGAGGAACACAAGCCCTGAAGAGCCTTGGATGTGCAAACAGAGCATCTGCAGGAGGCTGAATGAAGAACAGTAAACATCATTGCTGTACTTCTCTCTAATAGTAAAAAGATTCACAAAATTAACTATGAAGTTTACAAAATCAATGAGATAGAGATCTGATACAGTATTGATCAAGAAAGAGGTAGAGAAGGGAATGACACAAGAGAGAAACTGAGATTAGAGAAGAATGACTCAAGAAGAAGATTAGAAGAGAAGAGCTCCAAGGCTCTTACACAAACTGAATTACCAATATGTCAAAACGTAAGGTTACAATGAATAAGGGGGCTATTTATAGATGACAGCCCCCTTCTCACATACTAATGCTAATATGTTCACTTAGGTCCCTAATAAGAGTTTATACAAAGTTTGCACATAGGTCCCTAGGTCTAGTCTTACAATTAGGTCCCTAAATGCTGCTTATTATATTTCTATATCAATACCCCCTTCCCCAAAACATCCTTGCCCTCAAGGATGCTGAACAACAAAATACAAATTTGAAATCAACAAAAACTTTGAAACTTTAAAAGTCTGAAAAATGTCTTGACAGTGTAGACTCCTCTGTCCTGAATGCTGCTACCCACAAGTGCAATTCACTTGTTTGATGCTGGAACAAATAGAAGCAATAAATCCAATCCAGACCCCAATAGCATTTTAATCAGCTCTCCCCTAAACCAAGTATGCAGCAGACTTTGGGTAGGAGGAAATTGCATAGGAAAAATCCAGTTGAGAGACAACTTTTTAGGCTTCATAGATATAACCCCAAACTATTGTCCACCGGATCTTGTAGACTAGCGTAACCCAAAAGCATTTTAATTAATTTTCCTTTGTACCACATCCGAATGACCAAATTGGTAGGAAGACTCTGTTTGATTAAGGCCCTATTCAGACTATGTTTGTAGGCCTCCTAAAAGTAGTGAAGGTAGCGTAAACTTTGGGCCCAATTCTTTAAAGACAAAGCCCAAATGCCCATTTGCAATTAGAAAGTCCAAGTAATCTGCATAATCTCCCTGACAGTGGAAGAAAATGGGACCCAGCTGTGCGTGAGCCCACTCAAGACACTCGCCGCTCTTTCGAAAAACACAGCCACCGTGAAGGAAATTTTGACTTTTCGGACTCCCTTTATTCAGCCACGTCAACCCCAAGTCGGTTCAAAACATTTCAGCTTTCCACGCAACTCTTTCTTCCTCCTTTGCTGAATCACATCGACCCTCTCAACGTGCCCGAAGTCATGAACCATCATAGCCGCAATGAAAGAAGAGAACTCATAGGTATGAAACTCCCGTAGCAAGTTCGATCTGTCTTAAAGCTACAACACGAGTCGTCATCATTGTAGCACATTCTTGAGACTTCGTCGTTGCCTCCTCCCAAACATCCACGGACGAGCAATCAGCAAGCGGCGGAACGAAGCAACCTACTCCCTGCACCGTTTTCGTCATTTCCTCCATGTCTTTTCCATCACCGCATTCTTGGGAGGAGTCCGAGCTAGCTTTGCTCTTTTCTGAGCAATTCACGTTGTTGGATGAGCTCTCAGTGGCATTAGTGGGGTTGGCAGAATTTCCCAAAACCTCCTCATCGAATTTGGTATTGAATTCTGCCACCGTGCCGGTCCGCCTCAATCTTGATGTTTCGTCCACCGGTTTGTCAATAGGTAAGCCGTAGGTGTCTCTAAGTATAGCCACATATTCATTCCAAGTTGGTTGGTGTCTCCAGTGTCTTTCCATAGCTACATGCCATGAGAAGCTAGAATTATCAAGACCCGTAGTAGCCCTTGTTACCTTTTCCTTTTCTGGTGTACCTTCGAGATGAAAGAATTGTTCACATCCTGGATATCCAACTGCCGACCTCCGTCCCTCGAAAGCGTGGAAACTCCATTTTTGTGAAGTGGGTAGGTCGATGATAAGCTTCTCCCCGACCGTGACCATTGCCCAATCCATTCTCACGTCGTCGGTGTTGCTGGTTATCGCTTCGCCTTGCATTACTTGTACCAAGCCCCTTAATTGCTCTCGACTTCATTACTAAGGCGTGCAATTCATCAACTAGATCAAGTCCGCCCATTTTCACTTTCATATCATCAATCTTGTTAAGTTTTTAAAGTTGTTCTTCAATGGTTGAAACTCTTGCTTCCATGATTCTTGCTAATGAAGCTCTAGTGTGTACCATGCACTACTACCAAAATCAAGAATAAAACATAACAAAGCCGAATCACGTGACTCAGCTTTGTCCCAAAATTATTGGTGCTCAAACCCCCAAAAGTTTATATTCAATGTTGTCGATGTACCAATTTAAATCAACCGACAACCAATTCGGACGCAATGTGCACCAATTCCGAGTGAATGATGATATTGATAGGCAATTAAAATTCAATACAGAGGTACGACTTCTCACCACCACCGCCAATGTTCATCGGCCAAGATTTACGCCACCGAAATTGCATCGTTATCGACTGAATCAGCCTTTATCATCGGCTAGCATATTTATCATCTCAGAACCTGATTTTCGATTACCCAGGAAGCAAAGACAATTATTTTCGATCAGAATTAGAATCTTTTTATCACCCAAAACGTATACCAACGGAATTCTTTTTGGTCCGGTTCACGACGCTCGGTTTCTTTATCTCTCTTATTGTTGTGCACGGTTCGATCGATAGTTTCCGTTAAACGCCGAGTCCGGGCATATACGGATTTTGGCGCCGCACGAGTCCGAGTTTAACACCGAGTCGGTCAAGTGAAGACTTTTAGAATCTGGGTCCTCGAAACTCAATTAAAATGCACCGCTTATAGCCAAAATTCCACCGACTGTAATTGAAAGATGCCGACACGTCAATCGGGATGATTCGACCGTGATACAAAGAATTAATCCACCGACAACCCACTATTAAAACATTCACCGACCGAGAACAACACCCGTGAACCCACCGATTATACCGAATTAGTCGACAATGATGCCAATGGAGCGTTCTTGAATCCCGAGGAACCAAAACGAACCAGCTAAGAAACCGTGACGTGAATCCCAAGATGATGCGACGCCAACAAGATTTCAAGATCGGCCGACGTTGGCAATGACGAAACAGAGCATTCTTGAATTCGAATGGGCCAAAACGTATCGATCAGCCGCAATTAAAGGGAGCCCAGTCGAATGGTATTTTCAAGAATATTTTTCTTGATATATTCTTGTTGCTCCACCCCTCTCTGGCTAAAGAAATGACGAAACCGAACCTTTGGTAACAGCACTAAGTTCTTTATTATTTTCTTCTTCGCCTATTAGACAGCGTCGAACAGAGAAGACAGAGCAGAACAGTAATCTTTTTGCGTTTTCTTCGAACAGATGTTGAACGAAACCCAGAGGTTCATTACTCCGCCTGGTTTACGTTCGGAACAGCAAGTGTAGAGCAGCAACAGACAGAAACAGCCAAGGAAGGTAAGGCTCTGATACCACTGATACAGTATTGATCAAGAAAGAGGCAGAGAAGGGAATGACACAAGAGAGAAACTGAGATTAGAGAAGAATGACTCAAGAAGAAGATTAGAAGAGAAGAGCTCCAAGGCTCTTACACAAACCGAATTACCAATATGTCAAAACGTAAGGTTACAATGAATAAGGGGCTATTTATAGATGACAGCCCCCTTCTCACATACTAATGCTAATATGTTCACTTAGGTCCCTAATAAGAGTTTATACAAAGTTTGCACATAGGTCCCTAGGTCTAGTCTTACAATTAGGTCCCTAAATGCTGCTTATTATATTTCTATATCAAGATCTTATTTTAGGGCGCAGGCTTAAAATTTTTACTTCTACATTTGGTAGAAGCACAGAAAAACATTCAAATATGATTAGATATCACTCAGAACCTTGTGTGTTAACTCTTTAAATCAGATATCACTTTAGCAGAGGACATATAGAGCTTGCCTTGTATGTAGCCACATCTTGCCAACTTAGCTTGCCTTCAAATTCAGCAGATACATAATCTACATCTTCAAGTTGTCTACGTAATCTGGGTTGGCAATCCTCAGCATCTGGATCCATTCCAAAGGCTTCAAAAAGAACGCGATATACTTCTGGCATACCAAAACAAAGATAGATTGCACCAAACAAAGCCCAAAATACAGACCTGTGGTAGATTAACAAATTTTGAAATGCAAGTCAATAAACAGGCAGTTCTTTTACTCAACAGATCAAGGACAAGAGCATCTCCATTGATTAAGATGGTTCTGCAATTAATTGATGATTTTGGAATGCATTAAAAACATTTTATTGAAAGCTATGATAAGAGATATCGTGAAATGCAATGAAAGTATTTTGTTGAAAGCAAGTGAAAAGGATGTCTTGCAAAGCTAGTATAAAAGCTTTTAATTGAATAGTAACGGCATGCTTGCAGAATTATCCCTACCGCATTTTCACTGCAATTAGTTCAAATTATGATGCAGGTCCAAAAAAGAGACAACGAGACAAACAAATTGACAACATTTCAGCGAATCAGAACCATATCAAAGAATCAATTATTGAGAGTAGCGGCATTGCTAGTTGATATGAAAATTTCAAGAAAAGAATAAGAGAGAAAAAGAAAAGGAGCCATATTGAAGATGAAATGAATAGAAGAGCTTACTTTACGGGTCCTTCCCTCTCCTTTCTCACCATCTTGTCAATATCATCATATGGAAAGATCAAATTCTGCAAGCTAGCGGCTTTAATCCACTTGGGCAAGTTTCTCTTTCCAATTAACCCGAATACCCTCTCCCGCATTGGACCCGGTGACTCCCTCGGATATCTCTGTAAGAAATATTCTGCGAGCGCCAACTCAAGAACATACTGCCCTAAAAACAATAGCCTAGTATGGCCGGATCTCACGTGCCTTGCCTTTGTTCTCTCACACGAAGGATGTTGAAACGCCAGATATAACAAAGTATCGAATTGCTTTGCCGGATTATCATCCCCGAGGTTTTCTGACGGCTCGAGTGAGTATCCCAGAGCTTGCTTTGCTTCGAGCAAGTACTCGTCCATCCATGTCTTATCAGCATTGTTAAGCCGAGAAGAAGGTAAGCAAGAACTCAATAAAGGAAACGATTTCAGTGACAACTGAGGGCTATTGAGAAACCTCTGAGCTAATTTATTGTCATCAAGAGGAGGCCGTAAAATGAACTTCCTTGGCGGTGCCTTTTTCTTCGGAGAGGTTCTTTTCTTACGTTCAGCGAGCTCCTTCAGAAGTCGTTGAGGACTATTTTGAGGAAGTTCTTGTGGCGGGTCCAAGGCCACAGCGAAAATTCGAAAGCTTTGTGAGGTAGGATTTTTGATTCCGGGGTTTCTGGTGAGAGTTTGAAAACGAAATGAAGCAAGTGAGGATGAGAAAGAGTAATTAGAACACTGGGATGGTTTTGGGGACAGGATGAAGGAAGAAGAAAGTTCCATTATCAAAAGCTAATTGTAGGGTTTCGGTCTCGACAGTCGACAAAGGGATGGAAGAAGGATACAAGATAAAGAGAAGCAGCGTGGCTCAGCCATGGGCGGGATTGGCTTGAGCTCGATAGATATTTAAGGTGAGTGTTCTGTTTATTCGCAGTCGAACGGCGACGTATCAATCATTTGATTGTTTTTTTTTAACCGGAAACCAATGATTTTTGTTCTCACCGTCTTCCTCTCAATAAGATAAGAGGGACTTGATTAATTTAGGTATATTAAGAAAAACATTAAGTAGCAATTTTGTCTTAAAAGTTATTATAAATCAGAAATTTTGCCTTGAAAGTTTTTTGGGGGACAATTTTGTCCTGATTGTTTTCCCATTTAATTTTTACAATTAGTAGATCAAAATGCCGAGTTGACAATTTACATGTCATCAATGTCATTTTTGTTAATGTGCAAATTTGTCCCAGAAAATTTAAATCTAAGTTTGGAAAAAAAAAATGAACTAAATGACATATGGACTTGAGCCATTTGCACATTAACAAAAAATGACGTGGAAGACATGTGAACTGTCAGCTCAGTATATTTGGTCAACCAACGATCAAAATTAAATAAGATAACAGTCAAGGCAAAATTGTCCTTTGGTGATAACTTGCGGAGTAAAATTTCCCCTTAACCTTTAAGAAGATCAATCATGTTAGTTATTTGTAATAGATATATACTGATTTTCCTTAAATATAGTTTTTCACTATGAATACTTTTGTGCATTGTTATAAACTCGTGAGTTGACTCTCCGAGTTTACTATTTTTAAGTTTCTAGCTTACAAAATTGAGTCAAGTCATAATAAACTTGTGACAGTTGTAAACCCGGCTAAATTCATAAGTTGGTATACCGATTTTACCATTTTTATATTTCTAACTTACAAAATCATATTAACTCACCTTTAAACTTATGTTAACTTCTTCGATTTGATTATGCTCAGTAGCTTTATATATAGCTTTTATAGAAATTTCCTTGTTAATATGAAAAATTATGAATGATGATAGATTTAATTTCAGTTATTTATATTTAAAATATATTTAAATAAAATTGTTGTCATTTTTTTTAATGATTTAATTATATACTATTAATATCTATTTAATAGTAAAAGTGAACTCTTACGAGTTTACGTCACTGTTACGAGTTTGACAACTTTGAGTAATAGGTTATAGAAATTAATTACATAAATATCTCTTAATTTGCTCTCCATTTAATGTCTCAATTAGATCAAGTCTTAATGGTACACATTTATTCTATTGACCATGATAGGTTTTTATATTTGATGTTATAATAATATTTCTATATAGAATTTAACGTCAACCATTTTTTTGGCCAACAACCTTAACTATTTAAAATTATGTAATATGAATTGGTCAGACTAGGTATGGTGGAATGTTAGAGGACTACACGAGGCTAGCAGAGAGTGGGCCTCTAGATTTATTATCCTATGTTGAGGCTTTGATGACGGCGGAACTTGTTTGCCTTTGAGCGGAAAACCACCCTTAACGATACTATTCTTGCTAGCACATATGCTATGATAGAATGCATGACTTCTACTAATGACCACCTTGTTGGATTAAACCTTCATGGTATTACTCTAGCTCCTACTAGTGAGATTGGCATCCTCTAGAGGAGGGATGGGTGAAGATAAATGTGGATGGGGAGCATATTCTCGAATGGCTAATAAGAGGGCTTGTGGTGGTATTATCTGACAGTCAGCTAGGAAATTTATTAAGGGCTTCATACACCCCATTGATTATGAGGATGAGCTTATTGTAGAGCTTTGGGCGTGCTTTCTAGGGCTGAAGACTGCTTGAACTTTGGGGGTTAGGAAAGTGTAGTTGGAGACAGATTCATCTGAGTGCCTTGAACTGTTTCTCTAGGAATAGGGTGGTCATCACCGGGACGCAGGTATCATTAACGAAGTCAAAATGTTGCTTCATTTGGAGCGGACTACAAAGCTTACATACATTCCTCAACTGGCCAATACTGTGGCGAACTTCCTTGTAAGGAAGGGTTTGGAGGCGGAAGTGGGGTTTCATGAGATCTACCAACCATCTACTGAGCTAAGTGTTTTTTGATGTCAGGATTGTAATGAGTGCATTAATCTCATAGGTGTTAACTAAGGTGTCTCACTTGTATAAAAAAAAAAAAAGATCTAATGGCAGAGCCATTACATAGAGGTGAAATTGAGAGAGAGAGGTTAATAGAGAGATCGCTCGCGAGTGGAAGACTTTAATTCAGACATTGAACTAATTAAGCAATTGACAAAAGGTTATGATGTTTTTTTTTTTTTTACCGGAAGGTTATGATGCATATTCACATTTTACAAACCAATGCATGGACACCGTCTGGAACCAATATGGCAACAACACCACCAAGGGCGGAGCCAGGAATGAATATTAGGGGGGTGAAAATTACAGAATAAAATCCAGTGGGGTCCGTATTTGAAATTAGGGGACGAAAATTACAGAATTGGACCCAAAATTTTAGAAAATTATGCTTTGACCTCATAAATATTTCAATATTTTTAGTTTAGTCCATTTATGACACTTTTAAATAGGGACTAACATGAAAAGATTAAAATTTTTAAGAGACTAAAGCATAATTTCTAAAAAAAATTGGTCCAATTATGTAATTGTAGGGGGGCGGGGGCCACTCCTAACCCCCCTAAATCCGCCCCTGAACACCACATAATGCACAACATATCTACTTAAATTATAGGAGTACTAATTAATTTGCGACATAATTAGTAATACAATTTTTGCTTTAGATTAGCCACAGAATTTGATATGGCAATTTGTATTGTTAAATCCTTTTGCTACAATTGTGATGGATTTTATAGCAATATTCTTTATTTTCAGTGAATACCAATATTTAGGAAAATATATATCAATATTAATATTGACTGTAAAATTTATTTAAAAACAATCGCATTAATTTTGAGTCATGAACATTAGGTTGTACATTTCCAGCAAAAAAAAAAAGAATATTAGGTAGTATCTTTGTTGTCAAACTTGTAAGTTGATTCTCCGATTTTACCATTTTTATATTCATAGCTTACAAAATCGAGTCAAGTCACTGGTAAATTCGTGATCATTGTTTATATACCGAGTTTACCGTTTGTATATTTCCAACTTACAAAACCGTGTTATCTCATTCTTAAACTTGTGTTAACTTTTTCGATTTGATCATGCTTAGTTAGTGGCTTTATATATAAATTGTATAGAATTTGTTTTTGTTAAATATGATAAATTATGAATGTTGGTGGATTTAATTTCAATTATTTGGAATTAAAATATATTAATTTTTTTTATTTTAATTATTTAATCATATACTATTAATATCCATTTAATGGTGAAAGTAAACTCTTATGAATTTACGTCGTTGTCACAAGTTTGACAATTTTTCTCTTGGTTTAAAACGTCTTAACACGTATAATTAATAGGGATCCTTTACAAAAAAAAATTATAAATATCTGAGACAATGTAGATTGAATTTTTATTTTTAAGAATAAAATTCATTCTTGAACCAGCTCTTGTATAAAGATTAAGTAGATGAGCTAGTAGGTTTTTTACCCAACGGGTATCAATGACCTTTTTTTTTTTGTACAATAAGGGGCCAAGCCCACTACACTGGATAGCTATCGGTCGAGGGAGAGCAACACCAGCAGAATCCTGCGGCTGCTTAGTATGTCTTTTTGCAACATAACCTTATTCCGTTACTCCTGTAGTCCTGTGCCCATTAACATTCGGCATTCTCACTTACCTTCCATAAAAATATCCTACAAACTAAACTAGGCTGATATGGATATGGATATGGGCCTATTAAACTGAACTCTCATATATTAAAAAAAACCCAAATATTACCTATCAGTTATCATCCACTTGGGGAGAAACTTGAACCCCTGCCACAGCTCTCCATGCATGTGGAAGCGGTTATCTTTCAATTACCAGTTGTCTTCACTTCCTTGCTGCTTGATTGCCCTCACACTTCGTTGCCTACTTGCTTCACTTCCAACAAGTGTTTAGGTTGAACAAGATTCATTTACAGGATAAGGTCCATTGTCACCTCAATCAATTGTTTGTTAGTAATTGGTTTTTTTGTTGGTATTGACACCTTCCGTTTTCTTCAAATTTTTACCTCCCTGTCGTCTCATATTTCTTTCTATCCGTAGCTCTTAGATTATTGCTTGTTTGAGACTACTCCGTCTCTAGTTCTGAGACACTTTTTATGTCAATGAAGCAATGGGGTTTTTCTAAAAAGAGAGTTAGAGAAATAAGAGGAATCATATCAAATACAAATACAAATTTGAGTTTCGCTTTCCTTGACCGATCATATCTCATTAATAAAGTCATCAACCATAGTGACCGGCGTCTGAAAAGTAATGTCAACAAAACTATTTGCTATATTAATTTCTTGCCTTGGCTCCGTTGATCATATTCATAGCTTGAGACCCTTCCGATGGAGCTATTGAATAACAAGACCTTGTTGGAAAGGGACAGGTAATTCAGGTTTTATGGAGGTGGCCCCTAATTGGTTCCTGGCCATTAGATTTGTGGAGTGTGGATGCATTATTCAGATGGCCAATCCAACTAAAAAGGTTGGGTGAAGAAATCAACTTAGGCTCTTAAATTCACATTATTACAATCATCATTATGAGGATCGGTCTGCTTACTGAAGAAGACCTCTACAGAGTTTGATGTGAAGGGACGATCACCTCCAACGACCTTAAGGCCACAGGGAAACTCCTTCTTTAATATTAGCTAGGAAACATCAATAATTGCCTGTTTGGATAATACATTTACCATCTCCGGCATAACATTTCCACTACCACGTGCACACGTAACATATACAAAAGCAGCATTTAGACAAAATCTTGATGCCAAGAATATTCAATTCCCACTTCTATTTATTTTATTTCTTTTTTTTTGGGGGGGATGATTCTTGCTACAATGCTAAGTAATGAATTGGGAAATTATGAGAATACTTTATCTTAAACGAGTATTTTAATGATTAGAAGTAGTGAAGTACTTTACCACTTCGTGTTCTATATGTGAAACATATCAGGCCTGGTTCTCATACCAGATGAAACTAAATCATGTTTATAATTATCTAAAATCAAAATTTCAGTTATGAAAGCAAAAAAAGTTGGTGTTAAGTGAGCATTTTGAGAATTGTATAATTTAGAAGTAAAAAAAAAAAGAATTTATTTAATTTTATTTAAAAAAAAAGGGTGGGGGGATTAAAATTTTTTTTTTGAAAATAAATTTTTTTTTTTTTTAATATGTTTTTTTTTTTTTTGTTTGGTTTTTTTGTTTTTTATTTTTTTGGGGGAGGATTATTTTGTTTTTGGGGGGGGATGGAATAAATTTTTGTTTGTTTTTTTTTTTTTTTTTTGGTTTGGTTGTTAGTGTTTTATTTTGGGTGTTGTGGTTGGGGGTTTGGAGGGTTGGGGGGTGGGGGTGGGGGGTGTTTGTTGTTGGGGGGGGTGGGAGGTTTTGGGGGAGGGGGGGGGTGGGGGGGGGGGAGAAAATTTGGGGGAAGGGTTGGTGTTTTGAGGGGTGGGGGTTGGGGGGTGGAAAAGTTGGGGTTGGGGGGGGGGGGGAGAGGTGGGGAAGTTGGGTGGGGGTGGGGGGGGGGTGGGGGAGGTTGTTTGGTTTTTTGTAAATTTTTTTTATTTTGGGAGAATTGTTTTAGAAGTAATAGGCTATTGTTATGAATCTCACCTCAAAGAACCTCATAATATGAAGTATGATTTATAAATTTAAGGAGTTTTTCCACCCAACATGCTAGTCTTTTGGAATTAACCCTCCTCTAGACTTGTGATCATAACAAAAATGTTTTCATTAAGAAGCCGATGTTCACGGGTCACAATGGATTCTAATTTAATTTGCAAGAAGTTGAGTGAAGTGTTATAGTACGAAACCACTCGGAACGTTGGCTCTTGAAAGGGGCCTTGTTATGAGTTTCATATTAGGAAGCCTCACAAATGAAGTTATTTTATAAGTTCAAGGAACCTTATTAACAATAGGCCAAGTCTTTTAGTATGGGTCCTCTTTTAGAATTGTGATCACAACAGAGTTACTTTCATTTATAGGCCAATATTCATAGAAAGTGTTACTCAGAGGATTCTGACCAACAAAAAGCCAAATGAAGTACCATGCTATGAATCTTGAATGGTGCCTTGCTATGATTCTCATATCGAGTAGCCTAACAAATGAAATACCTCCTATGGAAGGGGTGCATTAGTCAATCTTTTGGAATTTGAGTTCCTCCTTTAAACTTGTGCTCATGACACTTGTGCCTGTAAATACATTCAACATGGTGGTTCCTTTGAGAATTCTGAAGTAGCAATGGAGGCTATTCTTATGTAATAACGCTTAATGCAACTAAACTGCTATAAGGAAAACGTCCGAGAACGATTTGATTTCCACTTCCCACGTGCAGACAATCGCTACTTACTATATGCCAATCAACATGCAATTATCTTGTATCCTCTCTGAAGCCCACACCACACACCATTGACAAGTGACAATATCTTCAATCTTCCCCACTTTGCCCCTCCTCCTATTTATTATGTCTGAGGTACCTTTCATATTATTTCTTCTATCTTCTTTATATTAGCTACTTTTCTGGTAGAGGAGATCGAGGACCCTGTTTTGGTAATTTACCATATGATTTGTTTGCTACCTTCGTTGCAAGATTAGGAAACTGATTTGATCTTCCGTCTGTGTCCTTGTTATTCCCAAATAATTTTTTCCCTTCGGCGTTTTTCAAGCTCTAATAGGAAAAAGTTCGTGTTGGACCAAAAGAAAATAAAAATTGGAAAAAGTTTGTGAAGGAATATAAGGTACTAACTCTTCCCCATCTTCTGAAGAAAATACACAAGACGTCTACAAAAAAATCAATCTATGCGTTACCTCTTTGCTTCATCATCAACTGTACTAGAATAGAAACCTTACTATAGTGCACAAGAAATCTCTGTCTCTGCCTTGGTGGATCGTGATAAGGAGAAAATTACACCTGCTACTTGCGACATGTCTCCGAAGATGAAGGAGGAGCTTCTTTCAACTGCCATGAAGAGAACTAGTAAATGGTATGCTTTTGAATGTTCATACTCAGTTAACTATTCTTCAGTGTGTATCATTTCTATGCTTATAACTTGCTTCAGCAATGTACATCTGCAGCTATTTCCAAGATATAAGTAAAATTATTGAAACCCACGTTTTAAACTTCTTGTAGGGTTTTCTCTAATGAGATTCCAAGTGATGTTACCGTTCAAGTTGCAGAAACTCCCTTTTTCTTGCATAAGGTAGTGTCTATCTTCCTTCTTCTCCGCCATTTGTTTGAATGTATGTCCTATAAATAGAGCCTAAACTAAAAACCAAGCATGATCATAATTGTCTTGTCGTTATGTAATTGCAGTTTCCATTGGCTTCTAAGTGTGGATACATTGGGAAACTCATCTCAGAATCTGATCATACTGATGCTTCTTCCATCATTGAACTCTGTGATGTCCCTGGTGGGGCTGAAGCATTTGAACTAGCAGCTAAATTCTGTTACGGGATAAATTTTGAGATGAGCATAGAAAACATAGCAACGCTTCGTTGTGTTGCAGAGTACCTTGAGATGACAGAGGATTACTCTGTTAGAAACTTAGTGGCAAGAACCGATGCTTACTTGAATGAAGTGGCACTTAAGAGTCTTCCAGGTGCTGTGTCTGTATTACACAAATCAGAAAACCTATTTCCTATAGCAGAGAAAGCAAAACTGGTAAGCCGATGCATAGATTCCATTGCGTATATAGCATGCAAGGAAAGCCAATTCTGTACTTCCAGAGAAGAGAGTGTAACAGAGGATATAATTTCTTCCATGGAATCTCACCAGACTGAAGTAATTGATTGGTGGGCCGAGGATCTAACTGTTCTCAGAATAGATATTTTCCAGAGAGTTCTCATTGCAATGATGGCTAGAGGGTTTAAACAGTTCGCTCTTGGTCCTATTCTGATGCTGTATGCCCAGGAATCTCTACGACTTTCGGTGAGACCCTCACTGAAAGGATCATTATGTTTTGAATTACGCAATCAGTGCTTAATATAAGACATATTTAATTAGATTAAAGAAGTTAATTGAGTTAGTTAATATAACAAGTATTTTCTAAAACACTCTAAGCATCTTCCTTAATTTCCTTTTTCTCTCTTCTCCTTGATTATTGTTGACATCAATAGTTGTAAATTAAGAAACGATTGACAAATATGAAATTAAGCCTATATTTAATACCAAGATCAACCTCCAAATATGTCTAATATTAAAGACTAGAGGAGTATTTGGTTTCATGGATTGAACACTGAGCTCCCTTTTTTTTTTCCAGGAACTAACTGTAAAGGGAAGGAACAAGATTGAGGCTGGAAAAGAACACGAGAAGAGGGTTGTTTTAGAGGCAATAGTGAGTCTTTTGCCAAGGGAGAAGAATGCAATTTCAGTGAGCTTTATTTCTATGCTGCTTCGAGCAGCTATACATCTGGAAACAACAGTTGCTTGCAGGCTTGATTTGGAGAAGAGGATGGCTATGCAATTAGGACATGCTGCTTTGGATGATCTTCTTATTCCTACTTATTCACTCACAGGGGAGACATTGTTTGATGTGGATACAGTGCAGAGAATATTGATGAATTACCATAATGAATCTGATACAGGAAAAAACTTGGCCTCCAGTGCAGAAAGTGAATTCTTTTCTCCTCCACAAACTGATGTGGATCGTGTGGGAAAGCTAATAGTGAACTATCTTGCTGAAATATCCACTGATCGTAATTTACCACTTACAAAATTTGTCAGCGTTGCTGAACTAATTCCCCAACAATCAAGGCCAACAGAAGATGGGATCTATAGGGCCATGGACATCTATCTCAAGGTGATGTCCCTTATATTAAACATTGATTAATTTTTGTTATTGTTCTCCTTGGCTCAACATTAAATCTACTTTTTACGTAAAAGGTAGACTCCTCTATAGCAAATTTATACATTTACTAGTTTGCTCTCTGAGTAAGGAAAAGTACTATTTATCAGTCAACCCCAATACCCCATTTGGATACCATGAATGTTAATTATAACAAACTGACCATGCTGCTTATATCTGAACTATCAGAACCAGATTTGGATATCAAGATTACTTTTTGGAATGTCTTTGTGAAGATTTTGTGCTAGTTTATTGCTACATGTGACAGTAGATCTGATGATAAACTCAAGGATCTACTTGTAATGTGATCCTGGTAAATAAAATTCTAAACATGATTGAATCAAATACTACTACTGCTGATGAATTTGGAATTTATTTACAATTCTCAGGCTCATCCTGCCCTAAGTGACATGGAAAGGAAGAAAGTTTGCAGTGTCATGGACTGCCAGAAGCTGTCTCGGGAGTCTTGCTCGCATGCAGTTCAAAATGATCGTCTTCCTGTTCAAACTGTGGTTCAAGTTCTTTACTGTGAACAGCAACGTCTTCGAGATGCCATGGAAGGCTCTCCTTGTGCACTTTCCAATTTCATTCTATACCCTACTGATTCTGATCACTCTTCATATGACCTGTCCAACTTAAAAAAACAAAATAAGGAGCTAAAATCAGAACTTGTGAAACTGAGAATGAAACTAAGAGAGATGAACAAATCCACGCCAATGTCAGTAGTTAACAGCCCTGCTTCAAATGCTTCACCTTCTACTGATAAGTTCTCCACACCTCGTAAATCTCCCATAAACTCTCTGTCCAAAAAATTATTTGCAAGGCTTACTCCTTTTCTGCGACGCCACTCTATATCTTAAGACCATTGAAGAAACTAATAAGTGCACTACAGTACCAGGAGCCAAATGCAGTTCATGAAAGTTGTTGTGTCAGTGAATTTTGCCACTGCAACACCCATTTTAATTTATTGAGTTTTTATATTAGCCCTTTTAGCTTAAGCTGTATAATAAGTGTGCCACATAATTTTTATTCTGTGTGATGCTCCTGTAGATTACATCACCACAGTTCTGTTCCTTTCATTCAGAACTGTATTGAAAATGATAGAGCTAAATGAAGTTGGATTTCTCGGTGATTACTTGAATTGCAGTCTCTCTGGCGGGTGATAATTTTGCTCTAATATAAGAATGATCCTCTGAAAGTTAACATGGGAAGTGATAGAAGGGGATCAAAATTACTGTTTTCCATGATGGTGGAAATATGATTGGAACACATCAGATTTCCTTATCAAAAATTTGATCTGTTTGGTTGCATTCAAGTAAATCTGATTTTTATTTTACTGCGTTCTATGTACCATATGATTGGTGACCTGTGGGTCAACATGTGTATTATAACAAGACTAGATCTTCCAAAACATAAAATGGACCACAAGTACAGTGAATAGAAAATATTTGATTGATGACTAGTGGAATAGAATCTTAAATTATTGAGTCCTTTAGGATAAAAAAGCTTTTCAGAAAGGTAAAAGAAATAGTGGGAGTGACAGCTTAGCAGTACCCGTGATGAAGAAGTGATCAGAATTCAAAAAAGAAGAGATCAAGGTTTGGTTTCGATTCATGAATGTTCTAAAAGTATTGCAAAGTTTGCAAGCAATTTACATTTTGGTATAGACCTTAGCTGAACCTGTTCTGTCGTGTATTTGCAAGGGAATCTACCGTGCATCTGATGCAGACAGGAATTACGTCTCCAACTTATTGTTGGGCAGTAAGTTTGTGAATCATGGGATAGGTGAAACCAAATTTGACTAGAGAAGAGCGAAAAAAGTAAATAAACAAAAATAGGCAGCCCACTTAAAGTATTTGATCTGGAAGTAAAAAAGAATACTTTTATTAGATGTCCCCTATCTGAATTTTATCGTCCCACAGTGAACTAAAATGGATTCCTTTGACTTTCACCCAGAAAAAGAAAAGAAAAGGAAAAGTTTCCTCTGAAAGTATTTAAACGACTTAAGAAATACCGAAATAGGATATTGTCCTTGTTAGAGGGGGCTAAACTATTTCGAGGGATGTATATAATAAACTCGTGGACAGGCCGTCCACCATAATCAATAAAAAGTATCGTTTAGTGGCAACAATTATGATCTAAAGTGTGACTAAAAGCTCTCGACAAAGGAAAAGTCAGTGGCATGTGAGTCAAAACTGTAATGGGTCGGAGCAAAAAAGCAAACCAGTTATATCATTATACAAGACTTCATCACACCCCCACCACACTACTAGATAACTTGGCAGCAGAACATTCCACACAAACCATTCACGAAGTTAGTCTCAAACATCAATTTAAATATATATATATCATATTAATTGACCTCACATAAGTTTTTTTTAAACTCTCAAGTCATGTTCAAGCTCAACGCTTGAAAAAGCCACGGTGACTGTTTTAATCTGTCTTGTCTTGATTGTTCTTCAACATCAAAACTGTTTCTAATTCGTCTTTGACGGACTGAGTTTGAATCCGGCACCTGGACAAGGCGTAACATGCCTCCACTTAATTCTTCTCTTGTTGCTTCACTGATGCAGTGATGGCTCCTGGAACTTGTCTTGTTTATATGACTGGATCCAGTAGAAGAAGAAGACAAGCTATGTCCAGAATCTGAAGTTCGTGGAGTCTCAAGTAACTTCTTACGGTTGTAATAACTTGAAGGGCCTAGTGTCAGTTCAATCTCAGTCTCATCTACGATCTCTATCACCGGATCATCGTCTAATTCTGCAATGTGCTCTTCCGCAGGCAGTTCAAGATCAATTTTCAATTGAGGTTTGTTCTGTGTACCTTTATAATGATCAGCATTTTGAGTTAAACCAATAGAAGTCTTGAAGCTCCATTCTCGTTGGCTTAGTTCATTGCCTCTGCTCTTCTCCATATCTTTCATCAGTATCTTCTGGACCCGATACAAGCGATGTAATTCATATAACTGAAAAAGATAGAGGAAAATCAGATTCTATTGATGCTGCTAGTGAATAATAATCCAAAGGAAGAAAAAGAAAAGCACGTACCTGTTCTTTGAAAGTTTCTTCGTGTTTTAGCATGGCAATCCTCATGTACTCCTTATCGTATGCCATAGTAAGCTTCTCCATCGGTGCTGTGCTGTGCTTACCCTCTGCTTTTACAAATGAAAGTTTTAGTCTCCTTCCTCGGAAATTTGTGCTCAGACAAGAATCTTCACTGCATATATGGCTTCTAATACTCTTGCCCTTTTCATCACTATTACCCTGAAATGAGGGGAAAAAAAATTCAAGTTCGAATGTACTTGATAGATGAAAAGTTGTTTATGGAGGAAAGAGAGTAGTGCGAGAAAAGCATTTGCTATCATGGCCTTGAAAGACTAGCACAAAATGATGACATCAACTACCTTTAAGTATAATTTGTCTGTTCCCTTGATCGATCATCCCCTTCCAAAATTTTGGACCACAAGTGAAAGAAATATGAAAGAAAATATCTTCGGCACTTTTAATGTGTTAAATTTTCCTACCATGGCAATGGCTTCTCACAAATATAGACCACTTGACGTCATTATTCATGCTATCCATTTATCCTTTCACTTGTATACTTCTCAATAGTGGATAAAAATTCTTATGCCGAAGGCAATACTTTCTCTTTCTACGTACCTACAAGTATAAAAAACTGCCTGAACAGTACCATTGTGGCCGGCCATATATGGAAATTAAACCAGTTGAGATTTAGAATCCTACACCTTTTCAACCTGATTCATAGTATCTGCTATCTAATGTTAGTTCCTCTTTTTCTTCATACTCTGTCTACCTATTTTTAGACAATTAGCTTAAATGAATGGCAGTGAGACAACTAAAAGTTTTTACTTTTTGAGAATAAAACAGGCTTCTCAGCATATACCTAGAATAATGCCAAGGCAAACTGTATTCCTCCCACGAACTACCCTCAAGCTATCAAATTTAAACATCAATATATCGTCTTCAGTGATAACTAGGGAATCTAGAGGCAAGTTGCAATCTGGGCTTTTGAGTCGCATGGCCATGTAAGTTATGCAAATTGCGAAAACCAACCATGTGTCTAAGATGATAGCTATTTTGTATGCAAGAGGGAAGTAGCTGGGTGCCAGTTTGAAAAACAACTTGTAAAATTCAAGAATAACACCAAACTGAAATACTAAGAGTAATATTGACATTTTGACCAAAAAAAAAAGAGAGAGTAATATTGACATGGAGAGGAATAAAATTCATGAGAGCCTTTTTGGCTTTTTCCCGAACCAAACTTGAAGGTTGAAGCTCTAAACATGCAAGTCTACTGTATTTCAACACGAAAATTTTTAAGAACCAAGAAGTATAATTGAGTTGCTAACCTGTGCAGGTTCAAGGAACAGAGGATACTCCAATTTCTGTTCTCAGCAAGAAGACAACGAATATTAAAAGAAGCTCTTCCAAGGAAAGGCAACAAGTTCTTCCTCTCACCGGCTCAGCTTCACAGACAACTTTGTTTAGTTGAGACAGACTGCTGCTCTCACATCCCCATCAGGCTCGTCAGTGTATGGCGTTGTGTGTGTGTGTGTGTGTAATTAGAACACTGCTGAAGAATTTAAAATTCTGTCACAAATAGACTCACGGAAACCAAGCTACTGCATGAGGTTTGAGTTTGAGGCATGCCAAATAAATCCCAGTGCCTTGACCAGTGCTAATCAAGTTTTGTGGAAGGGATGCCTCAGACAGGTACAGCAATGCAAATATACTAAATAAAACTATGAGGGGCGATAACAAGTACAGACTACAGACATTATTCTATCTACGACTGTTATGCATTTATATATTATTCTATTAGCAATCCAGATATAATAAAGAAAACCATGATAGCAAATACACCTATGACTGCTCAAGACAAAGAATCAAAGAAACAGCTTAGCCTGGTGAGGTGAATCACATGCACCTAGGAGTTCGTTCTGTCACAAAACAGTTGTCTTAATTATAAATTGCACACATCATATTATATTATTGAAGCATGCTTATTTGAAGGAGCTCAATGTGTCATCTCATCAGTTGTGGACAGACAGATCATGACCGTACGATAAGTGAGCGAGTTCCTTTGGTAACTGTCCAAGCTGGCCACAAGATCTCGAATCCGACTCTAAAGTTTTCAGTTTTCAACATAAACGGGACAAAACAAATGGGGTTATTGTATCATTTTCTATCACATTGATAGAGCAAGAGAGAATTAAGGATGTTCTGTGCCTGTATAGGATAGGTGCAAATTGTTGTTTTATGGATTTTAGCAAGAAGACCCAGAGCAATAATTTTAGCCATGAACAGGCCATGTGTGATTAAATAATGTAAATATCAATCCAAAGGACAATGAGGGAATATTGGACCACTGAAAACAAGAAAATGAACAGTGTCCTTTTACACATAATTACAAACAGTTTGTGTGCAAAATAATAATTCCCCCTACTTTCACTTATTACATTGACAGTCAAAGAACCAAGGCCATCTGTACAAACATGCATTTGAAAACCTGAAATGAGAGTACTAGATTGAGACATTGACATTAGTTGTTACACCAAAAAGCACTATTATATGGGTAATTAAGTAATACTAGACGTAAAATACAGAGTTACACACTAGATCCATTCACGCTCAACCTTATCATGATGACCGAAAGCTTTGCTAGGACAAACTTCTCTTTCCTCTCTCTCTCTCTCTATATAGCATCGAAATTATAAAATTATAGGATGCAAGAAAGTTAAAGAAAGACAGAGAGAGAGAAAGAGGGACATGGAAGCACGCGTTGCCGGGGCAGGAAGGTGCATTCGTATGGGTCGGTGGGTCCTTTGAATGTGCTGAAAAGCCTGATCTACGACTTGCGCTGGTATTGGCCCACTCGAATTTGGATATTCCAATGAGTAATCTGAGCAAAATGTATTAAAGTATGGAGGGATCGATGCGGGGAAAGTAATATAGTGCCGAAGAATTCTTTGGACTTTTAACCAAATGCAGACAGGTGAATTCAGTAATTCGCCAATGTGTTGGTTGCCCTGTCCCTAAAATTTTTACTTTGCTCTCTTCTGATCTATAATTCTTATATTCATATTCAAGGATATAAATGCTTTACATTTAGATGCAGCAATTAATGGAATATCAAATTACTCCGTTTAGATTCAAAAGAGAATTGTGATTAATATAAGACCCACCCCGCTTTTCCTTTTTTTTTCAATTGTTAATAAAGTTCAATAAGTTACTTAGTTATATTATATACTATTAGATTATATATCAGTTTATAAGTAAAATAAATTAGTTTGGAGAAAAAATTAAAAATATAAAGACTTTAAAATAATTTAATTAGCTTCTTTAATCTCTCTAAAAATCAATTCAACCTTATAAGATGAATATTTGATTTTGCATAGCATCAAACTCCCGGCAACTAAGGACGACCCCCTCTTGTAGGTTTATATAGTACTTTCTTTTTTGTTGAATATATATCGTACTCAAGTTTTTAAATTTTCACCCCTCGTTTCTTGGTCCAACTAGTAAAGGGGTCGGACACTCTCACCAAAAGGGATGAGGTTCAATTCTGAAGTTGGTCAAGGTGCTAAGGGAGGCATCCTAACTCCTAGGCTCATAGGCAAACCATGATGATAATAGACGACTTGCTTTACCCAACATTGACATCACTTAGGATGAAGGGAGACTTCGCCCTGCTTTTGGATCGTGGGTGAGTTCAACCCCTCTAAAATTTTTATATCGAAAAAGAAAAAAAGTCTTTAAATTGTCCGGAATGAAATTGAAGTGTAAGTTTTTTCCCCCAAAGAAGTGTATGTGTTTTGCTCGTGTGACACTAATTTGTTTATAAAATAGAATAATTAGACATCAATATACTATAATATAAAATATATAATAAGTCACTGTGCTTTGATCCAAAAAATATACAAAAAAATGTGTCTGGATATTGAGATGAGTAGTGGGGAGAAGATGAGAGGAAGTAGATGATACCCAAAGAGTTGAAGAGGAAAACCAAGTCGTTTATTATACATTGGAAAATTAATGATATTTTCTGGGTCAGTTATTATCGTAACATAAATTCTATAAAATAACAAATGGGATAATTTATGGATGAGCATCCGATTGATTCTGCAAAACGTAGAAAAACAAAATTTCTCCCCCGTAGATGTTTGTAAACTACTCCTCTAGTCTTAATTATAAAACCGGGGTGACTTTTTTTAAAGAGATTAATGAAGCTAAATAAGTTATTTGATCATATCATATATTGTGTGTATCTTAGATTATATATTACTACATGTCCTAAATATATGACAAAGTTTGTATTGCAATTTACACTACAAACTTTATCATATATTTAGGACCGGAGGAAGTAGTTTATTAGTTAAACTAATTAGTCTGAAGAAGAAGAAAAATAGTCTAAAGTAATTTAATTAGCTTCTTTAATCTTTCTAAAAAAGTCAACTTAGTCTTATGATTAGCATCGGAGATATTATAAATTAATTAGACAAGTAAAGCAAGCATGGTACATATGATATTGGGAAACTAATTATTAAGTAATTCGTTACCGAATTGCACCCAAAAAAAGAAAGAAAGATAAAATATGACATATAATAGGGTGCAAATTAGGCTGGATACATGCACCGGCACTGAGGTGCGTAGATGATTATAATGAAAATGATTTTAAAAGCCATAACAAATAGATCGCGTGACAATAAATCTAAAGCAATTATACCAATCATATATAGATATTTAGAACAATAATGATGATGACAAATGCAAGAAACCTTTTTAAATATTTTATGCTTTTTTTAAAAATATTTTTCTTATGAGTTAGTGGGATCACTCGTGGTGGCCAACTCTCTCTCTCTCTCTCTGGGTATCTTCTACTTTTTGAGATCGTGGATTACTATATATATGCATTATTGCATTATACAGACTACACTATCGGTTGTGATTAAGACTTCCCCTAACACACAAAAACAGGTCACACGTAAAATAGATATGCTCCCCACATGCCAATATATATATATATATATTAGAATTACAAATATCGAATATAATGGAAATAGTCATATTGGGAGGATTATTGACGCAACATTCTGTTGGTTGGCACCCAAATTAAATTCTTAATTGTTGGGTAAAGTACTCTCATTTCAAGAGATTTTTTGTTGATAATAATAATTGTAGACTAGCTATATATATATGTGCCGATTTGTAGTTTTTATCTCAACCATTTGATCACAATTAATTAATATGTATGAAGAAGTAACGGCGAGAGAGGATACGAATTGAGAGGAAATATTGAGATTTGTGTAGCTTGTTAGAATAACTTAACGATCTAAACATGTTAAACATAGATTAACATATAGATCAATGCGGAAAACTGAAGTAAGAGATCACAAATACCTCCCGCCATTGATTTGTCTCCAGATGCAAACAGGACGAACTCTGAGTCTCCAAACAGGAACAAATCCAAGCCAAGCAGCGAGAATGCACTCGAGTCTCACTCTTCGATCCTTCTCTCTCGAAACTGCAGATGGTGTGCTTCCTCAAAATCGAGCAGTTCGGGGACCGACAAATTTCACACGTTCGTTTCCTCTGACCATCGCAGAGCTAAAAAGGAAACGAATTCAATACGCACTTATTGCGTATTAATTAGGCCGTTACGGTATTAATGGACGGTTACAAAACCGGTAATAATGTGGGACATAAATAGAATTAATTGGAACATTAATATGGACGGTTACAATATTAAATTCCAACATTCTCCCACTTGGTCCACATACTTCAAGATATACCTCGAGAAACAAAATGCATGGATCATAGCGATAGGTCCTCTTAAAGCAAGTATTATCTTCCATGTATCACAAAGGCATTATGTTTCCCATGCCCAAGTAACTTAATGAATAAACCCTACGTTTATTTTTGGTCCAAACTTAATGATGTTCCTCAAATTTAAACAAATAAATGTACGCGAATCGAAATGAGAAAAACATCACAAATGGGGTTCCATAAAATAACAACGTTCTTACAACGAAAGAAAATCATACAAAATGAAATTCAAAGATGGGCACTAATTCCCATTCTTTCTACATGATCCATAAACCTCATAGGTGGCATGCCTTTTGTTAAAGGATCTCGCTATCATCAACTCAGTGCTAATGTGTTCAACAACCACTACTTGATGTTTAACACGTTCTCTTATGGCTAAATACTTAATGTCGATGTGTTTGCTTCGACTACCACTTTTGTTGTTCTTAGCCATAAACACAAGCAATTAATTGTCGCAATATAACTTCATTGGCCTAGCAATTGAATCCATGATTCTAAGCCCACGGATGAACCCTTTCATCCATACACCATGTGAAGTAGCCTCAAAACATGACATGAACTCAGCTTCCATCGTAGAAGTAGCAATCAAAGATTGCTTCTTGCTACTCCAAGACACAGCTCCACCGGCTAGCATAAAAATGTATCCGTAGTGGATTTTCTTGAGTCAATGCAACCAAGAAATCTGAATCGAGTAACCAGTCACTCCTAGATTGTCTGTCCGTTCGTATTTAAGCACGTAATCCTTAGTTCCTTGAAGGTATCTCAACACCTTCTTCACAGCTTTCCAGTGGTCCATACCTGGATTATTCTGATATCTTCCTAACATTCCAACAACAAATGCAATATCAGGTCTGGTGCAGACCTGAGCATACATAAGGCTTCCTACAGCTGAAGCATAAGGGATGTTTTTCATTTGTTCCCTTTCCAAATCATTCTTTGGGCACTGGTTCAAATTGAACCTGTCACCTTTCACAATGGGAGCTACGCTTTGTGCACAATGCCTCATCCGAAACCTTTCCAAAACTTTATTGATATAGGTCTCTTGAGACAGACCCATAACACCTCTATGTCTGTCTCTTTGTATCTTAATGCCAATGACATAAGATGCAACTCCCATATCCTTCATTTCAAAGCTTTTGGAGAGGAATTGTTTCACTTCATGCAATAAGCCTTTGTCATTGGTTGCAAGCAGAATATCATCCACATACGTAATCGAAAACAAATCTTGCTCCCACTAACCTTCCGGTATATACATTCATCCATGGCGTTCTCCACAAAACCGAAAGAAGAGATAACGTCATGAAATTTTAAATACCATTCTTGGAAGCTTGTTTCAATCCATATATAGATTTTCTAAGCTTGCATACCAAATGCTCACCATCACTAGAGGAAAATCCTTCTGGTTGTTTCATGTAAACCTCTTCCTCTAGTTCTCCATTGAGAAAGGTCGTTTTCACATCCATTTGTTGCAACTCGAAATCAAAATGTGCAACCAATGCTAGAACGATGCGAAGAGAATCTTTCTTAGATACAGGAGAAAATGTCTCCTTGTAATCGATTCCTTCTCTCTGAGTGAATCCTTTGGCTACGAGTCTTGCTTTATATCTGTCAAGGTTGCCTAATGAATCTCTTTTGGTTTTGAAGACCCATTTACAACCAATGGCCTTCGCCCCATTAGGCAACTCAACAAGATCCCGGACTCTATTGGATGCCATAGAATTCATCTCATCTTCCATAGCATCATGCCATGATACAAAGATCTCTACTGCTTCATGGCTTGTGAAAACGTTCCAGGATCATTTTCAGCTCCTACATCATAGTCAGATTCAGAGAAAATTGCAGGTTGTTGTCTTTGCATAATTAAGGAAAAATACATGCTTTAAAAATTAAGATTTGAGACTAATAAACCATATCATGTTTTACCAATGTAAATCATGCTGAAAATAGTGAATCTATTGACATAAAACTTGCCTGTGGGCTAAAGTTCTAATTCAATTGGATTCACAATTCTATGATAGAACCACCAAATTATTTCTTTATTCTTAATTCCTGTGGGTAAGTTAAGAATTTAATTTGATATTCCACCCTAATTAATCATATAAATCATATCATAAAAATTCCCGTGGATAAGATTTATTATATTACATATGATTAATTACAACTAATGTCATTATGCGATCATGCAATTCAATATATAATTTTGACTAATTAAAGATGCTGTGGCTATTCTCTAATTAATTAAAATATATAGATCACTCAACATTAATATTTAATATTGCAATAAACTATAAGCAATACTAAAATAAAATTGGATATTCATGTTTTGCATATTATTCAACTTAATATTGCATGTATAATTAAATAATAATTAATTCATGCAAAAAAACAGAATAGATAATGCATATTAACAATCACATGAAATCCAAATTTAAATAAATTTTACATTATAAATTCATATCACTAAAGTCTATCTGTGGGCAAAGACATTAGCATAGCATGAGTTTATCTCGAATTGATGAAAGTAGAATGCAGTTATATCTTCTAATACCTGTGGGCAAATTAGAAAATATAATGCCATTCTATTCCACTCTAATTAAAACTATGATTATAATTATCTACCTGCGGGCAAAGATTAATTATAACCACATTTTTAATTACAATTGATATCTTTAAAACTTTATGTGATGTATTTTGTTTAAACATAACAAAAATAGAATGTATGTGTCTAGTGAGAATGTTTTGGTTACTCCTCAATTCTACATACTCATCACAAAGACATCACACCATTGTGTATACTAATTGCACATATAATCATAATTTTGATATGGAATAAGCTTAAGTGATTTAAATATGCATACAATTTGTGCATAAAGATGTTGTAACTATTCCTTTAAACAAATATGTATGCTAATCACTAATATCAAATATGTACAATGTAAATACCATACACACACCACAATGTCGGTAGGAATATTAATTTAATTGAATGTAATCAACTAAATCATTAATGTGAATAAAAATATTTACTCACCTTCTATGTGATTATTTATGCATGTTATAAGAGGGCACTGATGAAACTACCACTCTAACATGCGAGTTAATCACAATAACAATAATGTGCACTCAAATTCTATATATGCACAGCTTCATGGAGGATTTAACCAATTAATTTTACAATCCTCCCACTTTGATTAAATTAATATTGCCAATATTAATCACCAAAATTGTGCATTTGGATTTGAAACATGCACAAATCTTTAATGAGAATTTATTTGATTAATTTAATCAACATAAGTGACTAAATAAAATCCTCCCACTTTGATGAAATTAATGTTACCAATATTAATCACCAAAATTAATCTTGTGCATTTAGATTCCAAATATGCACAAATCTTTAATGAGAATTTAATTGATCAATTTAATCAAATAAATGTGATTGAATAATCATCTTAGACAAATTCTCCCACTATTTTGTGCATTTAAAATTCAAAATAAATCCAATATATGCACATCTTAATGGAGGGATTATAATCAAATTGAAAGGAAAAATCCTTCCACTGTTTTATGTATCCAAATATTGTTTAAAGAATTAATTTTGACAAAATTCAACTCAAAGTTGGCTTCAACAATTTGAAAAAGATATTTAATTGTCTAAAGGTAATTTTCTGAAATATTTAGACAATTAAATAACTCAGATATTCAAATGCCATTTGATATTAATAAATCATTTAAACGTAATAATGATTCATTTTGTAGATGGAGGGATTAATTGATTAACTAAATAATCAAATTAAAACAAAAATCCTCCCACTGTTTTATGTATCCAAATATTGTTTAAAGAATTAATTTTGGCATAATTCAACTCAAATTTGGCTTCAACAATTTGAAAAAGATATATAATTGTCTAAAGTTTTTCTAAATATTTAGACAATTAAATAACTCAAGAATAATAGTAATAATTTTTCAAAAGTTTCCAAAATGTGAAAGTTGCCAAAATTAACTTTTCTCAATTTAAACAATTCAGCTTGATATAAGAAAATATATTCCACATAAAACAGATTGCCAAGAAAATATATTCCCATTAAGAAATTTTCCTAGAAGGAAATAAAAGATTTAAATGCCTGAATAATTGCTCTCCACATTTGAACAATTGGCCCAGGTGGTTTAAGATTCCAAATTAAGATATTAATCGGAAATGAATAATAAATCAGGTATATTTATTAACAATTCATATTTAACCAATTATGAAGGCGTGACATACTGGCAGCACCCAGGCACTCAACACGCATGGTCCGCTATTCGAATCCTCCCAGGACCATTCCAGTGTAGATCATCTTCCTTACCCGGTTCAGGACCCGACACATCAACCCGAAAAATTCCCAGAAATTTCAGGCGCACAGAATGATCAGGAAAATGCGTTTTTTACCGTAAAAATCACAGAAAAACCGATTTAAAGAAGCAAACACAAAACCCAAAAGAAATCTCTGATAAATGGTTTCGTAAGGCTCTCCAAAATCATCCATGAATAAACATTATGAGCATATGAGAAACAAACATACATATATATGAAAAACCCATATGTTTATTCGAAAAGTCATACATCTGATTTCTTGATGAAATAAACATATATACAGATCAAAAATCCAGAAAAGCAAAAACCCAGATTTTAATATATGCATACAATTTCATCGAACAAAAATCAAGGCAGAGGAATCATGGCTCTGATACCAAATGTTAGAATAACTTAACGATCTAAACATGTTAAACATAGATTAACATATAGATCAATGCGGAAAATCAAGTAAGAGATCACAAATACCTCCCGCCATTGATTTGTCTCCGGATGCAAACAGACGAACTCGAGTCTCCAAACAGAACAAATCCAAGCCGGCAAGCGAGGAGCAGACTCGAGTCTCGGCCCTTCCGATCCTTCTCTCGAAACCGCAGATGGTGTGCTTCCTCAAAATCGAGCAGTTCGGGGGACCGCACAAATTTCACACGTTCGTTTCCCTCCGACCATCGCAGCTAAAAAAGGAAACGAATTCAATACGCACTTATTGCGTATTAATTAGGCCGTTACGGTATTAATGGACGGTTACAAAACCGGTAATAATGTGGGACATAAATAGAATTAATTGGAACATTAATATGGACGGTTACAATATTAAATTCCAACATAGCTTTCACTTCTGTTACAACGCTTATTTTGTGAGATTGATATGGTACAAAAGTTTGGATTTTGGTTCTTGAGTTAGAGATTTTGGGTGTCATTCACACGCAACACACACATATTAATCTTCATACTAATGTACAATGCATATTGTTCACAAGCTTAAAAAAATTAAAGCCTGGTTGTAGCAACAGAGATATATACTAACAAAAAAGAAGAGAGAGAGAGTGAAAGAAAGAAAACAAGAGTGAGAAGCTGAAAATCACCCTAGAATGATCCCCGCGGCTGTTTCACCAAACCTGAAAACTTAACATTAACATCTCACATTAATTACTACCAAAATTCCTTGAAAGCGAGTGGTAAAAGATTTATTCTCCCACCACCATGTCCTCGGTTCGAGGTATAAGAATAGAAAAAAAATGTGTTGGAAGCTCTTCCCTCATAACCGTAGGCTCAACGCAGAACGTAATCTGCATTAGTCGAAACTGAAGGACTCGGTTACGGTGAACCGGGGGAATACAAAAAAAAAAACTCACATTGCCAATAGTAACTTTTATATATCTTCATTCATTTCTGTTTCTCTGGATATGGAACAGAAGAGAGAGAGAGCGCGCAGTAAATGTGTAAGAAGTTGCTGACGGCCTTTGAAACTTGAGAAGACCTAACAAACTGCTCAGAGCTAAAGTTATCGCAATGGGGTCCAAACTCTAAATTAAAAGAATGAATATGACGTAAAAGGATGGTCCCAAATAGAAGTGAGCTAGATAAATGCAAAGTATATATATATTTAAATATGAAGCGAAGCTAAGAGAAGGGGGCAGGAACATGGTGAGGTAATAGTATGACCATGCACCAACCAGAATAGGGAAAAAAATGGTACATTTCTTTGGACATATGCACTTTTAAGAGCCTTTGTACCTTACTGGTGAGACCTTTTTCTGAAGTTCCCACATGCTTATAGTTAATGTGTGTTTGATTAATGCACATCCTTCATTGATTGATCATTTCCCATTATCACTAGTGGGTGAGTTTATCTTTGATGTTGTTGCAGCAAGCAATAGTGTGTTCGTACGAAGAAAGAGACAGAGAGTGGAGAGTTAATAGAATATAGTGCTCCCACCATGTTATAATCTAATCGTAAGGGACAAACACATTTGATTTATGATGTTACCAACACATGCGAGACAGAGAGAGTAGGGTCCTGTACTGTATGGAACAACAGCTTCTGTGTCATCACTTCCCATTATTTGACTACTGAACAGGGCCATGGGCCTCCCCGTGTCCATTTTCGATATCAATGTCTTTTTGAGTTTTTGGTGATAAAATGGGATACCAAGTTAAATAAATCAGACCCCAATGTATTTATTTAATATTGAGTATTATAACCAACATTCATTGAGAGCAAACGGAAAGGGACTTACTCTCTCACCACTACATCCTCGGTTCGAGGCGTGTGATGTAGACAAATGGTGTTGGAAGCTATTCCCCTACAACCGTGGGCCTAACGCGGGGCGAAATCCGGATTAGTTGGAATCGAAGGTTCCGGTAAATAGGGTGAAATACTAAAAAAATATATTCAGTATTATAAATTAAATTTGAGTATCATCAACTTAAGCCCAACCACAACTTCCAATATGATTCTTTTTACTGCCTTTGCCCTGTTTAGAATCCCCCAAACTATGATTTTAAAAGTTCTTTTCTACAAGTTGGAATAATTTTTTATTTTTTATTATATATACTTATCTCATAAATTGTTAAAGAACTTCAAAAAACACTAAAACAAACACGATTTTAATCTAGTATGTCTCGAGCTACTAATCTTATTTAAAGAAACTGAAATAGTTTAACTCGATCATTATTGTCAAATTTACGAGTTGTTTGAATTTAATGTTTTTACATTTCTATTTTATAAAATCATGTCGATTCACTTTTAAACTTATATTAATTGTAAACTTAGTTATACTTACGAGTTTACACACTAAATTTACCATTTTATCTTTCTAACTTACAACATCCCCTTAACTCACTCTTAAACAGTTCAACTGACAAAAACTATCTCGTTTTCCTATGAAATAAACAAGCATGTGTTATAACATGTTTGAACTTTGAACTATCTCGTGGATTTAATTTTTTCCAGGAAGACGTGGCTTTGTTTTGTCCACCTTTTTTGTCCGGGCCTAAGAAAATGACTTGTAGGTTGTGGTCTTGTAGAAGACCAGCTGGTGTATTGTTTTATGGGGAAAATGGATCTGTGTTGTTTGGAGCCCACTGTGTTATGCAGGCTTCATGAGCAATGTGGACTTTGGGTTTTCAGAAATTGGAATGCATTCAATGGGCCTAATAGTTCGAGCCCTATGATAAATAACCGCAGCTCTTGAAATAGTTTCATATCCTTACGAATAGCAGAAAGGGAGTTTCATATCCTTACCAACAATCATATCAAAAAAAAAAATATCCTTACCAACAAGGGTTGGTGGTAAGCAGCTTGTGTCATTTAAGTAAGGTCTCGGGTTCGGCGCGCATGAATCTGCCACACGGGAGACTCTCCCACCAAAGCCAGGTGCGGGACGCGGGTCGGATCCGGATTAGTTGGGGCGAAGCCCCGTTGAACCGGGTGGACAACCAAAAAAAGAAAAAGTTTCCTATCCTTCCTTCCTTTTTTCTTAAAAAAAAAAGATTATATTATAAAGCGAAAGATAAAATGTTTATATTACAAGTCAATGCACTGTTGTCAAAAACTAGTGTAAATTTTTTTTTACTGGAGTGATACGTGTTAAAAAGTAAGTAAAAATGGTCATCAGTAAAAAAAATAGGTAAAAACTTAAGTTTTTACTATAAAAAAATATGTTTTCATTTTCTCCAAATCAAAGTACTATAAATGATGTTGTTTTTATTATAGTCAATTCAAGATTGGGTAAGAAAAAGGAAACTCAAAACTCTCTTGCATATAATGTTGATAATGATTGTATAGTGGAAAATAAAGAAAATTGGGAAGATGTAGACAACTTAGATGTGGATGGCCATGATAAGGAAAACTTGATTGAAGTTTAAGTGAGAAAACCTATGGATGTTCATAATTTGGACATTCCAAATTTTGGAACTTGGTTGTAGGAATTGTTAAACTCTTTTTATGTTTTTTGACTTATGTTTTATATAATTATGTGACTTATATATTTTAAATATGAAGTTGTTCATTGAATTTTGAGTAGTAATTTCTATTTTTTTTTACATGCATATATATAGTTTTGTATCATAACCTTAAATAGTAAAATTTTTACATTTTATGTCATTTCTACGATTTACGTTTTTATGTAAACACTTGATTTTGATAACATTGAGTCATTGTAATATGAGAAAGACTGTTATGAAGAGAACCCCTAAAAATAAGAATATATCATGGGAAAAGCAAAAAAGAAACACGGCCAAATATGAGAAGCAAGGCCAATAATCTTAGGTGCGTTTGAGAGTCTTGTTAGACAAAAAATTTGGAGCCAACACACAAAACTGCCTGCGAAAGACGCTTGTGATGATGGAAAGAAAAATAAGATGATGTTCATGAAAGAACACATCCAAGTAAAAACAAAAAAACAAAAAACTGATGAGATGAGGATTGAGGGTTCTTTAAAATGATTCCATAAATCGTGTAAACACCCTGTTAGAAGAGAATATGATAATATTTAACTCTTTTTTTTTTTTTAATATTCCAATCCGAATAATGTAGATAACCCAGGAGAGTAAGGCTGATTAGATTAACCATTGACAAAATTATTGTGCTGACAGATATTCTCTGTAACACCCATATACTTTATATATGAATGTGTCCTTCCTTCCCTGTCTT